>CP137673.1:15512558-15819217 GCA_037976565.1 Mesocentrotus franciscanus
AAAAGTGGTCGTTGTAGACAAGTTGGCGTTGGCGGCCATTTTAAGCCGATCGATAAATCTAACTACAGGGTATGCAAGTTTCTTTTTTGGTGTCTAAAAATTAATTAAACAAAGAGTGGTACAGACTGTAGTCAAAATAAGAAACAAAATGATTTAACATATTTTTATTTCTTTGAAATTGTCCACCTATTTTTGTTTAAACGCATATGATATACATGTATTATTCAAAAGCAATAAAAATGAGCGAGCCTAAATAATTGATTGACAGACAGTCGCCGCCCACTCTCCAGTGCCTGAACAAGCTAGGCATTGACCACGAAGTTCATGACAATGCCGCTGTATTGTTATGTATTCAATCGGCAACGGTCTTAGAAAATGTGCAAGAAAGTAGAAACTGTATCCTGTCGGTAATTAAATGTTTAGATTGAAGTTTTAATAAAAGCTTGGGGTTGAATAGTTTGTTTTTTGTAAATGACCGTTAGATCTAGCTTTATAGCCTGCCGCTGTGGAGCAGTCGCCGATCGCCTTGCTGTGTACATGTAGTGAGTCCAGTGACCATATACAGCAGAGCGAGTGAGCGAAACTGCTCAAGCGCTGCTGTTGCTAGTCGCTACGGCTGGCCCTTGCGGTCGTTATGTGGGCATTTTCGGTGGCTTGCGGAAGCAAAATGAGTAGCCGCTGGTCGCGTTAGGCAGGTGGTTGTTGTGTACGGGTTCTTAACTACATGAAATCTAGTGGGTGGATTTTTTATATGGTTGTTATGGACAGGTGGTCGTTATAGACAGGTGGTCGCTAAGACAGGTTTGACTGTATCACCAAGTTCGAAGTTCATACCTCAAGTGGTTCTAGAGATATTGCATGAACGACAAGGCAGGATGGACAGACAACCCCAAAACATAATTTATCCCTCTAGCACCACCTTCGGTGGGCGAAGGCAATAAAAAAAGGATGTGTATTTGACAATACTTTTCAGTTCATTTCACTTAAAGCTATCAGTATCATGGTCAGTGACTTCAATCATTGCTACCCACTGAACTGATCAAATAAAAATACAAGGCTCTTCTTTTTCTGGAGTGCCTTTATAGATTTAGGGGCTATTTCGCCGCTTTGCTACATGTACATGTATACATTGTATACTTTTTTCCATGAGTGCACATAATTCGCATGTACAGTTTAATATGTACATGGCTAAACTTGCTGTGTAGATATTGCTAGTGGATTCCGTGAGCAAAATATCCGTTGGCCAGATCATTGAACATCTGCCTGTCTGACTTGTAGAAAGTACGACACCTGTAAATTACACAGCTCTGTACTCATAAGGCCTGTCTACATGTACATCAGCCTGATTTGGCCAAATAACCCGCTATTTCTGATCCGGAATTTGGCCAGATCACGAAATAGCGGGCTATTTGGCAGGTGAAGATGCAAATACTGTAGCGGGCTATTTGCTCAGGAAATCTTCCCAAGATATATTGGACTAGTTTGAGGGCCGTCTTCACTAGCCCGAAGATTCGGGAAGATTTCTCGATCCCGTCATGCATGACGATATCCTACTGATTCCGGTTTCCAGCGCTAGGTTTTTTATACACGAACGCTTCACGTGCGATCAGCTGTGAGCTAGAAAATCTGCGTGCATACACTGCTGTTACTTGTTAACAATTGCTGCGTGCGGACTTTAAATTAATCATAGTTAATTATTCATCGTTTTATCAAAGATATACTAGTTAATTCTGCGTTATTCCGGATCCCTTTTGATTATTTTAAGTTGTACGTGTTCGTGCTGTATAGTGTCTCACTGGACCGAGGAGCAGGTCGGTATTTTAATAAACTTTTGGAGGGTAGACGCGATTTTCAACGCTGTTGCAAGTACAGCAACCACGGAATTCTCGCACGCGCGAACACTAAGGAAATTTCTCGAGCTTGAGTCTCGAGCTGATTAAGACGCAATTTATAACTTCGGGCTAATTTCCCGGATCACAAAATAGAGGGCTATTTGGCCAACTAGGACTGATGACGACAGACCTATAGTTACATGTAATGTTCTAAAATTAGAAAACAAAATCTGAATAAGGCAGGTACCTTTTCACATACATTTCAAGGACCAAGGTAACATAGGCCTACATACATGGCTATAAAGTCAGATCAGCAGATCAAAGCAGGCCTATTTTGAAACAATTTACCTGGTAAAACTAATGCATTTTACTCTTAAAATTATGTCACATTTTCAAACAAGTGAAAATGCCTTCCCAAAAAGTAAAGTGAACAAAAGTGTGTACGTCTGTCAATGCATCTTACATTTAAAGCAGGGTAAAAAGAACATTTTCTCCTTCCTTTTCAATATTGTACAGTGCCTGCAAGAGTCAAAGCACTGAAATTACAATGTACATTTACAATTACTCCTTAAGAACTGGGCGATTTACCATAAAGAAAGGATTAAGTACTCATATAATTTGATTGTTAACTGGGAAAGATTGAATAGCTGTGCATTTCAAAGTTAAAGTAAAAAGCACTACAGTGCACACAGACATAGCCATGTGGGTACATGTATATTACAACAATACATGTACTGTATGGGACTACACACACATGTGGAATGAAAATTGTTCCAAAAGTTTTGAATCATTAATTGAAATATTTGGGAAATAAAGAGCAATCCTTTTCATACAACTTGCTACCATGACATTCTTCCAAATAGGATTAAAATAATGATAAAAATGAAATAATGAAATTATTTTCCACCTTGATGAGCTGTAGGCTACTCAACCATCTCTTTAAAAAGGTATGGCTATAAGGAAGTGAGTGAAACCCATGTTTTAAAGCAAGCTCAAAGTTCACCATTTCTACCCGTGTTTGTGTTCAACAGCAAATTAAACAATATAGAGAGCCATAGATCTCTGTGCATAGCCACTGAAATGAGCATACATGTACCTGCACACAATACAATCTTTGCAATTGAACCCCTCTTGTATTAAACTCTACTGCTGAGCGGGTACATGTACAGTATGCGGGGCTTTCAGTTATTCAATGACAATTTGGGCTGCAACGTCATGGTCCTGTAATCATGACTCAAATGTACACTACAACCCCAATCCATATCAAGCACATATTTGTGTGTGAATCCAAATAAATGTAACTGAAACAAATGACAGGACAATTTCCATAAAAAAGCAGGACCAGTACGTACATACAGAGGCGACATCCAATATGTAATTAATGTACATGTAAATGTCACATTGTTAACAGTTCAATTTTATGCCATCTATCAATGCTCTGCAGCACATTGACATACATGTACCAACAATACTATACAGTATGTAATACAGACATTGAATGCAAGCTGGTACACATGCGCAGATGGTGTATAAAAACTGTATTCATCCGTCCCTATATTAATATGTTCATGTTACAAGCATGTATTGTCAACGTTATCAATTGAGGGTGATGCTGGGAAACACAGGCCAAGGATTTATCCCTGAACTTTTCCTTTATTTGGTGTGTACCAAATGTAGATTTAACAAACCATGACCGTGCAGTGTGCATGCAGTAATGTTACAAGTGTACATTGTGCCAGTTCTGTAAATATCAATAAGTTGCTCTAATCAACATGTACTGTATGCACAATTGTACATGGATATCTGTAATCACTAATGTAATGTGCTTCTCATCAAATTTGTTTGTGCGGCACTTGAAATAAAGATATTTTTTTTAATCTCTCTTGATACGTAATTCTAACAATTTTTTTTCTTCAATTCCTACAAATCTACATGTACTGTACATGATAGTAATTGTTCCTGCTACAGCAGACCTGCCAACCTCTGGAGTTCAAAAACTGTATTCTTTAATCCCAAAAGTTGTGTTTTACCGACAAAAGTTGTATTTTAAAAAAAACCCGGATCAATGCCTCTTACAGTTCCTACATGTACATGGAGCATTTTTTATGGAGCATTGCTTGAATATGCATGATTTCATCATGACTGGTGTGTTTGATGAACCAATGAACATCCCCACATTGTCGATGTGAGAAGCTGGTAGGATACTTTACAACACAGAATGGGCATTTTGCCATTGAAAATGGCACACACACACACACAAAATTAAATAAATAAAAAATAAAAAAAAATAAAAAATAAAAAAAATGGTTTTTTTTGTGGAAAATCGTATATTATTGAGGAAAATCGTACTGTCATATTTACTTCTAAAAAAATCGTACTAAATACGACTAAATCGTACTGGTTTGCAGGTCTGCTACAGCCAGGACTGCAGTACAGTATGTTTAGGCCTACATGTACATTAGGCTACACGTACATACCTGTACATATACATTTTACATAGAGGGCCTCACAATCCTACAAAATGCAATACAATCTTTCTCGTTGCATTGTAACAAATGATTGAACTCTGGTGAAGTTCTTTGGACTTTTCAAATGTAAATGTACATGTACCAGTACCAAGATTGCCTTAACAAGCGTATCATAAACATATACGGTACTGGTATTGGCACAGGTGTGTAGTATCCCGTTACACTGTACATGTACATGTAATGTACGTACAGTCTAGAATCATTTGCAGCATGAGTAGTCTATTAATCAGTCCGTTCTTGACTGCCCTCTTAGTCATAGAAGTCATACATGTATTTACAACCCAAAGATATTAAAATATAATTGTACACAAAAAGTATGAACTGTACATGTAGAAATGTACTGTACATGTAGATCTGCACAATTCAGTAGGGCCTACAGTGCATGTACTGTACATGATGTACCCAATATTGCAGTTTCAATATGAATGACATAATGGGTCATTCCATGGGGTTGGGCCAATACAACATTTTCACATGTTTGAATGTTTTGAAGCTACATGTACAGTGTACATTTACATGTATCTACTCAAATTTAAATGGATTTTTAGAAAATGATAAGTATGTTTTATTTAGGAGTAATGTATGACAGAATAAATAAACATTAAAAAAGAAACTCGTTCGTCATATTTTTTCGTTTGTGAGAGTTTTACTTCTATTGTCTCAGCTATTTAGAGGATGAAAGTTGTGACATGAATAACGGTACATCCCTTTTCATCATACTGCAATGTTTCTAAAACATGTACCGTAAATCTCTGTGTATAAGACGCACCTGTGTATAAGACGCACCCTTATTTTTAAGACCAATAAAAATTTAAAAACTCATGCTGCAAAGTCGATTTGTACTTGTGAACTTGTCACAAATAATAGTAACAATGTCGTTTTAAAACTAACAAGTGAAACGCTCTCGGCGGTCTCGCCTGCATTACGCAATTCTGCATTACGCAATTCAGCATTACGCAATTCGATATGATGAAAAATTGAGGTTGGGACATTATTTTTATAGGCAGGGTGGCCCATTTGCAGACCCCGAAAATAAAATCCTCTGAATATAATAAGCATTTTGAAGTGAATATTGATTATGAATCATCAGAATAAGTATTTACTGTATCATAAGAATACAATATAATGAGATTTAGTGTATGGGTAAGACTATAAATGTTTCAATGCTTGTCAGTAATTTACAAATAAAGTTATCTAATAAACTTTTTAAGAAAAGAGATTTTTCAGCACTTTGTGTAAAAACAATTGGAAGGTAAAGCCCATCTACATCACATCACGTCTCATTAGCATAATGAGAACATTATTATGAGATATACTCCAATATATATTATCGAAACATCAATATTGTCACCTAGCTGTAACTGATCATGTACATACTAGGCCTGGGATCGAATACTAAAATTACTATTAGAATATTCATGGGAAAGTACTTGAATGATTCGAATATTTACTTTCATGAAATATGAACAAATAACAACAATTTATTTATTAATTCTCATATTAAATTTTGAGAACATAATCCAAGTCTACTGACCTAAAATGACCTTTGACCTTGACTTTGTGACCTGGAATTTGTGTCACATGATTTGTGATACTTGATAGCCCTTGGGTACAAGTTTCATGGAATTTGAACAAACACTTTTGAAATTATGCTAAAATTTCAAAATCTTGATGTTGATGCCACAACAAAGTCTAAGTTTCCAGACCTGAAATGACATTTGACCTTTACTTTGTCACCTAAAAGACTAATAACATGATTGGTGATACTTGATAACCCTTATGTTCAAGTTTCATGGAATAGGAATGTATACTTTCAATTTTCAAAATTATGATAACAATTTAAACTAGATGGAACTTCAACTGCGCGCAGTCGAAAATGATGCCTCCGCCATAGAGCAATTTTACAAACCAAAATGGAAGCAATTTTTAAAATTCAAGTTTGATTGTAATCCATCTGTTGGTTCTAATGATAACGCGATCACAAGCTATTTTGAGATACATAATGAGCCCTGTGACCTTTGACCTCGTGACCCCCAAATCTAATCAGTTCATTGACTCTGCAAGATACATACATGACCCAAGTTTGGCGGTAATCCATCAATCGGTTCTTGAGATAACGTGATCACAAGCTATTTTGCATACATAATGAGCCGTGACCTTAGACCTTTGACCTCGTGACCCCAAAATCTAATCAGTTCATTGACTCTGCAAGATACATACATGACCCAAGTTTGGCGGTAATCCATCAATCGGTTCTTGAGATAAAGTGATCACGAGCTATTTTTGCATACATAATGAGCCCTGTGACCTTTGACCTCGTGACCCCAAAATCTAATCAGTTCATTAGCTCTGCAAGATACATACATGACCCAAGTTTGGCGGTAATCCATCAATCGGTTCTTGAGATAACGCGATCACGAGCTATTTTTGCATACATAATGAGCCCTGTGACCTTTGACCTTTGACCTCGTGACCCCAAAATCTAATCAGTTCATTAGCTCTGCAAGATACATACATGACCCAAGTTTGGCGGTAATCCATCAATCGGTTCTTGAGATAACGCGATCACGAGCTATTTTTGCATACATAATGGGCCCTGTGACCTTTGACCTTTGACCTCGTGACCCCAAAATCTAATCACTTCATTAGCTCTGCAAGATACATACATGACCCGAGTTTGGCGGTAATCCATCAATTGGTTCTTGAGATAACGCGATCACGAGCTATTTTTGCATACATAATGGGCCCTGTGACCTTTGACCTTGGACCTCGTGACCCCAAAATCTAATCACTTCATTAGCTCTGCAAGATACATACATGACCCGAGTTTGGCGGTAATCCATCAATTGGTTCTTGAGATAACGCGATCACGAGCGGGACGTGCGTGCGTGCGTACGTACGTACGGACGGACAACCCGAAAACATAATGCCTCCGGCTACGTTGTAGCGGAGGCATAAAAATCTTAGCCTGATGCCACAACATACATGTACACCTGTAGTTAAGTTTGTTGACCTGAAATGACCTTTGACCTTGACCTAGTGGGCTGAAATTCTACTCACATGATTGGGGAAACTTGATAACCCTTTAGTCTAAGTTTCATGGAATAAGATCTTATACTTTCAAAATTATATCACAAATTCAAAAACTTAACCTCAGGTTAAGTTTTTGATGATGATGCCACAACATAGTCTAAGTTTGTTGACCTGAAATGACCTTTGACCTTGACTTTGTGACCTGAAATTTTCCTCACATGATTGGGGATACTTGATAACCCTTTAGTCCAAGTTTCATTTAATAGGACCTTATACTTTCAAAATTATATTAACAATTCAAAAACTTAACCTTAGGTTAAGTTTTGATGTTGACGCCGCCGCCGCCGCCACCGGAAAAGCGGCGCCTATGTCTCGCTTTTTGCTACGCAGGCGAGAAAAAAATGACAGACAAATCTTCCTCTGAGTCCAAACAGAAGAATTCTAAAGTTAAGCCAAACAGAAATTCGGACATATGCTAGTTTGGTTCTAGTTTCTGAATGGTGAGTCGATATCCCGTGTGTGTGTGAGCTGGGACCTTGCAGTTGCTCTACCGGGCACGGGTGAGCTTCGGCCGGCAGAGTGCTACAGTATGTGAAGGGACATAATAGCGTAGAGACTTTAAAATTTAAAAAAATTAAAAAAACTCTCTTCCCTTCAAATTAGGAACATACACTGTAGGTTAACTTCAAATTGTAGATCCTATTCTTCATTCGCATTATGTAGTTTATGTTGAGACACAGAGATTATCGAAACCACTAAAAAGTAGCATTTTGAGGACTCAAAATATCTTGTACCTGTCTATAAGATGCACCCCGACTTTTTAATTTTTTTGAAACAGAAACACATTACTATCAATATACATGTAAATTGGATGCTGGGGTGAGGAAATAGGATTTTTAGGGGGAAAATTGGAAAGCTATATTATCAATATAAAGAAAACCATTAGTGGATAGTGAGGCAATGACGTCACAGACTTATGAGTGAGTTGCCAATTTGTCTTGAAATTTTCAAAGTTTTTCATGTCATTAAAAACTAGATGGATATTCGACTGATGCCTCCGCCATAGAGCAATTTTACAAACCAAAACAGAAGCAATTTTAAACATTCAAGTTTGATTGTAATCCATTAACAGGTTTTCAGAATATCGTGATTAAAGCTATTTTTCATATACATGTATGACCCTTTGAACTATGACCTCATGACCCTAAAATCTAATCAGTTCATTGGCTCTGCAAGATGCATGTCCCGAGTTTGAGAGTAATCCATCCGTCAGTATTGACAATGCGTTCACAAGCTATTTTTGCATACATAATGAGCCCCATGACCTTTGACCTCATGACCCTAAAATCTAATCAGTTCATTGGCTCTGCAAGATACATACATGACCCCAATTTGGCACTACTCCATCAATCGGTTCTTGAGATAACGCGATCACGAGCTATTTTTGCATGTAAAACATAATAAGCCCGGTGACCTTTGACCTCGTGACCCCAAAATCTAATCAGTTTGTTGGCTCTGCAAGGTACATACATGACCCAAGTTTGGCGGTAATCTATCAATTGGTTCTTGTGATAACGTGATCACGAGCTATTTTTGCATGTAAAACATAATAAGCCCGGTGACCTTTGACCTTTGACCTCGTGACCCCAAAATCTAATCAGTTTGTTGGCTCTGCAAGGTACATACATGACCCAAGTTTGGCGGTAATCTATCAATTGGTTCTTGTGATAACGTGATCACGAGCTATTTTTGCATACATAATGAGCCCTGTGACCTTTGACCTTTGACCTTGTGACCCCCAAATCTAATCAGTTCATTAGCTCTGCAAGATACATACATGACTTAAGTTTGGCGCTACTCCATCAATCGGTTCTTGAGATAACGCGATCACGAGCTATTTTTGCATGTAAAACATAATAAGCCCTGTGACCTTTGACCTTTGACCTCGTGACCCCAAAATCTAATCAGTTTGTTGGCTCTGCAAGATACATACATGACCCAAGTTTGGCGGTAATCTATCAATTGGTTCTTGTGATAACGTGATCACGAGCTATTTTTGCATACATAATGAGCCCTGTGACCTTTGACCTTTGACCTTGTGACCCCCAAATCTAATCAGTTCATTAGCTCTGCAAGATACATACATGACTTAAGTTTGGCGGTAATCCATCAAACGGTTCTTGAGATTTATAACGCGATCACAAGAACGGGACGTACGGACATACGGACGTACGTACGTACAGACGGACAACCAGAAAACATAATGCCTCCGACTACTTTGTAGCGGAGGCATACAAATTGTTATCCAATTTTGCTCAAACTATTTTTAATTGGTTTGTCTGATTTTCTGCTTCTATTAAGAGTAAGTTATTTTTGGAGTGGACTTGCCTTTACATGTAAGTACATGTATTCTGAACTATTGCTCGCATCATCCTAATGTTTGCCACACACACAAAAAGTGGAGACTGTGACATAGTTTCAGATCAGAAAATAAATGAGCAAGCAAAAAAAGATGTCCATGTAACGTTGATATTTTGTTGTGTTTGTTTTTTCATTTTGAATGAAAGTGCGCAAAGGAATACACACAATTGCAATGGAATCTATTGTAGGAATGGTGTCAGAAACGGGATATAACAATAAAAGAATTATTTACCAACTTTGAATTTTGCACCTTCATGTAACAATTTTTGACCCAACCCCATGGAATGACGGTAATGACCCCAATGTATACGCACATGTACATGTACATATCCAAGCCTGTAAAGTCATCAGTTTTAGGGGCAAGCTACTTTGACCAGCCAAATCAACAGGGGTACAAAGGCTCAAACAAAGTGCTACAAGAAGACCGTGAGCTCTCTATGGGGTGGATGCTGGGTAGTGGGTAGGCTACTACGTAAATAGGTCTGGTCTACTTCATCAAATGCATTATTTCAGTATTTAAAAGTAATTTGTAAAATAGCACCATTACAGTAAATAAAAGATGCAAAATACAAAGTAGATTCCCCCCTTTTTTGTTCGAATGTTGCTGGGGGATTCTGTGCCACAAATAAGCAAAAAAAATCAGACTTACCGGGGTAGTATACTTCAGTTGCTATGTTGGGCTTTAAGCCCTGACTATGGGCTTAAAGGCCAAGTCCACTCCAAAAATAACTTACTTTCAATAAAAGCAGAAAAATCAGACAAACCAATCAAAAAAAGTTTGAGCAAAATCGGATAACTAATAAGAAAGTTATGAATTTTTGAAAAGTATGTAAAACTATGGAACAATGAGAATCACAACACAAATTGCCAAGATGGTTATCAGTTTGTGACGTCATGTCCTCACAACTTATCAATTGCTTTATATAGTTTAATCCCATTAATTTCCTTTTATCCCCAAAACTTGATTTCCCATGCCTTTGCCCAGGTTATATGATTTGTATCATATTGCGTGCATGACATTTCCCAAAACTTTTATGAATTTTGAAGAATTTATACTTTTTTTCTGAATATTGTATTTCATAATTATTGATTTTTATATAAATAGTTTATCAAAATTCAATTTTTCATGATTGAACTGGACAAAAATTACTCTTTATTTGTGCATCCACACAAAAACATATTACTATAACAATCTAACTTGGATGCTGGTGTGAAGAAATAAGATTCTTAGGGTGAAAATAGGAAATTTATATCATTAATATAAAGAAAATAATTAGTGGATAGTGAGGACCATACGTCACAGACTCATGAGTGAGTTGCCAATTTGTGTAGTGATTTTCAAAGTTTTTCATGTCATTAAAAATTCATAACTTTCTTATTAGTTATCCGATTTTGCTCAAACTTATTTTGATTGGTTTGTCTGATTTTTCTGGTTCTATTGAAAGTAATTTATTTTTGGAGTGGACTTGGGCTTTAAGGAAAAGTACCCTGTGTACTCAGTATCCTACATAAAAGGCTGCTATAGTGTACATGTATTGTTCAAATCCATTTCATACATGTAGGAACATAACACATGTAAATGAAATGCTGATAGACCAACACCAGGAAGCACCTTCTTTCCAGAACATCTGGTTTTCAAGGATTTCAACTCTCAATGTATGCTGCAATGTTCACCATAAAAACAATCTTTTGTGCAATATATATTCACTTATGCACTTAAGAGTCATGTCATGATGGAAAATTTTAGTGTTGTAACATCACAGATATTTCCAATTCCGTTTAACCGCTAGTCAAAACCGGACAGGTTTTCGGTTAAACAAAAATTACCCACTTTTGCCAAGGTCGCCGCTGATTGATAGTACATTTGTAAGAATAGTGGTCAGGCGTGGGCCCCTCCTGATGAAAAACACTGCTTCCGACTGGCACTAATTGCACACAAAAAAACTGCTTTAACTATTTGTGAAGGAAAGTAGTACTTACATTCATATTTTAGTCTTTAATTGTGTTTTATTTGCAATTTTACAAGAATCATGTTTTCAATTTTACAATAAATGATTATTTTTTAAAGATTTGCTGAGTGTTGTTGTCTAATGTTACGGTTCATGAAAGCTGCCATATTGAATTTACCAATGTATACGTTATAATTAATACACAGAGATAGCAGCCCAGGCTCGTTCAATTTCTGTTCTTATAAATTTTTATTTTAATAGGGTAAATAATTTTTTTCGTAATTTTCCAGAATAAATAAATTAAAATACTATAATATATATTTATTCCATTATTTATATTGTAAAATTTGTCCGATATAGTTACCGGTACACTTAAAATACTGATTTTTTTATTGATTGGGTTTGAGCAATATCGGCAAAACTGGATTTATCAGCTTCATAAACAAAGTGAAACACAGACACAGTCATTGTTCCAATGCATGCCTGACAGTAAAGTCTTTGTTTTTGTTCAGTGTTTTTTTTTTTTCTAATTATGTAAATTATTTGTAAATATTGTGATTTCTTTTGATTTTCCAATAATAAACAAATTATTTTTTAAAAAAATTAAAAAAAAAAAAAAAAATGCGGGTAAAAAAACCGTCAAATTGAAAACGGATAGTGCCATGGACGGTCAGATACCGGACGGTTAAACATTTGATCACAGCACTAGAACAAAAGTTGTTCTCAACGACCTGACAGCTTGCTCAAAATAGCAACATGTGATGCATGCAGACTGTACTCCAAGTATTGTACATGTAGTTCACTTATTAATAACCAGTTAACAGAATAACTTGTCAATAGGTCTCCAGGAAAGAAACATCCATAAATTTTAATATATTAGTAAACCAGTCTATTGAAAATAATCTTACAGCAGTATCATTGGGCCTAGAATTACACTGTAAAGCTGTTCATCAGTAAGCCTACAGTACAATGCAACACAGTTCACTACTAGTACTACAGTACACAGTGGAATTCCCATTTCAAGCACACCAGTAATCTGCTAACAACCACAACTTTAAAACGGGCCAGCATCTGATGATCTGGGACACCATTCTGGGTTATAATGTATTCAAGCCATACCTGTACCTACCTGTAGGCTGTTGCCTACAACAGCCAAGGCAATCATTCAGTTTAGTTTTGGAGAAGAATGTGTTTGAAACAAATTTCCTTCTCAAGGGCAGTTACATTATTATCACAGCAGGCCCTACATACATTTGTACACTGTACATGTACAGTACATAAAACCTGTTTGCTTTTCATCATCAAAAATTCCAAACTGAAGGCACTACCGGTAAATTGATGATTATTGTGAAGTTTCAATTTTATTCACTCATCTTTTACAGATAATTGTATTTCTGCAAAGTGCATGTACTGTACATAATATGTGTTGTTACATACAGTACATGTATGTACTGTACATTGTAGATGTAGGTACAGTAAGCCATAACATTTGTCCATCGAGCAATGCAATTTGCATTCTGACTATTGAAACAGGTGAAAGTAATAGCTCATTGGTTAGTGAGATCTACATATCGTCTACAGTCTACATGCTGTACAGGTACTAGAATTTCAGAGCATGCACTATGGCGTGCTAAGCACTTGTAATTGTGCTGGCATCATATCCAATTTGCAAAATGACCAAGATTCAATTTCAAACCTTACTACCATCAGTCATGCCAGCTAGAGACAAGATTAATCAAATAACCACAAGTCTACCTTCTACAATTGTTTCTTCCACAGACAAAGTGAGAACCAGCAAGTATATGCAAAATAATATTGCTGCATTCACTATTGTGGGACTGCAAAGAAATTGTGTACATGTATCTTACAGGGACAAGAGTTTATGGGTCCATTCAAGGTCCGGTTGTGTACTTTTTCTATACACAAGCATGTTTCTCATCCTTCATCTCCTTCTTTGCCGAAAGTACTACAGACCGCATCTGGTATGCTCTTACTGTTGAATGCTGTATCTACGCATTTGTGCCTCTAAAAAAGAAATTAATGAATACAAGTGTGTGTTGTATTTTGTACTACAGTCAAACCTGTCTATAGCGACTGCCCAAGGGAAACACAAAAAGTGGTCTTTGTAGACAGGTGGTCTTTGTAGACAGGTTCCTTTAGTACATGTTTCAATGAGAAATCAATTTCAAGGGAAACACAAAATGTGGTCTTTGTAGACAGGTGGTCTTTGTAGACAGGTGGTCACTAAAGCAGGTTTTACTGTACCAGGAAGAACTCTCTCTGTTATTTAAACAACAGGGCTGGGTATATTTTCTCACTTGAAACTGAGCATCGTGGGCGACAGTGGCCTAGGGATAAAACTTGCAGAGTCTAGTGGGGAGTTTTCAGAGCAACTGTATTTGAAAATATCTCACTTGGAGTTTCTGGTCGTAGCCATTTTGTGATGCTAGTAAAGATGACTGCGAGTGGATATATCTGAAAGTTAGTGATGATAAATTTCATTACTCTCTTAGCCTGGGATTTCCTTTCCTCATGAGAAAACCATTAAAGTTGGCCAAGCTTGGCTGTGACACTGCTTGTTTAACAATATTACAAAGTGTGCATACTGCATATCATTACTGGAACATCTCCAACTTCCTGATATGTTGTCTGTTTGGTTGAATGAAGGGATCCCATGATCTTGGCAAAATGGTCTGGACTATTAAAGTGTGAGACACAGTGAGGTAGCGTATCACTTTGCCTATCCATGGATGATCTTTAGAGTTTTACAAAGAAAACAGTCAAACCAATTTTACACAACAAAATGACAAAATACAGGCAATGCTAAAGATACAGTGAGTGTACTGCAAGACTTCTGTAGGCCTACAGTATGCTCTACATGTACAGGTACATGTACCACCATGTGGCAGTTTAATAAATGACCTCAATTAAGGATAACGTTAACCTTCATCTCTCTCTCTCTCTCCCTCCCTCCCCCCTCTCTCTCAGTCTCTCTCTCCCTCCCTCTCTCTCTCTCTCAAATAAAAACTATCAGCTACAGACTTGGTCACTCATTCATGTTTCTTGATTTTGTGACTGGATCCTACATTGTAGATGTGATAAGGACACTAGGGCTGTGGAATGTACATGTACATGTAAGACACTGGGGTCACTTAACCCCAACATCGGTGAATGAGGCTAACGGTGGACCCTAGCATAGCCTGGTAATGTTGGAGCGCCTTGAGGACCTTGCAAGGTCGATACGTGCGCTACATAAGAAACAAATATTATTATTATTATTATTAGACACATTAGCACCACAAACTCTTGTTCTGTGCACTGTGATAGAATTAAAAAGACATAGAAAATAAGGGAAAGCTACTGTAGGCCATGTGTAGGGCAATCACATTTTAAAGAAAATGTTTTTACCTGTGTTCTCGAGCTCCTCAGTAAGACAATGTCTTAAAATACACACCATAGGCCATAGCTCATCAAAAACACCACTGCAATAGTTTAATTTCCTGACAGAATTTGACCCCGTTCTCACTCACTTTGAAAGTGGTCTTAGTTAGACCGCTCCAGAGGAACGGGTCTTGAGGAACGGTTTGCGAGGGTTCACACTCCGAGCAGTTTTTTATGGCTCAAACCGCTCCACGAGTCAAAGTGGTCTTGTTGCTATGGCAGCTCAGGTCAGCGGGTAATTTTTGCGCGGAATACTAAGCGTATGTACCGTACTACATGTTTCGCGTGGAACGTCACTAGCTCACTTCCGTTCAAAGTACGCTTCCGTTCACACTCGCACGTTAAAGCGCTCCAAACCGCTCTTAATAAGACCCGTTCCTCAAGACCACCTCCCGAGGTGGTCTTCTGGAGCGGTCCAGAAGTCCACTTCCTGGACCACTTTGACCGTTCTCACTCACCTAAGAACCGCTCCTGAGGAACGGGTCTTAGTTAGACCACTCCAACGAAGTGAATGAGAACGGGGTCTAAGTCAGTGCTGGATGACTACTGAGTACTATGGGAAGACTCAACAGGATTACAGGTACCTGCTGGGCCTATACCGTTAACTAAACTTTTTGAGCTGAGCTTGTTAATAAAATCCATTTAAACTCTCTCCAAAATTAAGGTGATTTCAGTCGACAAGCACTGTTCTCAGATTTCAAGCTTTAGGGGCAAATTGCTCTAGAGGCCTCGGGCCTAGACCCAAGTCAATTCTTATGTTGCTAACATGAAAAATTACATGATCTTAGCAACTTCCCAACCCCCATGTGGGAGTGCGATTGTCATTAAGTCGAAAGTCTACTTGATACTTTAAGTTTTACATTTAAAGTCAAATCTTTTACATTAAACTACGAGTATGACTATGAGACATACATGATACATGAACATTGTATGAAACTACAGGTATAAACATACCAACTGGAACTGGAAGCCTGAGTGCCTGACTGCTGCAACCACAGCATTATCCCAGAATCATGGGTAAAGGTGACATCATCAGTCACCATCACCGTTACTGTTACAATGTACATGTACCGATGTACATGATGATGTACTATGTAGAGTCTACCTGTACTAGTAGTGTCACTCATGTCACTAGACAAAGATGATTGATGATAGGATGTGATTTGTATTACAACACTTCTAAGTTCAACTTATTTTGTCTACATATGTACTACTATGTGTGTTAGCGTAGTTGGGTTTTTACAGACGTGTATAAATCAGATATGATTATTTATGTCCGGGGACCAACCTTTAACGTAACCATCCAAAAGATGTGACTCGGTTTCAAACTAACATTATTTCGAACCGACTAGGCCTAGCCCTAAGTGACTTTCAATTTTAATTCATCAAACATGCAATGGAAATTGCGCAAAAGCCCAAGTCAAGACCAAATCCAAAGACCATTAGGCATTACTAAACTTCTTAATCTTATTGCCATATTATTTGGCATGATTGGTTAAACTTTTTAGTGGATTGCCATTAAATTCTGCTGGGGAAGCGTTGTTCATTTTTTCTTTCAGAATAAGAGTAAGACTAAGATAGTACTAGACCTATACTAGACTACTAAGACTAAGAGTAAGAAGAGATCTAGACTCTATGGTTACATTGTATCCCTTCTGTTGGTCAGAAATTCTTCTACATCCTTGATCTTGACCCCGATAAATCTTAATAACCCACTCACCAGTTGAAATTCTCTTCTCCTATCAAACGCACTTTGAATCCCACTGTCTTTCCACAGTTCCACGCAGGGTTGCACGTATTGGACAAACAGAGATGGTTCGAGCTGGGCAGCTTGAGTGTTGAAACTCATGACAAACTCGGCATGCTTTTCGTTGCCTGGATCACCCCATGGTATACCCAACTTGTCACGGGCATCTGCCAACACTTTCATACCCTTGATAATATTTCCATAGATGATGTTACGGAACTCTTTCACTTCTTGATCTGTAAATTGTTGTTCATGGATGATTTTCATCTGCTTCAAAAACGTGCTTTTCCCACTCTCGCCTGCACCGAGGAGCAACACCTTCACCTCCCTCCGAATGTAATTTTTATCTCTCTGAAGCTGTTTGTCGATATCTTTGCTGTGATTCAAGGCCTGTTTATCCGTTGGCGTAAGACAGCAGGTCAGTAGTGTGCCTGCCATCTTGATAGGTAGACAATTGTTGCAAGTTCTTTCGGAGAACTTTGTGTTTCTTTCGACGGTCACTGACAATCTTGCCAAGCAGCTACATGTAGCTCACTAACATAATACACGGGACACATCGCGATCGCGGTATATGCGGGACAAATCGACAGCGCGTTTTTGACCCATCCATATATCCGAACAGTCGTGGAGTAGCTTCACATACACAGCCTGTGTACATGTATAGTGTGTATGAATAGTTCATACCACACCCATGACGTCACGAACCGGAAGTAAAACTGTGCGATTCCTCATAACTGGAAATTTTGACATTTTCGGGTATGAAGTTGGCTAATCATCAAAACTAGACTCGATAATAGATAGATTAAAAAAATGACAGTTATATGCAAAGGGAAGGAAAATTTGTTTGAATCATTTAAAACAAAAGCAATTTAACTAAAGTCACCCCTTTACTACGGTTTCTTACTTTCTTTCTATAGCCTATATAAGATTATATATCTATTGATGTAATAAAAACTAATATATATTTTTTCTCTTATGGGGCGTTGCAAGAAAGTTGCAATCAATTGCAAATCTCCAAAATCAAGCGCAAGTCTTGCGATTAATTGCAAATTTGCAACTGATCGCAACTCAATGTTCTTGCATCGCCCCATTAGTAAGAGAGAGAGAAAGAGAGGGGAGAATAAAAGCTAGATCTAGTTAATTTCATTGAATTGTCAAAAACTTAAATCCTAACAAAATCCAAGGAAATTTAGGAGACTATTTGGGCGTTGCAAGAAAGTTGAGTTGCAATCGATTGCAAATATCAGTTGCAAATTTTGCAAATTGCAATCAATCGCAACTTGCAATCAATTGCAACTTTCTTGCAACGCCCCATAAGACGTATAAGTTAGACATAATATAATGTAAACATGCAGTGCTGCTATTATTAACGAAACCATATACTTGTGACCTGGTTATCTCCTGACAGTTGTTTATAAATAGACTTTTAAAGTAATTTTGGTTGTGAAAATATTATTTATAGACCTATATATATATTAAAGTTAGTACTACTGAACTTGCTCATCATATCCAAGTTTAACAGATCAATGGCAATTGTGCTACTTGCCATCCCCATTCTATGATTTATTATTTTATTAGTGTTTTGCTTTATATAAGATTTTCTTTATATCAAAACGTTATTTCTCCACTCTCTTCTATTCGCATTTATATTTACCTTCTCCGGTTGCATTACCTGATATCTCCACTTATTTCATCTATGTTAATATCGTCATTTTGTCTTCTTATTCATCTTCCTTTCTGCGTGCAATGTCCTTCTGAGTTTTGAGTAAGCCCTTTCTTCCTTTTTTTTATTATTTAGTCTGCATTTAATTCTAACAATTTTTACTCGGCTCTTCAATATTCCACTTCTTTAGATAATCGTGCTATTTGCCGATCGACATTCATTCCGGCTTTCAAAGACTGTCGCTGCTGCAATTAGTTGCAACTTCTCAAATTCTCCGTACCCTCCCCCCCCCCCTTCCTCCTCCTTCTCCTCCTCATTCTTCTTCTTCTTCTTCTTCTTCTTCTTCTTCTTCTTCTTCTTCTTCTTCTTCTTCTTCTTCTTCTTCTTCTTCTTCTTCTTCTTCTTCTTCTTCTTCTTCTTCTTCTTCTTCTTCTTCTTCTTCCTCTTCTTCTTGATTTTCCTTCTCAGTTTCTTATTTTCTTCTTCTTCTTCTTCTTTTCTTCTTCTTTTTCATCATCTACTTGTTCTTCCTCCTTCTCTTGTTCTTCTCTTTCTTTTTTCTTCAACTCCTTCTACTTCGGCTTCTCGGGGGACCTTGCCCTCCAATTCAAGGCCTGAATCGCGTTTATCGTTCCTTTCCTTTTTTCCCCCTTCTTTTGTGTAGAACTATAACTACAAAACAATCGTCTGTTTAGAGCCAAAAGGGTTTTAACTCCATAACTGCAGGAATTAACGTCTTTGTGGCTCTCTCTCTCTCTCTCTCTCTGTCTCTATACCCCCTCTCTCTCTCTCTCTCTCTCTCTCTCTCTCTACCTCTCTCTCTCTCTCTCTCTACCTCTCTCTCTCTCTCTCTCTCTCTCTCTCTCTCTCTCTCTCTCTCTCTCTCTCTCTCTCTCTAATTTCAGTTATGGGCTAACGTACACTGTCATAGACGGCACGTGGAAAAGCGTATAAGGATTAGGCGTGGGGCGGGAGAACTCAGATTCACACTTACTTTTGACATCTCTTTGTATACTTTTTCTGAAATCTGTCGTATCTTTGGCCTACTGACTCGCTATATAGTCAGGAAAATAGGAAGAGACTAGCATGAATGTTTAGTTCTGGCTTCCTTCCCTGTGGAGGATGTTGTTATAAGTCTTATCAGTCCCCCGGCATCGGCGAGGACTTTAGATGAAAAATCTAAATGATTTCAATTATTTTTGCGGGATTTTGCATCTGAAATTTTTTACTTTTAATTAGCGAGATTATGGGTGAGATATTATCCTGAAGAAAGTAGTAACCCATAAGTGGGGGCACTTCTAGGGATTTTTTGCAAAAAACTAACCCATTAGAGCGGCACATCCCCGTATACCGTATTAGGCGAATACCCCCTCCCCCCCCAGGATCCTTGCTGATATCGGAAAGTTTTTCTTTATCATTAGCATGGTGTCTCATCGCGAGCGTATATACTATATAGCCTGCACTTTTTATTGACCATCCCCGCCTCGTATGTTAGGCTCGATCAGCACAAAATCCACTGTATACTAACAAAGATTGAGAGTGTGAGAGATAGAGAAAGAGAGAGAGAGAGAGAGAGAGAGAGAGAGAGAGAGAGAGAGAGAGAGAGAGAGAGTACCTTATTGGGAATATAAATCGCTGTGAAATAAGAAAAAAATAAAGATTAGCGAAATAGAATAGAAGTAGCCTATAGCCTAAAGTATACAAGCCAGGTATGGAAGAAGAAAAGGCATGTTTTTAAATAGAAGAGTTAATTGAAGATTCTAGAAGAAGATTCTAGAACAAAATGAGTAGAGGAAGAGGAGGATGAGGAAAAAGGAAGAAGTATAAGAAGTACAGGAGATGGAAGAAGGAAGAGAGTATTCAAATTAGATAAGAGGAAGAGAGTACACATAGGAGGATAGAGCTATTTGTGTATAGTAGGTCCCTAAGTCCCGGCCCTAAGAAGGCTATCCAACCCTGTCCGAGCTTCCAAAAAGTGCCCTTTTGACCGACTTGAACTGCTAAAATGCAACAATTTTGATTAACCAAAAAATTCGATTTCAAGCCAGCTTTTATCATGCACGAGTCGAATACAAAGTAGCATTCAGTGACAGATAAAAATTAACCTAGCATTTCAATAAAAGTTTAATAAATTAACAGCCTTGATGTTTGGGACTTGAAAACAAATTTATGCTCATTACAAATGGTATAGAAGAATTTTAAATTCCTTAAAAGAAAAGTTTCATATTATGTTTTTTTTTTAATACCAAACTCATGGATAATTCAGCATGTGAGGGCGCTCGACCACTATATTAAAAAAACAAGATGACACAACTTTTTTTCTGCAAATTTGAATATGAATAATTTTCTTTAATGGCGTCTGGAAATTGTCCTTGGTAACTAAAGAGACAACAAAATTGTGCAACAGAGAGGCTGCTCTTGTAAGTTTTCTACCTCTTCCACTTATGCCTCTTCATATTAGCTTAATAATCTTCTTTTTAAAGATCAAATTCTATTACCTAACTTTGTAATAGCCTTACATATTCTTGTTTTTCCTTAGTGTACAGGTATTTGTGTTTCTCTCACACGTTAACTCACATCTGTAGAAAAAATAAAAAATAAAATAAAACATAGTAGTACACCTGTATGATCTTCTTCACTTTCTCTTTTTACCATCTGAATAAATGTATTTTAATGCATTCAATCAATGTCAACCTGGAAACTTGTTTTGTGAACGCTTTTAACCTCTCTGATCTTTCTTCGTTTCTATGTCTTTCTCTCCCCTCTCTTTCTCCCTCTTTCTGTCTCCAGTTCTTCTACAATGCTTACTTTTCAATATGTCAAAACATTCGTGTTATGGCCTTAATGTAAATGTACAATAACATTTAACACTTTATAGGTCACACAATTAATCTCTGTGCCACATTGTATTTATCAAGGGACAGATATTAGCAAAGGCTAAGGTCATATAACTGTTTCCAGTGCAAGATTATTCTATACCAGTGTCAAATGGATTGTCATGGAGCTAAGACCGGAAATATGAAATTTTGCAAAGCTATTGTGGTGCACTAAGCAATCCTTCATTGGGTTGGTGCCTATTGTTTTGGGCAAAATTGCACATGTGGCAAACAAGTACTGTGCAGAGAGCCAGAGAGGCGAAGAAAACAATCAGTTTGTTAAATCTCATCATATACAGAGGTGTACATCAAATTTCTCACACAACATCAACACTCAATATTACATGACACATTTAATAAAAGAAATAAAGTGAACACAGTTTAAGTGTATTCATCTGCATCTGAAAATATATATGACAAAAAACCCACCATATACAGATGGCGGCAACTGATGAATCCCACATAAAGGTGATACATATAGGCACACAATGAAGTATAATGGCCTGATCTGACATTGCTTCGGCAACATTTGCTTGAGGCATTTTCTCATAAAAATATAGGGTCAGTGTTGCTACTGACTAAAAGGTTAGGTTTAGACTTAGAGTTAGGGTCAGCTTAAGTCCTGGGTCCAGGATTGAAGTTAGGATTTTGATAAGTAGAACCACAACCACAAAATATCAATGATAAACACAGGTGGAGATGACAGCATTGCCTATTTGGCAACGGAATACCGGTTGGCGTTTGATCAAATGCCTGCAACCCGGCTCTCCAGTTATACCATAAAGCCTACCACATAGTCATAAAATAGCCTCACACAAAGTTTAAAAGCCTGAAGTTGGGCAACTGTCTCAAAATTAGCATCCCTTGTAGCAGCTAAGACAGCAGACAACAGATAACAATAGTCAATATCAGTTAACATTCTTAGGTGAACTTTTAGGTGAACAGGATACGAATGACCGATTAGAAAATAAATCTATCTTGAAATATCATGTGGAAGCATCATGGTACAGTGGTTCATTTACTTGACGTTTAATTAAGAGTTTGAAGACTTTAATCAATGAGAATGTCCTCGGGCAATGCATTAATACACACTTGCCTCTCTCAACCCAGGAGTTTAATGGGTACCAAGCAGGACATTAATCCTAAAAATTCAATGAGGATTGATAACAGCTGCAAAACTACTTTGGAAGTAAAAGGGCTGTACAAAAATGGAGAAGGATGACTATTATAAATATTATTATAGCATACCGGTAAAGATAAAAATATCAACTGTGTAGCTCCAAAGCATACATATGAATATCATTACTGGTATTTATAATGTATGGTATGAAATCATGTATGAATAATTTAGTTATGAATGTAGTACTAAAGTCACAGCTCTTGCTAAACAAATATACATGTATACACATAACATCATTTTGTCTGTTAAAGATACTATGTCCCTTTTGCAGCCAACATCAAATTATGTAGAACTTTGCAGGAATTATGAATATGTCATGTATGTCCTATCTGTGAAATTTAAACGTTAGCAGTGTCCTAATATTCAAATTATGCAAGGAAACCCGTTTACTTGCTAGACTTCACTGTCAGACACTATTGAGTGACTGACTGGCTTTTTCATCTTTGGTAATAACATACATAAAATGAGCTGTAAAGGGTACATGAGCATTTGTCTACATCAATAACCCACTTCTTGTAATGGCCAAAATTAAACTGATTGAATCTTTGCGCAGCATAAAACGTACGACCATTCGGTACAATGGTCTGAAAAATCAGACTATTACTTACTGGCTCTATAGCTCCTAAGTCGATTCGACAACTAATAGTCGTTATTTTCCCACTTCAAGACATTTTCAAGCCCCCCTTTTTTTAGGGAAGTTCTAAATTAGTATTGTCTTTCAAATGCCGTTGAAATTTAACCTTTTCATTTTTTTGGCCTGCAAATGGGACATAGTACCTTTAAAGATGAAAGGCTAGTATATATATGAAACTCCCAAACTTGGAACACAACTACATCTATTTTCTTGAAGAAAAAATATGTGTACCACAAAATCACCTCCAATCGTTGTGTAGCTGAATCACACTTGTTCATCTCATTGGAAATTACCATATATTCACAATTAAGAATAACGATGAAGACGTATTTACTTATAAAATACTAGAAAATCCATTGCATGAAGAAAACAAATTCTTACTCTCTGTAGTAATGCAGAATGGACCTCCACTCTTTTTCAGGGGTTATGTTAAGGGTCACCTCTTTGGATTTGAATCCACTCCAAATGTTATAGAATCCACTCTAGAGTAGTAGTTTAAAAACCCTTTTTTTGGAAGCCATAGAAAGTTTGAGAATGGATTTCCTCTAAAACAAGATGATCCCTAATATGACTCCCCCCCCAAAAAAAAAACTCCTGTACTTTTAGAAAGTATATTTTGGAACTGGCAATTGTGTACAATCACGATATATAACATCATGAATGTCCAGATAATTGCCTCTTCTTCAATTGTCTATGATAATTATCTCCAGTTCATGATACATACGGGTGTGTATCTATATTTATTGAAAGCCTTTCTCATGTGAGCAGTTTTTCCACAAATGCCTCCACCTTGTCCTGACTCTGATATCCGATGAACTTAGACACCTTCTGACCCCCTTTGAAGGCCATGATGGTGGGGACGGAGTCGACTCCAAAGCCGATGGCAAGGTCCTGGAGTTCATCAATGTCCACCTTAGCTAGCTTGACCTGGCCCTTGGTGTTCTGGAGGACTGCATCGAGGACCGGGGCGAGAGCCTTACACGGGTTGCACCATCTGTGGATAGATTATGCAAATATATGCATAGAATGATGTCATTTTGAGTGGACATGAAGGTAACTTTCTTTTCGGAGTCTGAGCCAAGGCAAAAACATTTTTTGTAATACTTTTCCAGCTATATCAGTCAGAAGAAATCAAATGAAGCAAACTTAGAATTACCCTTAATTTTACAAACCCTTGTCAGTCCTTGTGTGTAACACTCAGTCCTTGTGTGTAACACTGTCTGCACTGTGAGACTATGCTGATGGCAGGCGCGCCGGAAGCAGTTTGGGATTGGGGGGCAAACATTCCAGGGGGCTCACCATTCAGGGGCAGTGGCGTAATGAGCAAAAAGGTCAAGGGGCGGAGCCTCCGGAAACTCTGGGGTTTTAGGCAGTAAATTACGGTCAGATAAGCATATTTAGATACCTTATTTGTGACACTGGCAGATCACTAATTGGCGTGGGGTCCAGGGGGCTGAGCCCCACGAAGCTCAGGGGTTTTAGGCATTTAATTACGGTCAGATGAGCATTCAAGGGCCCGCCTTAGGGCCCCTGGAGGGGTCCAGGAGGCGGAGCCCCCGGAAGCTCAGGGGTTTTAGGCATTTGGTGGGGTCCAGGAGGCAGAGCCCCCGGAAGCTTAGGGGTTTTAGATATTTAATTACGGTCAGATAAGCATCCAGAGGCCCGCCTTAGGGCCCTTGGTGGGGGTCCGCACTTTGGGACACTGGCAGTTGAGAACAAATCCGGGAAAATCATATCATTTTAGCAACATTTGTATATATTTTTTTTTTGGTTAAAAAATACGTCATTTTTACTTTTTTAGCTCCTTTAACTTTAGCTGCTCTGGACAAGGAGCAAGCCAGAGATTGGCAAAGTTAGGCTCAGCTCAAGGCTTTAGGAATTGTGGTAAAGTTTCACATTAGAGTCTGTGCCTGCCCTGCAGACTAATCTATACCAGTCAAGTTTATCAAAGACCCCTTGTTTCTATGGGGAAAAATAATCACGAAAGCTACATAGAATTTAATATCTGCCCTGAATAATTTAGGTAAATCAACAAAATTAATCAAGGAAATTAATCAAGGAAATAGGTCTTGTGCGCTATTGTTCCAATTATTGATCTAATTAATTGACCGCCGGTCCTCCCGTAGAGTATAAAAAATGCTTGCTTACATTAGATTTTATCACCTGACAAAGTGTTGCAGCAGCACACGAAACGTCGTGATCTTTTAGATCCCTTATTGACCATACATTGTGAGACAAACGAATATCACTAGCGATATTATTTTCGATACTACATCCGCAATGAGTAATATATTTAGCATTAAGGAAATATTTGTTTCTTACTCAGCATGGAAGTCGACGATGACCACTGATTCACTGTTAAGAACCTTATCCTGGAAGTCATCCCGGTCTTGGATGATGAAGCTATTCTCATCGAGACAATGGCTACTGCTGTGAAATGGCGCTGAGGAATTGATGAACTGTGGGAACCTGTGCAGGGTTAGATGATAGTAAAGAAGGAAATGTGACTCAACAGGTGTTGAATTCTGATAACCATCCAACCCTGTAACTTGGGCAAGCTCAAATTTGACATATTTCAGGAAAAAATTTAATTTTCATGAAATTGAAAATGAATAATAAACATCAAAATTTTGATCTTCTCACAGGAGATGTTAAGAGGTATTTTGATCAAGAGAGGTCCATCTTTGTAAAAAAAGACCATCAGTGTGATAAATTTGATAAGAAATGGGGATTGTATTTGGATTATTTTATGCAATAGGCTTCACCTGTCCTTCTTCATATTTTGTATAACTTGAATATCTTTTCTGTGTAAAACTGATGGACATTGCAAATTATTATGAGACTAATAACATTTCTTTTTTCTCCCTCAGGAAAAAAAAGAAAGTAAAAAAAAAATATTTCAGGAAAATGGTTGGTGCTCCACAATACAGCTCCAAGTATATAATTTTTAGATTTAAGTTACTAGTTTTCAGTACAATGCTGGTAGCTTTACTTTGTTTTTTTTTTAATATTGGAGACCGATGGGTTTCTCATTTTTTCTCCTACATTCAACAGTTTTCCAGAGCAATATAACAACAATCAAACATATCTGGTTAGATGTCATCTTTCCAAAGATTCATAATTCCCAAAATATGTTATTCTGAAGGTTTGTTACTTCTAAGGTTCATTATTCTGAAGCTGTTGTATTTCTGAAAATAAAATAGGGTTCATAATTCTGAAGATTTGAATTACGAAATTGACATAGAAACCTAGATTTTTCAAAATGATAAATCTTATAAAGCATATATTAACCTATTTCATTTTTCGGAATTAAAAACTTTCAGAATAAGGAACCGTATTTCACTTTTGGAATTATGAACCTTGGAATAAAACAACGAGTGTTTGGAATGATGGAATCCCCTGCTAAGTGAAATATGTATTTCGGAATCATGAACTTTCAGAAAAACAAATTTTCAGAAAAATGTTTTATCAATGAACAAAGAATGGAATTTATGGAAATGATTTAGATTTTAGATTTTACCTCTGCACAACGGGGGCTGCTACCGATGCGGGCTTGAGGCCTGTAACCATAGGAACAGGTCCCTGACAAACCTTCCTCCCAAGGGTCCATGCAGTTGGTCTCAATAATCCTCTTTGCAGGAGCTGTCTGGCAGCCATTGTTGAACTTGTCCTATCTAACAATAAGCCTGACACGAGCATAAACAATTACGGAGGGTGGATCTAAATTTTATTGAAAAGAGTAGTAGAAAAAAAGAAAGAAGATGACAGCTGATGGGTGTACATAATGATCACACCTTAATATTGCCTCTGATGTTATCTGTGCAAAATATGCACATAAAATTTGTGCTATATATATCTAAACTTTTTTTGGGGGGGGGGACTTTTTTTAAATATAAGATTTCAAGATTTATTTATTTCTTTCCACTGACATGAAAACAATATATTCATGAACAGTAACACAACAAGTTCATCGTCAACAAGAATAAATTAATGGACAATAACAAGAATGTTATAAAGACATTGAAAATGTGGAAAAGAGGTGGTCTGTAAAAAGCACAGCTTGTTAAAGATAAAGACCAGTTCTGGTCATGTGATTGCATTGTGAAAGAAATGTTGTGGAATCGATCAGAAAAGGTTGATCATCTAGCATATAAGTATTGGTGTGTACTGCAAGGTTCTTAAATCATCAAAATGATAAGAAATTTGGCCCAGTCTTGGTAAAGTTATAAGCACTGTACACAGAAAGATGTATATATGGGACTACGCGACCACGTGTGCGATATCTATTTGGTCCCAATAGATATAATAATTTACCAAATATATCAATTAGCAGGCGGTTTCCCGGCAAAATTTGTATCATCACGTATTAGTCAAAACATATTCTTTCACATGATTGGTAATGAGAGCTTCCATTTCATTTTTTGAGAGAGGGGCGTTTCCAAAACTGTTCTTTACCTTTAAACACAGATCACCTTTACAGGAACAACAACAATTTTTTTTTTGTCTTTAGGTTTGTTAGTTTCGTTTATCATTATGGTTTTTATCTTCCAGTTCCCTTTGTATTGTATGTTGTGATCGGCCACCATCAAAATGTATTTTTTTAAATGACAAAGTGGAAATAAAAGCTTAGAATCAGTTTACTTCAATCATTTTAATGGAAAAATAAAGCCTTAGATATAAACTTGACATTATCATAAAAAATACATATTCAAGTAAAAGAAGGATGTGTTGGAAGATCATGGCCATAGCTGCATGGAGCTGGCCTGGAGGACGCCTTATCCTATTTTTTGCCAGCCATAGTCTACCCAATATGGCAATAGATGGTGCTGCACATCGACTAAATGGTTATCACCTATGACAGAGATATGACAGGGTCGGAGGCGTTTTAACTCCTTGACCTTAGTCAGGATGTTGTCCTTGATGTTAATTGGCAAAGAGGGCTTTGTGAAACGCGTAGTGGACAAGTATAGCCTGCTAGCGCTGAGTTAATCATGGCATTTAATCTTGCACTATATTATATATCCAATCTGATAAATTCTTTGTAAATTGTAATAATTAAATATCCATGATATATTTCATATTATTATTATCACCAAGCCCTAGCCTTGGCATATTAAGCCTTAGAGTTAGACCGAAGATTTCTGTCTCTTTCGTTCGTTAGCCTCTGATTTGGGTAGGGTCGGCTAGAGGAGCCGACCCTACCCAAATCATTCTTCAGAGGCTATAATTATATAACGAACGAAAGAGTCAGAAATTTTCGGTCTAATTAAGCCTAGGCTAAAGCAAACTAAATATTCATAATTGAATGATACACAGCTAAAAACTAAAACAACGACAGTAAGTTGAGTAACAAAAAAATTATATTCTTCTGTTCTAATTTTCTAAATTCTATCTTATTATTCTTACAAGAGGGGTCTAGACTCTAGGTCTAATTAAATAACAAATAATGTCAAAAACTCAATAAATTGTCATAAAAATTATTAAAAACAAAACAACGAAAACTTACAAAACAACCACTAGGCACTACACCTAAGTCGAAGCTGAACAGAGAAAGACTTTTCGCCTTCAGCAACTAAAAATACGGACAGAGACAGAGCTAGAGAAGAGAATATTACCTTTCTTTCACAGTACAAGATCAGGATCAATGAAACATGCAGGCCTACATCGCTAGCACATAGTTTTCGCCGATTACGCAATAGGTCTTAGACTTATTTTCCAGCCTACCTGTTACGTATCCACGCCCCCATCCACCGTGCACCTCATTCAACGCACGCACGTACGTATTAAAGGGACATGTGCAATAATTTTAATTACATAGTACCGGCTGGATAAAAAGTCCATAGAAAGTGCAGTTCAGAAGTTTATATATTTGTAAAATGCCTGCGGAAAAGCGAAAAGTGAGCTCTAAAAAGCTGCAAGATGCTAAGGGAAAGAAGAAACATGATTTGAACGAGGAAACTGGAAATTCTGACGTGGATGCACACCAGAAAATTCAAGATGATAAGTGAGTTTGATTTGCCACTGCCCCATACGTGCAATTTGATGTTTGGCCAAATCACAATTTACATTCAAAATCAAATTCGACTAGGGTCTAGGCCTACGTACGCTACGTGAACGTGACTCTCAGGCTCAGCCATAGCTTAGCCAGAGGTAGAGAGAAATAATCGTCTGGTTTGGGGAATTCTTTAAATAATCTGACATTTGACGCCCTTCTGCAGCTTCCCCATACAGACACAGCCACAGACTGACAGTACTGACAGAGCTGCAGAGCTGCAAAAAAAAAGCTGCACACACAACTAGCTGTCATGTCAGTGTATGTAAGGCCTGGGATCTTCTTCTTACTATCTTACTTCTTAGTACAGTTTTTTGTAGGACTAGGATATTAGTGTTGTGTTTTGTGTTCCTACACAAAGAAGTCAAATAAAGATAAAACTGGAGACAATGATATAACGTTCATATGACCTTGGCGTGTCCTTTATTGTGCAACCTTTTTACCGCGCTTCTCTTACACAAGAGATATGCATGCGCGCATATATGAATGTAGTTATAGCATAACTCATCTCATTACATTCCCCTTCTTTTAACAAACTAATGGATGGTAATTTACAGATTTCTTCTGTTTCTTATTCCGTTTATTTACAACAGTCTGATTTCGAATGTGAATCATAAATCTCGCATTTTAAGAGTTGTCAGTGAAAATGTCTTTGAAGCAAAGAGCTCAATATCTTTCTTGATCACTATTTTCATATCAGTATAATATACCGCTTTAGATATCACCATTCATATCTTTCAGAGTGTATTCATTAAGTTAAGTATTTTCTCCCTTTTTTTGATGTTTCAAAACGTTTCAAGATTCCATTAAGGTATTTAAAACTTTTATATTTCAACGATTATTAATTTCCTGTTTTTTTTTATTTATCTAGCTTTCATCTGAATAGGCTATATACATGCATTTTCAAACATAACAATGTTTTTGAATTCGTTCAACAACTTTAAACTCATTAAACAATTTCTAACTCTATCACAGTGTCTATAATGACATAATAACGACGTTTAAGGATCAAAACGTACGGGTCTGCAAACATGTCGACCTGATCTAGTGACATATGTGTTCTGAGTTTGTTTAGCACTGTTTTGTGATCGGTGTGTGTTTCCATCTGTTGGCACATTGTCTTGATCATTTTGTTCAATGACTTGTTCTATGTCATGTTGGATTTCAGGTTTTCTCCTGTTTCCGAATGTGTCTTCGGGTGCGTCGTAGAGTTTGGCCACTTGGTGTTTGCACCTCATAGGACTTTGGTTCAGGTCTCTTCTTTAGTACTGTTCCTTTGTCCCAGTGTCCATTTTCCTGGTTTTGTATGCGAACCTGCTGTCCTTGGTGAAGTGGTGGGGGGACGCGTGTTCCTGTTGTAGTAGAACTTCTGCTGATCTTGTCTTTCTTGCAGGCGTTCTTTCACTGCTTCCCTATTAGGATCACGATTATGGATCCTTACTGGAAGATTCGTCTGGATCTTTCTACCTAGTAGTAGTTCTGCTGGTGACGGTAGATGAGAGTCGATGGGTGTTGCCCTCACGTACTGCAAAGCCTTGTTGACGTCTTGTCTGGCTCGCTTCGCTTTCGTCATCGTCATCTTGATGGTTTGTACCTGACGTTCAATATATCCGTTTGACTGTGGGTATCTCGGGCTTGAGGTGACATGAGTAAAACTCCACTCGTCAGCAAAGGATTTGAACTGAGAGCTACTGTATTGAGGACCATTGTCACTCAAAACCTTCTCTGGTGTGCCTTGTTCGGAGAATACTTCCTTCAGTATGTCGATGACACAGGCACTTGTTGCTCGTCCTTGGATCTTCTTGACAATTGGGTACTTGGGTATACATCTGCAATTAGTAAGTACTCCTTACCATCCAAGTGGAACAAATCAGTGGCAATGACCTGCCACGGTCTTGTTGGAATCTCACGTGGTTGAAGTGGTTCAGACGTCTGTGATTTTCCAAACTCTTGGCATACTGGACATGATTTCACGACATCTTCTATGTCTGAGTTGATGCCATGCCAGTAAATGCAACTCTTTGCAAGTAGTTGGCTCTTCACTATTCCTTGATGGGCTTCATGAAGCTTGTCCATGAACTCTCTCGTCAAGGCTCTTGGGATGAAGACTCTTGCTCCCTTTAGAAGGACTCCATCTTCAATGGACAACTCGTCTCTGTATGCCCAGTATTTCCTCAGTGGTTCTGCTACATCACGTCGATATCCAGGCCAACCTTGAAGAATGACGTCTCTCAAGGCACATAATTCAGCATCTTGGGCAGTTGCATTCTGCACTTGTTGAATCTTTTGCTCTGAGAACATGACATGGTCGATGCGCACTGGCGTCTCTATGGTCTTGCCAGGTAGAGGATTTAGGCGAGACATTGCATCTGACAATAACATCTCGCGTCCAGGTTTGTACTTGATGACTACATCATAACCTTGTAGGCGTAACAGCATCCTCTGCAATCTTGGGGGAGCTGCTCCTAGGTTCTTCAGATGAATCATCTCCAGTGGTTTGTGATCAGAGAGAACCTTGAATGGCTTACCATACACAAATGTATGAAATTTCTCACAGGCGTATATCACAGCTAGCATTTCTCTCTCGATGTTAGCGTATCTTGTCTCTGTGTCAGTCAGGGATTTTGACGCAAAGGCAATGGGTCTGCCTTTCTGAGTCAGTGCTGCTCCAAGTCCTCTGGATGAGGCGTCGACTTCTAACACTGCTTCTTCCTGGGGGTTGAAGTATGCAAGTGTAACTTCATCTGTGATGAGTTTCTTGATAGCCTCGAATGCTTGTTGATGCGATGCCGTCCATGCGTAAATCGCATCCTTCTTCATCAATTCTCGGAGTGGAGCAGTTTGTGTTGCAAGATTGGGAATGAACGGAGACATGTATGTCACAATCCCGAGGAATTCTTGCAATGCCTTCACACTTGTAGGTGCATTGATAGCATCAATGGCTGCCGTCTTCTGAGGATCTGGATGTACACCATTCTGGTCGAACACCAAACCGAAGAAGCGAACTTGGTCTTGCTTGATTCTGCATTTCTCCAAGTTGAAGATCAGCCCATGTTCTCTTGCTACCCTCATGAGACAGTGTAGGTTCCGGTCGTGTTCCTCTTCGTTTGCTCCAACGATGGCAACATCATCAGCTAGGCCAATCACCCGGTACACTTCTCGAGTATTTGGTTCATCTTCTGTTGAAAGATGTCTTGAGATACAGACAATCCAAATGGAAGTCTCTTGAACCTGTATCTTCCGAATGGACTATTGAACGTAGTCAGCGTGCTGGATTCATCGTCGAGCTTTATGGACCAGTATCCATGTTTAGCATCTAGTGTTGAGAACACTGTAGCTCCAGCAAACTTGTGCTTGATTTCCTCTAGAGTAGGAGTTGAGGTGTGTGCACGCTTGATTGCCTTGTTGAGATCTTTAGGATCCAGACAAACCCGCCAGCGTCCGCTAGGCTTCTTGGCGTACACCAGACTTGATACCCAGTCAGTAGGTTCCACTACTGGTTCAATCACCTCGAGTCTCTCCATCTCGTCCAACTCATGCTTGATCTCATCTTTGATGTGTATTGGACATCGTCTTGCTGCATGAATGACGGGCGGAACATCTTTGTCTATGACAATATGGTACTCCCCACTGAACTGTCCTATACCTTCGAAACGGTCTGGGTAGAGCTCTTTCAACTGCTTCTTGTCTGCAATTTGGCTTTGTGGGGTCTCCTTCACCATACAGTTCAATATCACCAGCCCCAACTTTAGACATAGTGGCAACTGGCAACCCTCCAATAGCTGGTCTATTAGTGTCTACCACAAAGAATTTGGCATCGACTCTCTTGTCTCCACGTCTGCAAGTGAGCGTGTGGATGCCGAACTGAGGAATGACTCTCGTGCCATATCCTGTGATTATTGTGTTGGTCTTCTGGAGCATCCCAGCCAATGGTCGGCCATCCCTGCTCACCCAGCTAGGGTACATTGACTTAAACAGACGCAGGGGTAGGATGTTTCCTTGTGCTCCTGTATCTACCTTCAGCTTCAGAGTGGCTGGTCTCATAGGAGTAAGCATAATGTCAATATCTGCAAATACTTCATTTTCCTCAATGTGATCTATAGAGATGATAGAGATTGTCTCGAATCTGCAATTTTCGCTCTCTTCATCTGGTTGATCATCTTGCAGCACTTCATGGACATGTTGGGGTGGATGGCGACTCTGGTACTTCTTTGGTCCCATCTCACGTTTATCCCAATGTGGTTTCTTCTGATAAGATTGTCCAGTTGCGGATTTCTTTCCTTGTGTAGATTTCCTACAACACTGCTGCCAGTGGTTTAGACCTCCACACCCACGGCATGTGGTGCCATACGCTGGGCATTTCTTACTTGGGTGAGTCCTACCACAGTTCTGGCATTTACTCTGCAACTTGTTTTCGGTATGAGTCTTCCTTCGGACTGCATCAACAATCATCTTGTGGTTACCGACAGCCTTCATCATGTTCATGTGGCTTTCTGTTGCTTCATGTGTCCTGGCAGCGGATATTTTTTTTACACGCTAGCCTGGCCATTTTCGCCGTAATACTCGTAAAAGTGCGCTGGTGGAAAAGCCTACACATAGGCATGCACGCAGTTAGTGTGGACCAAGAGCTATAGCTCTATGGGGTGGACTTGTTGCTCGTTATAATAGCTGGTCGTTCGTTCGCGTCTCCTTAGATCAAGATTAATGTAAAGTTCCTAAATTAAATTAAATTAAATTAAGTTCTTGAATTCAAGAGCCTGATGGCTGCGATGACCGTCTCATTTACAAGGGCCAGCTAGGTCTTCATCTGATGATTGCCATGCATGATGTACATGTGTATAATGCACCTCGCATGTAGGCTAATATCAGTCGCTTCCATGGTATTTATCACAGAAATGGCCAGGCTAGCGTGTAAAAAAAAATTACGCGTCCTGGCAACGTCAAGTGCTGCATCCAACTTGAGCTTCTCATCTTTGCCTAGGAGTCTTTCTTGTACTTTCATGTACTTCGTACCAATGATGAGGTGCTCGATGAGGCGTTCATCCATTTCAGTGGCTGAAAACTTGCATTTCTTTGCTTGAAGTTTACACCTGGTCACGAAGTCATCAATTGTTTCATGTTGGTCTTGCCTGAACTTCTGATGGTTAAACCGACTTATGCGAAAATTTGATTTCGGCTCAAGTGCTTCTCAGCGTCCATCACAGTGTCAGGCTTGTTTCTGTAATCGTCATTAAGTTCCCAAGAGTTGTAGATTCTTATCCCTTCCTGACCTAACCAAAGTAGGAGGTATGTCACCTTCTCAGGACCAGACTTCTTGGCTAATGGGCCCTTGAAAATCAACTCGCAATATTGACGAAAATTTATGAATGTTGTAGGTGGATCATCAGATCTCCAGTCCATACAAGGAGGATTAACTCCTGTCATTTCACCCATGTTGGTGAATTTTCGTGTCAACCTGTTTGAATGTGCGTATATCTATTGTGTAGATGGTGCAAATATGTACACTAGATCAAATCTTTAGATTCTATTATTCTAACAGTTAGATCCTAGTTACACAAAGGAGTAAGGTTTGGCACAAAAAACCTTAACCTGTATACAAAAAGGAGTAAGTAATCTTATCCTGTATACAAAAAGGAGTAAGGAAGCACCTTATCCTGTATTTAAGACTACACAGAGGAGTAAGGGTTAACCACCTTATCCTGTTCAGGTTACACAAAGGAGTAAGGAATTGCCTTATCCTTATCAATCAATCTCACAAAGGCTGTGCATTTTCATTAAAAAATGACATAGGGTCTAAGATTCGTTTTATCAATATCATGCAGACATATTTCATCAACAAGTTATAAATTCACTGCATTCACAATAAATATTATGAAATTCAACAACAATATTGACATGCTTCTGAAGTTCTGTTATCGTTTCTCGATACCAATTCTATGAGCCTGAATTTTCTTCAGCTGCGAATAATTGTTCAAAGTTCAGTTCTATGTTCATATCTTGACCTGATATTAACTGCTTATCGTCGAGCGTGGAACTAACATTAACAATGAGTCACTTGCTGTCTTGAAAAAGACAGGCTTATTTCACATTCATTGTTCTGTGTGAAACATTACCTTCTGGAAAGCTTCTCCTTGATAAGTTTATTGATTTCATCACCAGTCTATCTGCGAGAATCCATGTCGATCCCTCGTAGAAAGTAGATCGGCTAACTTGAATGTCATCAAATCTAGTCCGGTCCGTATGCGATATCGGCGTCCCTCAGACCTCTGCTAGCAAAATCCAACAGTGTATGCAGCAGGACATCTCAGCTCAACGCGCGAAATCAATCACTCGCGATAAAATTTAATTTCAGCCAATTCAATATTAGTCCGCGTTGTTGTCATGGTTGCCTACCGACGTCGTCGACAAGTCTAATTTGGGTGCGCGTACATAGCTTGCACACCTCAGCGCGTAGTCAATTCAACTCTGCACGGGATAGCTTCGGCGCAGCATCTCATCGGGCTTCCGCTCGGTCAGCCAGGCTAGTGCTATTTTGATCCGTCAGAGTCAGTCTACTAAACTTGTGTGGTAAAAACGTTTCCCATCTGAACGTTAGTAGTTATATCGGCACAAAATTGTCCCAGTCACTTCGATGATTCTAACTTTCACCGCTGCCACCATGTTGTGTTTTGTGTTCCTACACAAAGAAGTCAAATAAAGATAAAACTGGAGACAATGATATAACGTTCATATGACCTTGGCGTGTCCTTTATTGTGCAACCTTTTTACCGCGCTTCTCTTACACAAGAGATATGCATGCGCGCATATATGAATGTAGTTATAGCATAACTCATCTCATTACAATTAGGAGTTGGGTATAGACTATACTCCTCAACGTCCCGTTAGGAACCAAATGAGGAGGATGAGGGGGCGTGTGTGTGTGTAATTTGGTTTTTACAGACATTATGATGTATTATCAATCAGATATGATTATTTACGTCTGGGGACGTGACCGACCTTTAACGTCACCATCCGAAAGGCCTAGACCGAAAGCTTCAGTCTCTGATATCGACGGTTGTTCCGCTGAGATTGCATCTGGCTCCTCTGACCGCCTCTATACATACATGTGTATGGGGAATGTCAACAAATGTCAGTTTTATTAAAGAATGACCCATACCAATTACCAGACGGTTATTTCTGTCTAGCACTGGCCATGCTAGCTGTTGCTTATTTATTAACTACTAACTAGCCAATTTTCGCCGGAATCTGGCGAAAAATGTGACCTCGGGTGTTTCTTTATCAGAGTTCACTAGTGCCGGACTCTTTTTGGTACTCACAGAAATAGCACTTTGAAATCTGTCGAGAATTTAACAAAGAAATTGGAAATTTGATACGGTAATCATTGCAATTTGCTGACCTTGCTTCCACATGTTCCTGACGATAATGAGCTATTAAACACCCAATTTACATTACATGTACAAAAATGCTCACCTCTCACAAGAGTTTGTGATGTTGGTTCTGCTTGAAATGCAAATACACACGATGTTCACGAAAATAACTGTTTTCACATTGCAAGTTTGATATTTACTGTACAATAATAGCAATTAGTGTAAAAAGGCGAGTGTGCAGGGAGTTCACTAAATTCAGCGAACTCCCTGCGTGCGCCTTTTTAGTACATTAAACTAATCACCATTAATGTGAAGTCCGCATCAAGTTGGCAATGCAAAAACAAGTATTTTCGCATACACCGCATGTATTTGCGTTTGCAGTCCAACCAACATAACAAAATCTTGTGAGAGGTCAACCTTTTTGTAATGTAAATGGCATGCTAGCTATATTATCATCAGGACATGTGCTTGGCTATCATGCCATCGACTTTTTAAGCATGAAGATTCAGGTTAGAGAAAGGTTGAAAAACAAAAGCTGGCATTTCTTTTCACACTTTTTTATTATCGCTATGCACCCCTGAACTATCCAACACTCTTGCAATTATTTGTAATTAAGGATTTCATAGTTTCATCAATTTTATTACCACTTGAAAAAAATGATAAAAATTAAACTTTCTCTTATCATTTGTTCAATTTTGTAGGAATGGTCCCTCAGCCAAGTACAGGTCTACAGGTCGAAGGATCCTCATCAGGCTCTCAACAATTGCAGTACTCCTTGTGGGTGCTCATCTTTACTTTGGCCAAGGACAGAGCGTCCTGATACCATTTGCCAGACAGACAGAGACCCTCCCTGCTAAATTTATCTATGTCAAATGTTCAGAGGACTTTGAAGCAGACAGAGCGAAATTTCCAGGTGAATACCTGCTACAGTGAAACCTGAAGACCATTCAAGAGGAATTTGGAAAACTTTTGTTTTGTCTTTACACACAAGTGCCTTTTAATTTGAAACACTGTTCATGTTGGGGGCGGGGCCACCCAAGAGTCATGGTCTCTCTTTGTTTTATGTTTAAAAGATGGTTTCTATTGTATTTTTATGCCTCCGCTACAACGTAGCCGGAGGCATTATGTTTTCTGGTTGTCCGTCCGTCCGTACGTACGTACGTACGTACGTACGTACGTACATGTACGTCCCGTTCTCGTGATCGCGTTATCTCAAGAACCAATTGATGGATTACCGCCAAACTCGGGTCATGTATGTATCTTGCAGAGCTAATGAAGTGATTAGATTTTGGGGTCACGAGGTCCAAGGTCAAAGGTCACAAGGCTCATTATGTATGCAAAAATAGCTCGTGATCGCGTTATCTCAAGAACCGATTGATGGATTACCGCCAAACTTGGGTCATGGATGTATCTTGCAGAGCTAATGAACTGATTAGATTTTGGGGTCACGAGGTCAAAGGTCAAAGGTCACAGGGCTCATTGTGTATGCAAAAATAGCTTGTGATCGCGTTATCTCAAGAACCGATTGATGGATTACCGCCAAACTTGGGTCATGTATGTATCTTGCAGAGCTAATGAACTGATTAGATTTTGGGGTCACGAGGTCAAAGGTCAAAGGTCACAGGGCTCTTTATGTATGCAAAAATAGCTCGTGATCGTGTTATCTCAAGAACCGATTGATGGATTACCGCCAAACTTGGGTTATGTATGTATCTTGCAGAGCTAATCAACTGGTTAGACTTTGGGGTCACGAGGTCAAAGGTCACAGGGCTCATTATGTATGCAAAATAGCTTGTGATCACATTATCTCAAGAACCGATTGATGGATTACCGCCAAACTTGGGTCATGTATGTATCTTGCAGAGCCAATGAACTGATTAGATTTGGAGGTCACAGGTCAAAGGTCACAGGGCTCATTATGTATCCTAAAATAGCTCGTGATCGCGTTATCATTAGAACCAACAGATGGATTACAATCAAACTTGAATTTTAAAAATTGCTTCCATTTTGGTTTGTAAAATTTCTCTATGGCGGAGGCATCATCGACTGCGCGCAGTTGAAGTTCCATCTAGTTTACCATGTTCTTATATAATATTCACTGAATTATGGTCTCAATTTTCTGAAATTTCACAAGCTTATAGTATGAAGCAGTTGCTCTCTGATTCAAATAGTTTCATTCAGTGATAACAAATACCAAGTAATCTTAAAAATATTATTGAATCATCAATAATGTTAGGAGGTGAAAAGGAAATTATTTCAGATTTGCATGGGGTAGAGATGAAGGGACAATATCAGTAAGTATAAATCTAAGAGTCAATAAGTCATATTTATACTAGCTGAACCAAAGTTTTTATGGCGAAAGTATTGTATTTGTTGCCTTCATATGTTTTTTTTTTTTGTGTGTGTTTTGTTCAGAATGTGCACCCAAGTTATGTGGCCGAGGCGTGATGGATACTATTATTTCAGAAAAAGAAGCCAAACGGCTTGTAGAGTAAGTATAACACCAATAATAAGAAAATCAGATTATACCTGATTCTACAGTTTTTTTTTTTGTGCGTGTTTCTGTATTTGACAATGTCATTACAATTTGTTTTTGTTAGTTGCACCGATTTGAGAAATTATTTTAGATGAATCAAAGCATGCAGCTCAATTTTGTGTTCTGCATTCTAAACATGTTTGCAGTATACCACAAGAGTGCGAAGATGTATTTAGATCCATTCATTTTCAGTGGTATCGTGGTAATGCATTATCTTTAAACACCCCAATATTCAATATTGATTTTGCTGTTTGTCATTAGTTCTATTATCTTCCATTCCTTGTATACCATTTCTGTCTCATTCTGTCTATTAACTGCTGTATGTTCTCTCTATTCTTGACATGGCAGAGTTGCCAAGAAAGGATTATCGTATGGAGGATCCAATGGAGGAGTAAGTGCAAATTGATGTCATAATTTATATAATGTACAATTATTTTAATTGATTTTATAAATATCTGATTCTGCAATTACCTTATATTTTAAAAATATTACTATTACACCAAGAGAAAAATGAAATTGACAAACCTGCAATTATTTTCTTTATCATGAGAAAAATGGCTGTCATTTTACATTCAATCACTAAGAATCATGTACAACATTGGTAAAACTCTGTATATATCTGTATGGGAGAAAGTCCTCCTTCAAGCAGTAACTGTAAAAATAAATTTGAAAAATAAATGACCATTAAATGATGAGTGTTAGGCAGGGCATTCCAGTGCAAAATACAAAATTGTCATGATGTTTTCGAACTCCATAATCACAGTTTAACATTTCCTCCCTCTTACCAAGCAGGCATCTATTCTAGACCTTCATTCTGGCGCTCTTTCAAAAGGAGATTCTTTCATCAATATTTACCAGTAAGTTGTTTTTATGCTCATGTTTTTGTCATTTGAAGTCATACTCCATGGATTCTAGGGTGGTACCTCAATTTCAAAACTAAAAAATGTGGATCAAGCTGGAAGTTTTCCAGTTCTGAGGAAAATCCATTTCAATTCTGTAGAAATTCATCTAGTAAAACAAGAAATAAAAACAAAATTAAAAATCTGACTGCGCACATCAAAAGAAGTTGATGTAGACTGTTGATGCATTGGTTTATTACAATTTCTAAACACAATTGATGTTTTAATTGCTGCCATGAACCGTAAATCATTATCAGCATAAAAATCATAATTTAATAAGTGCTCCAAACGCAAGCACTCGCACTTACACACGCACATACATAAAGGAGAACATAAATAACAAGTTTCACAAAAGACACTTACCTAATATACACATCTAAACTCAACATGTTTAATTTTATGCCTTAAAAAAAATCCTTTTCTTCATTATGTGGCTGTCATAATTTTTTTTTTTTTCTGATTATAGATTATATTATAGTTTGGTCACCCTTATAGGTTCTTTTCCTGAGGCCGCCATCACGTCCAAGCTCTAGATTTAAGATGGCGGTCTTCTGCCTTTTTTCAATTTTGAAATGATTTGTCAACTGTGGTTTTTAGTTAAAAGGTGTAGTTATTTAATTGATTTATATTGTAATATGATTATATATGAATTTTGACTTTAAAAAAATAATGTATATATATATGTACCTAGTTTGTATATTAGGCCTACTTTTATTATGTTGAAAAATGCAGAAATAATTTTTTTTTTTTAATCAAATATTATTTATCATATATACATATATACTTGAATATATATATCCCTGATATCACTACATTGTCAGAGTGTACTTCTGTCAGATTATTCACCATTTGTTAAGACATCTTTTTCTCCAGGATTTATGTAATTTTAGATACAGGGTAAGGGCTTTTGCTGTGTTTTAGTTTAGGTTCAGGATTAGGGTTCAGTACAAATGCAGTCCTTGGTAAAAAGAAATTGTGAAGTTTTAGAAATAATCCATCTGACCATATATTTTATATGTAGAGATGAAACTGATATTGCTTTGATTTTATGTTTTTAGTTATGATTTAAAAGAATCCCTGTTTACCTCTCTCTCTCTCTCTCTCTTTGTCTCCTCTGTGTCCACAGATACATTGAGCACAAGAATCTTGGAAATGTGTTTAGTTCCGAGGATATAAGGCTATACAGGTATGACAAGTTGACAACTGTCGAAGTTTCAGAATGTTCTCTAAAGGTGATGCATAGTGTGGCCATTTTGTTTGTTAATTTCCCATCCTCATGACTGAGGGTCAGGGTCATGGATTCATACACCACTGTTACCTCTCTCTCTCTCACTATTATTGTGCAAATTCTGCAAGGGATCTCCCTGTCCGTCTGATGCTTTGAATCCATAACTCTCATGGTAATAACATCCTCTCCTGACCTCTACGCAGCTTTTCTGACCTATTGTTGCCATTTCAAGCAGGACCAAATTAGCTTTCCATGATTTTATGTACAATTATGACAGGAGAGTATAATATAAAGGAAAGTGATATTCTGGGGCTTGAACCCCCGACCTCAGCATCCTCGAGTCAAACGATCAAACAACTCATTTATAACACTTGTAAATGTGTTGATACAGGATGAATTATGATCACAATGTTCTAATTTCTATGGACAGATTGTATAATTTTGTTTCGTTGTTTGGTAGATATTCATTTTATTTCAACAGTCAGTTGATAAACCAAACAAGCAGATGACGTGATGATTTGATTAAACACCATACAAAACAAAGAGACTGCTCCTTCTTGTTCTAATACAGGAAAGTAGCGGATAAGATCAAAGTTGCTATATCAGCTCGGTTCCAGATCCCTGCCCAGAAGATCTACCTGACCCATCCTACATTCTTCTCAAGGATGAACAGCAAGAAAGCCAAGACACTCCATGATGAATACTGGCATCCCCATGTTGATAAGGTGAGAACAAGGGTGCTGAAATGGAAGATTGGGTTCTGAAAAGGGTGAACAATTATATATGAATTTTCTTCTTTGTATTCCCATGTGAAAAGATACAGTGGCAATGTCCCTTGAATTGTATCATATTTCATCTTTGACAAGAAATACTTGTCACCTTTGGAAACATTCAGATGCCATTTGTTTGTGTAATCCCATGTACCCATACCTGTGGAAAAAAAAAATCTTCTTCATATTTTAGTAGCTTTAGTACTTTGTTTTGATTGTGATGATTCCAAAATTTCATTATACAATTACAGTAATCAATTACAAGTACATGGAACATGTAGAAAACTTTAATACAGACAGTTTTTTCTTAACCCTAAAGAGGCCGGGGTATTTGAGATCTTTCTAGTAACGGGGCCTAAGATCTCGGCTGTTTCACAGCTGATCGCCGCGAAAATTTGCATGCATGTCAAGTGAAGTGTATAGAATACTATGGTAAATTCAATTTTTTGAAAAATTCACTCATTTGCGTATTTATGGTAATTTATGAAAGTAAGGTCATAAAATTCAAATTTTTACCCATAAATCATATATTCTTCATATTTAAGCATTCTTTTTCACTACATATATTCGTTAGACCATTTGAATGCATGTCAAGTGAAGTGTATAGAATACTATGGTAAATTCAATTTTTTGAAAAATTCACTCATTTGCGTATTTATGGTAATTATGCAAGTAAGGTCATAAATTCACATTTTTACCAATAAATCGTATATTCTTCATATTTAAGCATTCTTTTCACCTCATATATTCGTTAGACCATTTGGAATAATAATACACCAAAACATTTGGAAGAGCCAGGTTATTCCTTATGTTATCTCTTGTTTTGATAATTTCTTATGTATTTCATTGTTTTTTTAACTTATGTATTTTATTGTTTTTGTTGTTTTATTTCCTTCCTAACTACAATTCAACTATTTTGACCCCCAAAACAAACACCTAAACTTTAAACTAGACCTAATAACCAATGTTTTATCTCTTTTTAGGAAAAAAGATACACAAATCACAAAAATGAGTGATTTTCGGGCTGACATGCAAAGGCAAATGGTCATGTGACTTTGTAACTGTACGTCCGATTTTCAAAAAAATTGTTTTAAAAGAGGCGCAAGACTCGAAAGAAAAAAGTCATCAAGCGACGGGGCGTCATCCATATGCATTCCCGAACAATCGGGAAAATCGCGAAGGGGGCCATAATGCCCCCAGGGCCTCATTAGGGTTAATGGAACTCCATGATCATGATCTCTGATTTGCTTTTTGCTTTATATAGCCAAACCTCTGAAACATAAGTAATTTAGCGATAAAAGGCACTTTTCAGATTGGCTGTTTGTTAAAAAAAATTACTTAGACAAATTGTCTACCCTAATTTGTGTCATTCCTATTGTGATTTTAGTTTTATATGTGATTAAAATCTCATTTAATTGTCTTATTATTTGTCTTTATTTTACTCCAACCCTGTTTTCTGTTTCTCTCTTATATTTGTGCTTTCACTGTGCATGTAATTTATTTTGGGTGATGGAGTTCTTGATAAGTTGACTAACCCCTATTGTATTTTGCCACAGCAGTACATTTCTTCAATTAAGCCTTAAACTTTCCTATGTCTGAAACGAATAACTGATGGAGGCGGAGGAGGCATATGATGCGATTGGATCATTGTCTGACTCTCATGACTCTCGTAATGTCCATGGGCTCGAGTCTCGCGCTGAGAAGACAAAAATTATTTTCGACCCGTTGTGTGTAAGTGCGCCCCTCCCCTCTGTTCTCAATGCAGGCTCGGATTCAGGGGAAAACACTCCTTTCCTCGGACAGAACGTTAACTGGAGATCCCATGTATACGAGAGTCAAACCCTATGCATGTTAATGTGCTTCACTTGTAAACCCAGTGTTTTAGTGTGCCTGCATACACATCTGGTAATTTTTCTTACAGATCTTCGTGATAGGCTGCATCACCCTTTGAAAATTAACACTAGAAGAAGAAGAAGTCTCTTGTTATACCGAACCCAAAGCACTATTGCATTGAATACAGACATTCCAGTCTGCAATACAGCGTTAAGGTTTCTCTTCTCTCTTTTTCGAACAGAAAACCTATGAGACGTTTGACTACACATCCCTGCTCTACCTGACAGACTATGACGTAGATTTTAAAGGAGGACGCTTTGTGTTCATCGACGATAAAGCAAATTCAACCGTTGAACCCAAATTAGGTGAGGCTTTGAACATATTTATTCAGAGAGGAGAAGCATAAGGCACTTTGGCAAGATGTAGATGGCTAATTTCATTGGGCATTAAAAAACTTCAAGAGATTTGCAAAAGAAAGGGGGGCTTGGAAATTGTTCAGAAGTTTTGTGGCATAGAAGGAATTAGCTGAGATGGACAAGAGATGAACCAGGAATTTTGACAGTGCTATTTTTGATGATCTAACTTTTTCTTGGGGCTTTCTAGTCTGGTCAATATAAGGTTTGACAAAAAAATTGGTGTCTATACCATAATTTTTATTGGGTTGGGGTAGTTTTTTCCATAAATTAACCCGACTATTCAAGATAGAGTTAGGGTTAGGTATAGTATTAAAATTCCAGAATTCATTTAACACTAGGAAACCATTAGGCTGCCATAGTTGCCAGAGCATATGTTGTAGAATTCCTTTTATTTCATTTTTCTTCCAGGTCGCTTGTCATTTTTCACATCTGGCTCCGAGAACACACACTTTGTAGAAAGTCACAAGTGGAACGCGGGACGCCATCACTGTCTCTTTCACCTGCGACAAGAAGCATGCCATCCAGTATCCTAAAATGGGCAGCTAATCACCTGACCAGTCACATGACCTAACATCTCAAAGCAAGCAATAAATCACCTGGGACACATCAGCTGGGTATTAATATTATTATAAATGTAGGAGTCTTTTAATATCATCTACTTGGAGTCGGAAGAGTATTAACTCATATCATTTGACACAGAGTTAACATCCTTATGACTCTAAACAGACGATATGTCATTCCCCCATTCTTATCATCATTTCTTCTTTCAGTTTTCTAATTATGTTGCTAAATTTGTATGGACTTCCTACTTTATTACCTTGGCATATATTCTATTTTCATACATATTCTGTGCCATCTGTATGTCTATTACTTGACATTTTTACATTTGAAGATTTCCATGTGTTGATGTTACTGCTTGGCACTTACCTCTATTTACTGATTACAGAATGAAATATCTTGAGAATTTGTTATAAGAAAGATATTACACAGATTTTGTCCATTTACTTTTATGCTGTATGATAACATTTTGGGACCAATTGTAACAATTGCAAACTTTTCTACAAGAAAACAATTTCGTTAACAGACATGTTTTCTGTAAACTTACATGTTATTGGTATATAGTCTTTAACATGTACAATGTCTTAGCATTCAGCCTGGTTATTTCTGATTTCATATTGCCTTTGATGTTGTCAGGATTTTCTAGGGCTCACAAATAATGCAACACTTGAGGATTACGTATCAAATTTTATTTTCATTAGAAACAACAAAATTGATGTACAAATATACGAAGCAAGGTTTTCTCAGTCCCTCACGTCAGCTCCATCAAGTCTCTGTCCCGTCATCTTGAAATAAACAATGACGTCACTAATTCCTCACTCCAACACTTTGGATCTACTTATACTCCTCCTGACCATCTGAATAAAACCATTTGAAACCCTTCACCATTCATGTTGAAACCCCCAATGACGGTATATGCAGTGCTACATCCAACCACATCAACTATCTATCATTTCTAGTTCACCACAACCACCAGTATTCAGGGAACTTAAATTCCACTACTCTTAACTCTTTTCAATGTGTGCAGTTGGGGAACCATATTTTCTCTCTTATCAGACTCGTTGTCTTCACAACTCCCTGATGTGATTCATGTGCTAGTTCAGTTGCTTTGGGCGTGAGTGCTGAAGGAAGTACTAGCCTTCTTCTTCTTCTTCCAAGGAACGTGCTGCTTCTTGAAGGACTTGAAGATTTTGCACTGTGTGTGCATGTGAGGAGCCTGTGTGAGCCTGCTGGCCAGAATCCTTGTGCATATATATATATATACAGGGTGCAAGTAAATACTTTGAATCCCGTGAGGGCAGTTAGGGGTGCATCTTCCCCAGCGAGGACTTAAATGCCTCAAGGGAGAGTGAGCAGGCTGGATCTACTGGAAGGTTGTTCCAGTCTTTGGTAGTTCTGGGGAAGAAGGAGCTGAGGTAGACTTGGCTGGTACACAGTGTCGCTCTGAAGCGGGATCCGTGACCTCTTGTTACAGATGTTGCTGCTTGGAGGTATTGTTGCCATTTAACGTCAACAAGATCAAAGCGGATGCTGTATAGCATAGCAAGATGGCTTTGCAGACATCTGCTAACTAACGAGGGCCATTGTAGTTTGTTCATCATAGTAACACTGCTGGTACGATCGTAGACACCACAGACGTACTGTGCACTCCTGCGTTGAACCATTTCAACCTTATTGATGTTTCTTTGGGTGTGTGGATCCCATGCTGTTGCAGCATATTCCACTATGGGCCTTACGTATGTGACATGCGTAGCCTCCTTGATCTTTTGGTTGGAGTGTCGGAAGTTACGGTGCAGGAAGGCACAGACAGAGTTTGCCTTCTTGACTGTGGCATCTACATGGGCATTAAAGTTCAGCTTCTGATCAATATGGACCCTGAGGTACTTGGCTGAGTTGACCTGCTCCAGCTGATGGCCATGGATGGTGTACTGGCCTAGGAGTGGCTTCTTCTTGTTGGTCACTCGCAAGACTTGGCACTTGGAAGGATGGAATTCCATCTTCCATGGTTCCAGTCCTGGAGCCTGTCTAGATCTTCTTGCAGTTCGTCACAGTCCCGAGTCGATCTGATTGGTCTGTAGAGCAGACAGTCGTCAGCATAAAGGCATGTGGTTGAAAGCCTAATGCAATCTTGTAGGTCATTGAAGTAGATCAAAAACAGCAATGGACCTAGGACGCTACCCTGGGGTACGCCAGATGTGACCTTGGCTTCAGAGCTGAGTTGTCCCTCCAGTATGACTTGTTGAGTACGGCCAGTCAGGAAGTTCTTGATCCACTGAAGAGAAAGGCCGTGTGTACCACAATGTTTGGCATTGAGAAGGAGTCGCTTGTGAGAGACCTTGTCAAAGGCCTTAGCAAAGTCTAGTAGGATTACATCATACTGACCCTTGTCTTCTAGTCGTCTAATACCCCTTACCGAAAAGGCAGGCCTGCTTATAGCCTGCCTCAAACCTGCATATAGTGCTAAAAAGCAGGTTAATTCCTTAGCAAGCACTGACCTGCAAAAACGCCGAAATATGCAAATTAGGCAGGCTTAATTTAGCCTGTACATTTTAAAAGCAGGCTTATTTTAGCCTGTTTAAATAGCCTGCAAAATCATTTTAACCTGCTCAATTAGCCTGCAAAATTGCGCTGCTTTTTTTAGCATGCCAAATTAACCTGCTTTTCGACTACATAATTAACCTGCAAAAACGCTGAAATAAGTAAATTAGGCAGGTTAATTTTTGCATGCTAATCTAATAGGCAGGCTAACATAAATGAAGGTAATCGATCGCCATCACTTATCAGTATTAGGCTTCTATTGGTAAATGGCCGGGTAGAAGGACTAATGATATATTGTTACTTCGTAATCAATATTTGCAAGTGTCCACCATTAGGTATAATATATGTTAATTTCAATTGCATTTGCAATTCCATCACGTAGATCATTTGATGTGAATTCAAGATAGACTTATATAAAGTGATAAGCACGTACACGTATATATAATAAATATATACATCTTGTTTCTTGGTTAGTAATCATATAATCAATATATCTATTGCTAAAACATGAATGTAAGTGTAACATGGTCAGACAAATAATCTATTGGTCAATAATTGCCGAAGGAAAATACAAATCACAAAATTGATGTGCATTGTCATAATTTGCTTAACAAATCATGATAAATGTATTTTTCTGTAACACGTGTAAAGTAATAATGAATATTCATGAGATACATAGATCTGTTGGTTTCTGTTGGTTTCTATTGGTTTCTATTGGACTTATTGTAGCCAGGTGGCTTAGCATCAAATTTATCGACTATCGTTACATGCCGGATAAAAGCACCATTTTTGGCACAGGGCTTCTTTAGGACCTACTAAATGATATTAGGCAAGGAGCCCCCGGCAAAAAATTCAATTTAAGGGTGTGGGGGCGGGGCGACTTTTTTGAGCCCCCAACTAATTTTATAACATTGATTTGTTGTACAAATGCCATTTTCTGGTACAGGGCTTCCTTAGGACCTACTGAACGATATTAGGGTAGGAGCCCCCGGCAAAAATAGCAAATAAGGGTGTGGGGTGGGGGCGTCGCCTTGTAGCCCCCAAATAATTTAGAAGGTAATATAACATTGATTTGATGTTGTACAAATGCCATTTTCTGGTACAGGGCTTCCTTAGGACCTACTGAACGATATTAGGGTAGGAGCCCCCGGCAAAAATATCATATAAGGGTGTGGGGTGGGGGCGTCGCCTTGTAGCCCCCAAATAATTTAGAAGGTAATATAACATCGATTTGATGTTGTACAAATGCCATTTTTGGTACAGGGCTTCCTTAGGACCTACTGAACGATATTAGGGTGGGAGCCCCCGGCAAAAATATCATATAAGGGTGTGGGGTGGGGGCGTCGCCTTGTAGCCCCCAAATAATTTAGAAGGTAATATAACATTGATTTGACGTTGTACAAATGCCATTTTTGGTACAGGGCTTCCTTAGGACCTACTGAACGATATTAGGGTGGAAGCCCTTGGCAAGAATATCATAAGGGTGTGGGGGCGGGGGCGTCGCCTCATAGCCCCCAAATAATTTAGAAGGTAATATATAATTTGATTTGTTGTTACAGTACAAATGCAATTTTTGGTACAGCGCTTCCTTATACCTACTGAACGATATTAGGGTAGGAGCCCCCGGCAAAAATATCATATAAGGGTGTGGGCAGGGGGCGGGGGGCGTCGCCTCGTAGCCCCCAAATAATTTAGAAGGTAATATAACATTGATTTGATGTTGTACAAATGCCATTTTTGGTACAGGGCTTCCTTAGGACCTACTGAACGATATTAGGGTAGAAGCCCTTGGCAATTATATCATATAAGGGTGTGGGCGGGGCGTCCCCTCGTAGCCCCCAAATAATTTAGAAGGTAATATAACATTGATTTGTTGTTGTACAAATGCCATTTTTGGTACAGGGCTTCCTCAGGACCAACTGAACGATATTAGGGTAGGAGCCCCCGGCAAAAATATCATATAAGGGTGTGGGCAGGGGAATCGCCTCATAGTCCACAAATAATTTAGAAGCGCTAAGGTAATATACCGTTGGGTTTTTGTTGTACAAATGCCATGGGGCCTTCAATCACACATATATAATAGTTATGCCGGGGGCTCCTACCCTACCATCATTCAGCAGGTCCTAATGAAGCTCTGTACCAAAAATGGCATTTGTACAACAAGAACTCAATGTTATATTACCTAGCTTTTGTTTAAACTCCCGAATCACCCGATATATAACATTAAACGTGCATGTGAAAAATGACCTACATGCTACATGTAAAAAGCAATAACAGGTTAAATTTGTGTTCTAAACCTGCTCAGAGGACATTTCTTCAGATTGCAGGTTTAACAAATTATGATCAAAATTTACATGCTAAAGATTATTAAACTGCATCTCATCTGGCATGCTAACGATTTAACCTGCTAAAACTGTAAGACTGTATTTTGCAAAATGCATGCTAATTTTTAAATTAACAGGCTGAGATTTAGCCTGCTTAAACTGTAAGACTCTTTTGCAAAATGCATGCTAATTTTTAAATATAACAGGCTAAAATTTAACCTGCTAAAACATGTAAGACTGTTGTTGCAAAATACAGGCTAAAATTTAACATGCAATGGAATAATTAGCATGTATTTAAGAATGCAGGCCACTTGTTTGTTGACTACAAACTCATCCCTGCTATGTTAGTAGGAACTTAGCTCTCAACTTTCCCAGTCATTGTGTTTCTATGTCTAGATAGCCTTTATTAGCTTCTGCAGAGTGTCGTCCTCTGACATCACCTTTCAGACCTCTTTCAGAGTCATTGCTTTTGGCACAGCAATGGTACTGATGTAGTTCACGTAGTGGGTACCTGGATTTGGTTCTGCTAGTTTCTTCTTCTCCAGATGTCTGCTCAAGATGTCTCAGCAAGATGTCTCAGCGATCAATGAAATTACCGATAGTGAGCGTGCACTATAATAAGCAGGCAGCAAACAACATACATAGTACTGCAGCACGGCTGTGGCGTGCAATCACGATCAAGTACCCAAGTGTAATAGAGAGAGAGAGAGAGAAAGAATTTATCATTCAACTTACCAAACATTTGTAGCTCGCTGGCTTCAATGAACTTCAATAATAATAATACAATTTAAAAAAACGATGGAAAAGGGATGGATCCATCAGATTAGAATCCAATCCAATCAGAGACACTTGACTTAGAAGGCACTCATCTTCTTTTTCTTGTCACTGGTTCTAGCATAATTTTTCAGAGATGATTCGGATTTGTGTCCTGTGACTGCCATAATATCGCGATTTGCAAATCCTGCTTGATCTAGGATCGTAACTGTTGTAGCTCTCGGCTGTGATTTGTGTAATGATGATCACACTGAGCCCTCTCAGCAATCTTTCTCATATTATTTCCCAGGGTATTTACTCCCAATGGGACATTGTCATGTCTCGATTTTGTTAGCGTATCACGATGCTCAAAGTAACGAAACCCGTCTTCATCAGTATTTAAAATATAGTCGTTGATTTGTTCTGAAGACCAAGTGGTGTATCAGGGTTTACTGCATCTGATTCGAAAATCTTTGCCATGTCGCTCTCAGTTACTGCACTTAATAATAATAATAATGTCAACTTATAAAGCGCACATATCCATTCTAAAAGACTGGTCAAGGCGCTCTGTACAACATCAAAATAATTGTACAATATTAAAACTACGACATAAACAAATGGTGCTTAAGTTTCTTCTTAAATATTTCAATTGATGATGATTGTCTTATTTCTAATGGTTGATTTTCTAACTTCTATGCTTCACAAACCCTTTCCCTTCTTTCTTCAACTTGACCATCATAGCCTTGTAGACCCTTTGACTCTCCAGAAATTTTGCCGCACTTGTAGTATCCTCTCCTCTGGTAGACTCAAAATGGCGACAGAGTCCATATCTGGTAGAATGCATAGAATTTTTAGCATTCAAGCTTCCATCATCTTTCCGTAAACCAGCGTAAAATCGAGAGAGAAACTTGTCCAGTTCTGGATCTGGAAAACTGGTGACCTCCGCTACGCCATTGAAACACATTTTGCAAAGGATTCCAAACGGCTCTTCGCAAACTTGATACCTCTCTTAGTATTCTGAGCATCAGAGTCAGACAATAATTCATTCGATTCTTCATCATTTAGCAATACAAAGTTTGGTCCTGCCATGATGTGAGTTTTTTAACTTAAAGGGCCCCTCTAGTCAAAAAGGGGTTAAAATTGCAAAAAAGACATGTAGAATAATTTTTGACGGAGATTCCAAATAAGACAATGATTTTTCTTAGAAATCATCAATAATTCTGGAATCTAGCTTTAAAAATGACGGCTCAGACCGCTCAGAAAAAAGCCCAGTTTCGGAGCTGTATTGCGCAATAGCATATGACGTCACTGAAGGAGACAACATTGGCATTATAACACAACATAACATTGCACTTGAATGGAGATACCCTACTATAACATACCAAAATCAACTAAATCTTCAACAATTGTTCAAAAGTTGTTATCTTTCTTACCTGTCTTGTGTCAATTATCTTATCTTTGTCGAAGTATTTTTCCTAAAAACAAAGACATTAGTATACATGCACTTTCTCACAGGTTTCACGGCAAACCGCTGAACAATACAAGTGCATACCGACGATGGGGTGCAGGCGCGTGCGTGAAGTTAACGACTGTAATCTCAGATCCTCGTTAAATTCATGCAAGTAATTCACATAATATGAATTGATGATGTTGTTTAGAATTGTGTAATATTCTTGACTTCCATACCTTCAGTGACCAAAACCAGATTGCATATACTTGACTTATGAAAGTGAAAGTCAAGACTTCAAGGCCTTCTGAGTTCTGACCTTGGTAGACCAATTACATGTACATTAGAGAAAAAATCTGGACATTATATTAAATCCTTTGGTAGAAATATTTTAAGATAATTGCCTCTATCTATCCTCTAGCTGTAGTTCAATCTAGGGCTAGTTCAATTAATTTGGGTGAGCTGTTGTGTTCTTTTTTCATTATGCTATAGGATCAGTTGATATTTTGTTTTTAATAGAATACATGTAAATAAACAAAATGTTGAAATAAAAATAATGATGGAGATGAATCCTGTGCCTTAGAGGGGTGAGATGAATGATTTTATTGATTTTTTATTCCACAATTTTTTTCCTCATTGTACTACAAGTAGAATCGTACCAAGTTTTTTTGACAAAATGCTTAATCTTTGCCAATTTTAGAATTTTATAGATAAGACAAATTATTTATATTGATATTTCCACTGAAGAGATCATGGATGTGGAGAAATTATATTTTGTTGTTAATTTGTTTATTGATCCACTTTTTAATCATAGATAATTTGATTATTTCTATTTGTTATTATTTGTTGAAGCATTTTCCTTGAAGTGTTTTGACCAGCTTCTGTTTACCCTTGACCATTCTAAATTCATGAGGCATAGTAGATTTAGATAGTACTTGAAGTATTTTATCTTCTTTTTTGTTCCTATGTACATGTACATGGTAAAGTCTGTTCTATTGCCACAATGTACTTGATAGTTGATAGTACTCTAATATGCAGTATGATTTTCTCTTGCAAGGACATTTTGTGCAATACATGCAAGTAGTAGTGATGGGTCAGATTGAACATACTGGTACCTGTAAGTATGTTTATTGTAATATCATATATGTGTACTTGTATGGATATTCAACGAATATCTGACATCACCAAGACACTCAGTGACTGGGGTAATAATAACATCATAAATTGTATGGAAATATTCATGTATTCGCTATATTAAAATGAAGTTGTGTTTCATTTTGAATTTTGTGTATATTTTGACAAGAATAAATTATGATCAGTGCCAATTATTTTACATGCAAAGATTTATGTATATTATGTGTAGTTGTCACATTTTTATATCTACCAGTTCTCACTCCATGTATCTTATTCATTAAAGCTCTTATACTGTGCAATTTAAAAGTTTGGATTGCATAACAATACAAATTTTCTTTGCTGGAAAACATATCTAATAATACTCCAATTAAATTATTCAAAGCCAAATAAATTGGCAAAGGGTAGGGGTTTTTTCTACTAACATCTATAGGGATTATCACAAAACAGACGAGGCATTTCCAAGATAATTTGCAATAGCTTTTCATACTTTTATTCATGCGAATTCATATAGTGAAAGACAAAGAAGCACTCCTACAGCTAATGTTCATCCATTATCACTTCTTTCCTACATATTCCTACATATTTCTTCTAGATTTAGGAGTAGGGGTAAGATCATGTTTGCTGACTCAACCATCAAAATTTAATTTATTGACATTTTTTTCCATTAGGGGACCAAGCACCCCCAAAATTGTCAGTAGACAAAATACACCACCACCACCCTCAAGAGCATTAAGGGGGTGGGGGACAGTGAAGATGTCTTATCAAATCTTGCTGAGAGGTTGAACTCAGTCTGCAATGTTCCATCAACATCCATGGATATACCTGGGTACATCAACAAATCTACCACAATCTCACCTTCAATAATAATAATAATAATAATAGTGGGTTCTTGTATAGCGCTCATGTCTCTCAGATTTGACATTCTTGGTGCTCTGCTCATTAATCATACAAAATATGCAAAAGAGACGGTTTTAGAGAGAGTATTCGGCTTGTGATCATTCTCTATAGATAGTTGATCCAAGAAACATGTCGTTTAACAAATTAAGAAATTATTAATATTTTCCCCTGCAACTAGTAATTATTTGCCAGCATCAACATCAATGAATGCGTGCAACAGTATTCAAAATAAAGATTTACTAAAAAGTAAGTTTCTTGAAAACAGCTCTAGTCAAGAGTAAAAAAAATATATGATTTTGAGAAGCAAAATTTATAAAAATACAAAGGCAAGCATGGAAGGCAGTTATAAGAAGGAACCAATAAAACCCGACTTTCAATTCACTAGACATTAATTGCATAATTTGATTAATAAATCAATTATCCTGTTGCATATGATTCTACTAATGTACAATAATGAAAGAATGATATAATATTCTACAATACATGTTGACCATGAACAAATTCATAAAATATTGAGAATGAAATATATTTTTGACAAATGAAGATATAACGTAAACAATTTTTTACTTAAATCAACAAAGGTATTAACTACCATAAAAATGAGATAAGTGTGATTGACTATGACAATGTCAAATTGTATTCATTTAATGATAAACAATAAAATCTCAGTAATAATGACAAAGTTTACATGAAAATGAATCAACAAAATAAGCTATGAGTCCATAAATTTAATAAGATCATGATTGACGATTCTTGAGTCATTGTTGCACAACACACATGCAAATTTAACAAATTTTCAAATTTGTATTTTGAAATGGTTGGGTATACAAGTCGGAAATAGGCCCAAATGGTTTGGCTCTATAGAAAGCAGGTTATGTTAAGCCTGTAGCACAACTGAATTTCCGAAAGAGAGTTCTTGTTCAATAGTCTTGCATTCTAAGGCATGGTTGGGGTGAAAACAAGTCTGTGAAATCTAGATAAGACCAAAAAAATGGTTTGATTTTTTGGTCAGGCAGTGGACCCTTCTCAAATTTATTTAGAGATGAGCACTGAGAATAAAATTATATCAAAATAATAAAGATTTCTGGTTGGACAGTTCTCGCAACACACATTCAAATACCTCAGAAAGAAAGCAATGAAATCATTGATGACACACTTTCAGCCTGGAAAAATAAAATAAACATGTACGTATATGTTGCAGTTATGCTAACAACTACTAACAAATTACATTGATTTGGAAGATACTACCAATAGATATAGTTGAAAGAGGGAATACAGTACTAACTTTCCTTTCAACATGAACATTACAATCCCTCTCTGCAGCATTGATATGAAATAAGGTCTACATCAAGAGCATTTGTGTGCTTCACATTTCACAGCTAAGTCAAGATGAGTTGCATATTAAAGATAAAGTTGAGTTCTGGTCATGCGATTGCATTGTGAAAGAAACGTTGTGGAATTGATCAGAAAAGGTTGATCATCTAGCATGAAAGTATTGGTCTGTACTGCACGGTTCTGGAATCATCAAAATGATAAGAAATTTGGCCCAGTCTTGGTAAAGTTACAAGCGCTGTACACAGAAAGATGTATATGGGACTACACGAACATGTGGCATAAAAATCCGTCCCGATTTGTATGATGTTACATGCGATATTTAGAATATTAAGGCATTTGAAGAGCCATGCTTTTCAGGGAACATTTGTTTTCTGATGTTCTTCCACACTTGCATTATACAATGATAATGCTCACAAATTATTTTTCACCTCTTCCCAGAACTCAACCTTCTCTAGGTACAAATTTGAAAGATTTACATGAGACAGAGATATAAATAACTACATGCATGCCCATGGCACATAGTCTTCCAGAAGAGCGTAAAGGATCCAAACTTCCCATGGAGTCAATGCCCATCTGACTCTTGGCTGATGACATACAGTCAAACCTGTCCTAGTGGCCACATCTCTATCAAGGACACCTGTCTATAGTGGCCATGCATTTTGTCTCCCTTGAGAAACAAGTGTGTGTTGTAGAACCTGCATACGAAGGCCACCTGTCTACAGTGGCCACCTTGTCTGTTTCACCGGAGTAGCCTGAATAAACAGGTTTGACTGCAATGTACATTGTAGGCTAGCAGCCTGGTACCTCCCAGATATGTGCCCACTGCTTTACCAAGGAGCCACCATTCTTCTGAAACGTGTGTATTAAGATCATCAATGGGCTACATGCTATTCTAACCTTTAAAGACAGTTTTCATATGGGCAAGTATTGTATTTTAAACACATCAATCTGCTTCCACAGAGCCATAACATGTGGATGCAACTGGCCTTTCTACACAGGTTGATAATGCATAAGTGCATATACTGTAATTGGAGCCCTGTCTAGCTAAGCAGTGTTACCACTTTTTGTAATGAAATTGATGGCTTGCACCCAGCAAATAAAGATTGCATGCTCGATCTTGTAATTAAAAACAAGACAGAAAAATCTTGGAGCCAGTGGGATTTAAACCTGCCATCTACTGCTTGCCGGGCAGCGACATCATTGGTCCAATATCTCAGCTCTCCTGACTCATTCTGACTTATTAATATTCATTAGTCCGCCATTAGGACATTAGCGCTGAATGTTAGGCTTTCTAGTAGAAGTTTAAATTGTTGTAAATGAAATTGTTGGTTTTCACCCAGTGTTACCATGTATCAAAATGGACCATTCCCAACTCAATTTCAAATAAAATCACAAATAATTTGAGGATTTGCAGTTGATTCAGAATAATTGTGTCTCATTACAAGACATGGCTCAAGTCAAATTCAAATTCAAACAGCATGAAACGTTACTTTCTTCTGACTCTAAAACAATGCAGCATCTAGCTTTCTTACTGTAAATTATCCACAGTTTCACTGTGTCTAACATGCATTGATACAAATGACATGTACCGGTATGCATACTTTTTGTTGTTAATGAAAATATATGAGGCAAGATATACATACACCAGTATACTGCTCAAGATGTGTTTCACACAAGTCTCACAAGATAACGACATTCGGTTATACAAATGCAAATTAGAAGCTTCATAATATATTATTACAACAATCACATATTTTTTGGTACTAACATGCAATGATTTCCTTCTTTCTTTGATGATATACAGTAATTAAATCACACACTATGCACATGTTTATTACCTAGCAATCCACACACTCTGCGTTTCTGAGAAAATGCCTTATATTGCATATCCATTTATCTCCACTGCTGGTACTCACCTATTTCTTAGCATGCATTTTTTATTTGACACTTTTCATTTTACTTTTGCACACACATTCAAGTTACTGCATTCACAAGACATATGGTACAGAGACTTACAGTCTACAATTATGGCCTACATATTGTACATGTATTTCCACATTATTGGTTTGGCCTTTAGACAAAGTATTTTTTTCTTTCTTATTAGTTCATTAATGCATATCTTTAGAATTATTTAAAGGGAATCGTCCATTGTTATAAATATAATTATTGTCAAGATGAATATCATTATTACATGGATGATAAAACTGTTCTGTAGACTGACATTAATTTCATTTCTACATCAAGCTTTATCAGTTATCAACTGAATAATCAAGTTAAGATATCGATTTGCTTATACATGTATTTTCCCTCCTATATGGGCTTACAAGTATGATCATATAATCAATTTTGCATATTCTATCATAAACATACTTGATGACACCTAATTTACACACAAGCACAATGGTTTTGGTCTAACTTCAAATACATAATTCAAATATACATATTTCAATAAATATACCTTGTAACAGACAGACTACGCATAGGAGAGTTCTTAGTACAACAGAATGTGATTTCACATCACTGCAGCAAACTTACACCATTGCTAACAAGGCGATGTTGGCATTGTTGACGACAGATCATCGGATGTCTGCGGGCAATCCATCCATAATCCTTGCTGGTTCTTGGTGTAGACCCTGGGTTTATTGCCAGGGAAAACAGTGAGGGTGGGGTGGGGATGGTTCGTCACCCATCGGATGGCATCCCGTATACCTTCCTCAAAGTAAGGAGGCTCAACCTCCGGTGATGTGGAGAGGTGCTGAAGGAGAAAGCAAGCAGAATTTTACCATTATGACCGTAACCTTTAGCCTCTTGAGTCTAAAATCTCATGAGTCCATATTCAAATGCTGTACGTTTCTGGTTCATTTGCAGCACAAATTGTAGATAGTAGATAAGTGTATGTAAAGATTTGCTAAACCATTGCTTCTTGCAATTCCTTTACAAAGTTTTTCTGTGGTGTTTTTTTTGTTGTTGTTTTTTTTTGGGGGGGGGGGCAATCGTTTACAGCCCCATGTGTGACATGAACAGGTCCTAAGGGATGTGAACTCACCTCTCTGATGAAAGAGTCTGGTTGGAGGAGCCAGTTTCCAATGTAAGGCATTGCCCTATAGGTGAACGGACTGATCAGGTGAAGCCCTGTACTGTGATCATACACATTACGCATCTGTAGGTGAGGTAACAATTGTACAGGAGATGACGAAAATCAAGAAAATGTCCAAACATGACATGCAAATCTTGAATGAACTGAATTTATTAGACATACACATACCAAGGCATAGCTTTGGCCCAGGCATTGAGGGGTGGGTGCAAAAGACTTACTACATGTATGACATATGAATTAAGAAGGCCAGTTGATGAGGGGGATGATGTGAAAGGGGGTCCTATCGTCTTTTCCTGTCCCCTTCCCTTTTCCCTTCCTTTCACTCCTTTTCCCTCTTTTATACCCTTTCCCCCTTTCACAATTCATTTTTTTTGGTGGGGAAGGGGGAGGAGATACATGCCCCCCATAGATGCAACACTATACAGGTACACACTGTCATCAGAATGATTAAACATTGTCTTGAGGAATTTATACCTTTGGAATAATGCCAGGATCTGACTAATGTCCAGTGAGATTTGGTCACAACATTCAAATGGCCAATGATGTTTACCATAAGATATAGAGTTGCCAATTTATGTTTCATCAATCAATACCTTAACGCTTCAAGTCATTTTCATTTTCTCAAAACTGTTACTGATCTATTTCTCTCATTTTGCCACTTTTAATAAAATCTTGATGCTAAAGTGGAACTCCCCTGGAAGTGTATGGTAAAAGCCGAACCTTTAAAGCTATGAAATTGTCGTGATTTGGAAACAACGGCAAATTCACAGCAATAAATTTTGCCAATTGTAAACTTCATTGTAGTGTCAATTGTGATTGAATCATTTAGAGGCATGAAACTTTCGCAAATCTGAACACTTGAGAAATTTGCAAGCAACTTATGCGCACAAAAGTTTCTGGTTCGACAGTACACAGATGGAGAAGTAGTAAATGTTGGACTTACATGATGGTTACCAAACAGTGTGTAGACGCTTCTCAGAGGTTTGTCAGGACCTTTGTCAGCAAAGGATGCTGGGAAGATCTCTCCACTTTTGACATTCACAGCTGTATAAGAAAATCACATATCAGTAAAAGGTACAAATGTAAATCATGGCTTGAACGTGTCACCAGTATTGATACTATCTTTGATACCCTTATTGCCAAACATCAATGAAAATCCCTTAAGACAAACTATCAACCCCCATCCACCAACAACTACATGTACATGTTCTCATATCCCCTTCCCCCAAAAAAAAAAAAAAAAAAAAAAAAAAATAATAATAATAATAATAATAATAATAATAATAATAATAATAATAATAATAATAATAATAATAATAATAATAATAATAATAATAATAATAATAATAATAATAATAATAATAATAATAATAATAATAATAATAATAATAATAATAATAATAATAATAATAATAATAATAATAATAATAATAATAATAATAATAATAATAATAATAATAATAATAATAATAATAATAATATAAAAATAAAAAAAATTACCCTACCGGTAATCACCTTCAGACACCTACACATTGGGTAATAAAATTTGAATCCATAGATACTTTGACCATCTAAAGTCTGTAGATCCCTATATTCTGTTGTAGTTTCATGTGGATGGTGCTTCCATCTATGAGTAAATAAACTAACCATTTGTGAAAAAAGAGATATTTCCATACCATTTGTCAAAGAGCAATGACCATTACATTTTGGGATCATGGCCAGTCATGGTGATTAAATTCCCAAACCATGGTTGACCTTGTTCCAACATTAATTACCAAAAATGTGCACTCCTTGGCATTTCATTGTCGACCATGGTTCTAGCACCATAATCTACCATGGTACTTTATGGTAGTTCATGATGAAATTTGCCAGAGATGTATTCTAGAAATTCAGACATCAATTTTCCCGCTCACCCCTCACCCTCCCCCAACCTCTCATAAAACGTATTCAGGACACTTTACAATAAAATATAGTATGGTTATTGCCTAATCTTTGAAACCTGAATAGTCTGATTAAATATCTATAGTAACTTTAATAGTAATTTTGTTTTCATTAATAGGAAAATAACAAAATACATGTACATGGATAAATATAGGTCCCCCAAAAAAAAAAAAAGAGATGCCCCTTCAACTTACCTACTCCATAGAGTATTGGCCAGTGTATACCATCCTTGACTGTATCATTCAAATCTATAAAAAAAAAAAAACACATTTTATTCTTGCAAGTCATTATACAATTCACTGATATCATTTTTGTTTTAATGTATAATGTACATACATCATCCATAACCAACAAACTATTGAAACTAACATAAATAATGATAAATAATGAACACTAGATAATCCTTTCCTAAAGGGAAATCCAACTCTTATAGCAAACTACTCAAAAATAAAGCAGAAAAATCAGAGAAGCAGACTGGTGAAAGTTTGAACAAAATCGGACACAAAATAAGAAAGTTATGAATTGTTAAAAGCTGTAATCATTAAACGTATGGCACTTAAAATTAGCTGAATCGGTAATGTCACTATGACGAAGTGCCGGACGATTGTCCCATTTGTTCCAACACAAGAATGACTAAAATGTCAATTTTTTCTAAATCTGTGACTCAGGAGTGTCTTTTTCTTTTTAAGAACCTTTAATAATATGCTATCCACAATATATTTCGAGTAGTGCCTCACGGGAGAAGGTGCTTAGGATAAAAACAGAAATTTATTATACTTTTGTACATGACAAATGGGAGAGTTATCCACGACTAAATTACAATCCAGTACCCAAATTGCTGATTTGAATTTCACACAAATTAAATTATTACAAAGGTTGGATTGTCCTTTAAATGATATGATTAAAGGCAAAAAAATGTCAATCATTATAAGCCTTATGACTGCATATGCTTCATATTTTTCCCCCCATTTCTATCATGAATATGCATGTCAAGTATAGCGATGCATATAGCACTGTTTATATTACTGTGTAATAAAGTTAACAAATTGAATTCATGTTTATCTAATGCAATTTCTGTAGAACAGAAAAGTTGCAAAGTAGTGATTACCTGACATGCATGCCGTAACAAGGTGAACCTCATGGTCACAATTGTGAAGTATACCTGTACAAAATAAGAGAGAAAAGGCAAATGTAAATTTGTGAAGTGCTTCTTTTCTTTACATTACTGCTTGAAGTACACTACATACATTTACATCACAATAATAGAAAACTACTATAGTATGGAGTTAAACAAACAATGAAGATAGACATTATCTACAAAACCTTAATGATAACATTCTTCAGTGAGTGATTTCAAGTACGGTGTTGAAAGCTGGTGTTGGTGTTGTGAGAACACCAACACCAGCTACAACACCGAACTTGAAATCATGCTGGTGTTGAGGTTGACCTCGGAAAATATGACGCATTTCCGGCAGTCTGTGTTGAGGGCTGGTGTTGAATGTCGTCTGCTGAACTGAGTATCGCGGTTGGTGTTGACGATTTACGTGTAATTTTCCCATTCACCAACACCAGCCCCTAGGGATTGGGATATTCATGATTTCAAGTTTGGTGTTGGTGTTGGTGTTGCAGTATACCGCAGGTAACTATGCGTGCATCTGTCAAGAATCTCACGATCAAGCCAAGGTAAAATCCATTTTCCCGTCAAAACAACTGTAAATCATGGGAGCTATAAACGTTTTCAAGAGAAATGATATTTTCTCTATTCTTTTTTAATATGACTTTACATTTGATATTCGATATGATGTAATTCATTGGCATTTCTGAAAGGATTATGCTTTTATCGCAAGACTTTTCGCCTGCAGAGTGACGTCACTCAGCGTTGAGGCTGGTGTTGAGCTATCGATAACGTGATTGGTATCGTCCTTCTAAACTGACCGTCGGTGTTGGAGCTCGGTTTAGCAGCCTTTCCACGCTCTCAACACCAACACCAACACCAACACCGTACTTGAAATCACTCAATGTATCAATCAAACTGATGTATAATTGTATACCATTAAAGATAAATATATACAAAATTGTTATATTTTTCCCACAGAGTGTTTGACGCAGGCTCTTGTGAAAAGTTTTACCAAACAACAATTACTGTAATTTGAAATATGAATTACATGTCTCATGCAACACCCTCTAATTCTGGAATTCTACTTTCTTGACTCAATATAGAGCAATACAATTACGGTATATACTGGTATCATATTACAGCATTCTGCAAGTGATGGGATGCACTTCTCATGAATATAAGTTCATACTCACTGAAAACATTTGTTGATATTTCTATTGATTCTCCTCGGCTGTCACAGAAGCCCCCAAATATGTGTAGTTCTAGTCTATACAGTATTAGTAGAAAAGAAGATACATGTATATTTAATCACTTGTTTATGTAGAGTATAACTCCTATATGAACTTTCATTTGAAATAGAGCATGAAGAAAATAGAAACAAGGGCATGGTGAAGAATAGAAAATCCTGCCATAGTCTACTAAAGATACGATTGAGTTGGGGTCATGAAAGCACTCGGGAAAGGTTGATTAAATATAGTATAACAATTGTTGTATGCAGTGATGTTTTGGAATCATCAAAATGATAATTTTTTTTTTAATTAAAAGCTTTGAATTTGAGAAATTTACTTTTAAAGGGCAATCCAACCCTTGTACTAACTTCATTTGGATGAAAGCAGAAAGATAAAACGAATGGCAAAAGTTTGAAATAAATCGGGCCAATAATAAGAAAGTTATAAATGTTTAAAATATGACATCACTATAGCTATGTGAATCTCAAATTAGCAATTTTGTTTGTGGGTTGTGATGTAGTTTTTTTGTATTCTTTTTATTTCATTTTTTATTTCAAATATCACTAATTTCTATATTCTCCCAGGTGCCTTCACCCTTGGGACACTACTCAAAATATATTATGGAGAGTATATTATTACAGGTCCTCTAGAAAGAAAAGACCATCCTGAATTTTTGAAAAATTTAAGTTTTAGTCATTTTGTATGTTGAAACAAAAGTTGTCCTCCACTACATCACAGAGACATAACCAATTCAGCCAATTTGAAGAGCCCATATCTATGTTGATTGCAACTTTCTAAATTCATAATTTTTGTCCGATTCCATTAAAACTTTCGCCAGTATGCTTCTCTGATTTTTTTGCTTCCTTCTTGAGTACTAGTAGTTTGCCATCAAGTTTGGATTCCCCTTTAAGAGTTTATTTATAAAACAAGGGAAACGCTCTTGGCGGTCTCGCCTGCATTACGCAATTTGATATGATGAAAAATTGAGGTTGGGACATTATTTATAGGCAGGGTGGCCCATTAGTGAAATTTAAACGTTAGCAGTGTCCAGTATTCAAATTACCTGTTTAATTTCTAGACTTCCCTGTCAGACACTACTGAGTGACTGACTTACATCTTTTTTTCTTTGGTAATAACATACATAAAATGAGCTGTAACAGGTACATGAGCATTTGTCTACATCAATAACCCACTACTTGTAATGGCCAAAAATAAACTGATTGAATCTTTGTGCGGCACAAAACGTACAACCATTCGGTACATGGGTCTGAAAATCAGACTATTGCTTAGGTGATTGCAATCACTTATGTCGATTCGACAACTAATGGTCATTATTTTCCCACAAAAAGCCATTTTCAAACCCTTTCGTTTTGAGGGAAGTTCTAAATAAGTATTGTTTTTCATATGCCGTTGGAATTTAACCTTTTCATTTTTTTGACCTGCAAATGGGACATAGTACCTTTAAGTTGTGAAAAACATAATCATAGTCTACTGACCTAAAATGACCTTTGACCTTGACTTTGTGACCTGGAATTTGTGTCATATGATTTGTGATACTTGATAACCCTTGGGTACAAGTTTCATCAACTTGAACAAACACTTTTGAAATTATGCAAAAATTCAAAATCTTGATGTTGATGCCACAACAAAGTCTAAGTTTGCAGACCTGAAATGACATTTGACCTTGACTTTGTCACCTAAAAGACTAATCACGTGATTGGTGATAATCGATAACCCTTATGTTTAAGTTTCATGGAATAGGAATGTATACTTTCAAAATTATGATAAAAATTCAAATTCTTAACCTGATGCCACAACATAGTCTAAGTTTGTTGACCGGAAATGACCTTTGACCTTGACTTAGTGACCTGAAATTCTACTCACATGGCTGGGAATACTTGATAACCCTTTAGTCTAAGTTTCATTGAATAATAACTTACAATTTCAAAATTATATTAAAAATTCAAAAACTTAACCTCAGGTTAAGTTTTTGGTGATGATGCCACAACATAGTCTAAGTTTGTTGACCTGAAATGACCTTTGGCCTTGACTTTGTGACCTGAAATTCTCCTCACATGATAGGGGATACTTGATAATCCTTTAGTCCAAGTTTCATTGAATAAGAACTTATACTTTAAAAATTATATTAAAAATTCAAAAACTTAATCTTAGGTTAAGTTTTTGATGTTGTCGCCGTTGACTCCGCCGCCGAAAAGCGGCACCTATGTCTCACTTTTTTGCTACGCAGGCGAGACAAAAACACTTTGTGGCACAGTAGTGGTTAAGATGTAAGTACAGTACTTGCCTGCCCTCACTGCTTCCAGTACTAAGTGTTGTGATGGAGGAAAGCATACTGTTGATACCTCCCTCTATACCATGGCCGTCCAGGTGGGCCAGGGCTGTGGCTCTGCTCCCTGTGTGACGCAGGACAATGATGTGGCAAGTAGTGGCATCGTCAGAACCCAGGACCTTAACAACATCTGTAACAGACATGAGGTAGAAATGAGAGTGCATGATCCCTGGGTGCTCTGACACATGCTAAGGAAACAATTGGTATGGGTTTTATTTTTTCAAAGATTTAGGATTAGGGGTAGGGTTGCGAAGGGGTTTCAGGTGAGATTTAGTGTTAGGGTAAGGGTTAGGTATAGTGTTCAGAATTCGGTTAGTAGAGGATATTGTGTTGCTGGAAAATTTATGGTATGGCCCACCCAGTCAATTGATAGAGCAATTGTATTGGACACGGTCTAAATCAGGTTAAATACCAAGTCAGTGTAATAGCACTGTTTGGGTAGGACTTTCATCCCCAATTACCTAGTTTCATGGATAGTAATGAATCAACTCAGTTCTAAGTATTTACATATTGGAGAACCACCCTCACAAGGAACATCAGTGGAGATCACATGCGTCCACTAATAGTATCCTAATATCACCTTATCACATACCTAAAAATCTGCAGTTTTCTAAAAATGCATTAAAAACGAGGACAAAGAATATTTAGGATAAGATAGAAATTGCATGTAAAATAAAAATGAAACCATTTCTATTCTATAAAAACACTTAATTTACCACAGACAACAAATAAAGATACTCACTATCACTTGGAATAGTGACAGCATATTCTCTCTGATTCACATAGAGAAGGTCTAGGGCTTCACAATGGCGTAATGGTTTGCTGCAGAAAGCTGCTGCTTCAACCTTCAAGAAGATAATTAAACATTTGCAGAGTAACATTCCAAATCATAAACCCTAATCAAGTTTGATATATTGCAAAGTCAGAGACATTTTTTTTTTGGGGGGTGAGTGTGCACTGGTTCCAATTATACTGAATAATTGAAGGTATGGCTTTGGAACAGTGACTATAAAAACAAGATTACTTTTAGAAAAGCCACACAATAGATACCCATTCAAAAAGGTCATACAGGCTCAAGACAATCAGACTTCCTGAACAAATTTAATTGCATGAAGACTTGGGGATTTTAACCTTTGGCGGAAAGAGGGAGGGGTCTTGTAACATATAAAATACAAAATTACAAATCAATATTTGCAAAGGAGTATTTGTAAATTCTACTTCCTCAAATTGAAGATGTTGAATAGTCCAACAAATATTAGACTCATAGCAAATTTCTTACTAAAATAATAATTTCCTCCCTCTAAAAGTACACAGTGTAACGTGTCCAGAGTTTAATGATTGTCCCATTTAACTGCCTCCATTTCAAGTCGGAATGGAGGTTAATTGATAAGGGAAACAACTCTTTCTATTTTTAATCGAGGTGAAAGTACACCTTACCTTGAACTTAGGATAATCCTCAACCAACTGCAGAACGTTCTCCTTGGGATGGTAAAGCTTCCCATCGATCATGAGAGGCATGATGAAGAGTGCTGTGGGAACACACCCCAAACCTTGGAATAAACCCCAAACCTCTTACCCTTTGGCTGCTAGGTAGGAGAGAAAATGAAATATTAGATTTACAGTTTTGCTCGTTTATTATCTACGAATCATAGAATAAATGTGAATCAACCATACATGTAAATCTATGTTTCATTGGATTAACTTACAGTAGTACAACTACATTGTATAATCACCAGAATTATCATTCCAAGATTAAAGATACTATGTCCCTTTTGCAGCCAACATCAAATTCTGTAGAACTTTGCAGGAATTATGAATATGTCATGTATGTCCTATCTGTGAAATTTAAACGTTAGCAGTGTCCTAATATTCAAATTATGCAAGGAAACCTGTTTACTGTAATGGGTACATGAGCATTTGTCTACATCAATAACCCACTTCTTGTAATGGCAAAAATTAAACTGATTGAATCTTTGCGCAGCATAAAACGTATGACCATTCGTTACAATGGTCTGAAAAATCAGACTATTACTTACTGGCTCTATAGCTTCTAAGTCGATTCGACAACTAATAGTCGTTATTTTCCCACTTAAAGACATTTTCAAGCCCCCTTTTTTAGGGAAGTTCTTAATTAGTATTGTCTTTCAAATGCCGTTGGAATTTAACCTTTTCATTTTTTTGGCCTGCAAATGGGACATAGTACCTTTAAATAATGAAAAATGAAGAGAAATTAGAAAGTGGGTCATTATTACATGAAACCGTACAAGGACAAGTTCACCCACATCCCATTGAAATGGGTGTTAAATTGAATACATGCTCTTTAGTGGGTTGTCGGTGAACTTGTACTTACGATGGTTTCATGAAATGCTGCACTGGGGAAAATGACAAAAACAAGAGTAAGACGGAAAAGAGAGAAGACAACATGAGAAGAAAACATTAAAAAATTACAAAAATGGAAAAAGAAAAAAAAAGGGAATGAACTCCAAAATATTAATTGATAAAGAATAATTGAATACATGATGAGGTCTTGTCACCAGCTCAGTATAGATTATAGAAGAGAAAATGGATTCAAAAGTAACTCTTTCTACAAAGAAAAGGAAGTAAAACACATGAGTAAGAATAAATATAATATCAATAACTAGATAGAGAACAATTACGAAAAGGGGAAATAGAGGAGAAAAGAAGGGGGACATAAAGATAATTGAGAATGAAAAATAAAAGGAAATGAAAAGGAAAAGTAATGAAGAAATCATAGACAGAATAGAAAGAAGTGAGAGCAAGAGAAATAGCTAAATGAATAGTAAACAGAAGAAATCCAGCCTTAGAACAAGGAAGTACAGGGGCAGGGGCAGGGGCAAATATAAGTAAAGACTAAAGCAAAACTGAACAAGAGGATGAGCTCTTCTTTATAAGAAAATGAAGAAATGGATAAATCAAGATCAAGTGTAATAAAGAATAAACAAAGAATAAACAAGGAGAGATAAAAAGCAAGAAGGGAACAGTATAGAGTAGTATTAACTTAGGGGGATAGACAGGGCTGTCAACTTTGGGGAACTGCTTGGAGGGAGAAAAAAAATTCTTCAGGGATAATAGTGAGCACTTTTTTTAAAAAACTCAAACCCCCTTAGCAAAAAATTGTTGCATATGATACAGTACGCTGGTTCGTCCTTATTAACCACTATCTAACGAACCACAATGGAAACAACCACGTTCGATACTTCGTTTATTTTGTTTCAGGAGATTTTCATTTTACACGTTTGGCTAGAGGTTTTTTCATAAACCGGGAGATTCTACTAATTTCTATATCGTTTGCGGGAGAGCAGGAGGAAGTGCGTGGTGGCGGCAGTCTCCCGCTTCGAGCTGTTGGGACCGTAGGAGAATGAGCGTGGTGGCGTGAGACTCCCTCCAAATGCGGGAGGGTTAACAGCCTTGGGTAGATGAAAAAAATACAGAGAGAAGATAAGACAAGAAATAGGAAGATGGGATAGAACACACATAGCTGCATCGCTATCCTGGCTGTGTATTAAAACCTGTTTTATTGATCTCAACATTTCAAACACCACTGTACAAAATTAAACTGATTTCACTCAAAATTAGTATTTTAGTGACAAGTGATGACACCTAAATAGCAGTAAAATACAATTTTTTCAACTCACCGATGTCAGAAAGAATAATTTAAAAATTAAAATCGTAAGTCCATTGTCAAACTTGCTTACAGTTACAGTTTTATCGGCATGATTGTGTACATTTGTGTGTTGTAAGTCTATTGACTATTCACGTGTGAAATTGCTGCCTATTAGCACATGGTACAGCACTAGAGGTCCATACGCAGTATTGACTCTCTTTGCTTTGCTGGAGTGGGATTGGGATAGAATTACAAATACAACTTACAACTTACAAGGTCAAGACTCAACTTCAAAGTTCTTCAACTAAGTAAATAAAAAACATGAAGACAAAATGAAAGACATAAATTAATCATTTAATGAATGCATGAAAGAATAATTGATAGACAGAGATTTTGTTTATCCCAGTGAATAACATTTTTGACTTAATCAAGAGGAAGAAGAAGAAGACTATGCATCATACATGACCGGAATAATGAGGAAGATAGATCTACCGGTATTTCCAACACGAATTTAAGCGTATGGGCAAACCCGGACTTTAGTGCCCAGCTGAAAATCTCAGTTTATTATGGATTTAATATCAATAATATTAATTATGCTAATATATGCAAATATAAACATACCAAAACTTGATGATTTTTAATCATTTGACGTCATAAAAAGCAATTTTAAGCCAAAAATAGCAGCGAAGTAGGGGATCTCCTCTTTGCTTGATGCGAGATACTAGCGAACTGAAATAACCGAATAAAAACTATGGTGAACTAAAAAGAAAAGAAAAATCAAACCACCTCTGAAATTACCTTTGAAATGTTTATTAATTTTTTCTTCCGATATGCGCACATGATAGGGGCAGGTTGGGATGGGATGGGGGTGCTCAATAGTCGCCAAATTTGGGGTAAAAGGGCAACTGGCCTTGGGGGCTAAATTTATTATTTACTTATTTTTCTTTGTAATCATTTTTCTAATTTTTTTCCGGGGTGGCTCTTTTCTTTATTCTGCTTCTTCTTTCTTTCTCACCAGATATGCACGAAACATTGGGGGTTTGAAGAGATGACACCCCCTTCCTGATGGGGGCGCCAAATTTAAGGGTTATTTTAATCTTTCTTTCTTTTCTCTGCCCCCGTCCCTTTCTCCCTTTCTCTTTAATAGGCATGCACGCATCGAGGGGGCGAGTGGGATGGGATGGGGGTGCTGAAAACTCGCCAAATTTGGGGTAAAAGGGCAACTGGCCTGGGGGCTAAATTTATTATTTACTTTTATTTCTTTGTAATCATTTTTCTATTTTTTTTTCCGGGGGCTCTTTTCTTCATTCTGCTTCTTCTTTCTTTCTCACCAGATTTGCACGAAATATTGGGGCTTGACGAAATGACAACCCCTTTCCTGATGGGGCGCCAAATTCAAGGGTTATTTTTTTATTAATCTTTCTTTCTTTCTTTTCTCTGCCGCCCCCCTTTTCTCGCTTTCTCTTGAATAGACATGCACGCATCGAGGGGCGGGTGGGAGTAAATATATATATATAAATAAATTTAGCCCCCCCCCCAAGGCCAGTTGCCCTTTACCCCAAATTTGGCGACTATTGAGCACCCCCATCCCATCCCAACCTGCCCCTATCATGTGCGCATATCGGAAGAAAAATTAATAAACATTTCAAAGGTAATTTCAGAGGTGGTTTGATTTTTCTTTTCTTTTTTTAGTTCACCATAGTTTTTATTCGGTTATTTCAGTTCGCTAGTATCTCGCATCAAGCAAAGAGGAGATCCCCTACTTCGCTGCTATTTTTGGCTTAAAATTGCTTTTTATGACGTCAAATGATTAAAAATCATCAAGTTTTGGTATGTTTATATTTGCATATATTAGCATAATTAATATTATTGATATTAAATCCATAATAAACTGAGATTTTCAGCTGGGCACTAAAGTCCGGGTTTGCCGCGGATGGGACTTTTGTATGGTTCACCGACTTTAATTTTTTACGGAAGCACCTATTTCCACGCATTATTCAATGCTCAAACATTTTTTTCTTGCACAGCAATAATAATTAAAAAACTAATACAATACGGGCATACTTCATACTTAACGTTTATCTTAAACAAGCAAAATCATCAATTAAAAATCAAACTTACAAAGCCACTTTTTGCCTCCAAAGAGTCCGGTAGAGGATAGTTCCTGGGTCACAGTATTACCTTCCAATTTGACGTCATAGAAATGAATATGTATAAGCAAGCACAGGCCGTGAACGTAGTCTTTGTTCAAGTTGCTTCTGCTGGCAGCGGGTCAGTAACAAACATTCGTAGTCGGAGCCAGGGGGGAGAGGGGACTGCCCTATTTCTGTGGGAGGGTGCTGCCCTATTTCTGTCATTGTTTATTGTCTTTACTATTCAGGTTCTAAAAGGATCCAGTTGATTTCCATATGCTTTCGTGTGACATATTATGCCAAAATGAAAACTTAACTATTCATATTTAGACCAGAAATATCTGTTGGTTTAATTCTGGGAAGAGGGAGGGGAGGGGGAGGGGGCTGGCTGACATAACAAGAAATGAAATCAATATAAATCAGTATATAATCAGGCTTCAATTGATTAAAGCCATGGTTGACCATATGTGCCTGAAAAGGATCGTTCGAAAGATCGTTCGAAACCAATTCGATGCGCTATAATGCCATTTAGTAATTAGGCATTAATCCTCATGACCAAGTCCCTCGGAGAGGACTTAAAGCCGTCGGTCCCCTGGTTGCTAACTTACAAGCATACAAATGCTTTATAAGCACTCGGGTAAAACAAACCAACAAATCAACCAACCAATCTTTTTTTTCTCTCTCTCTTCCTCCATCAGGGGCGGCGGAGCGTCTAGCTTTCAAAGTGTGTGTGTGGGGGAGGCACACACCAAAAAAAGGGAAATCTCGAAGCGAATATATACAAGTTTAGACATTGGTAGGCCCTTATACCCCCATAGTGATTAGATAATCAGGAATAATTTCATTGTTTGTTTCTCTCTTTACATGGTCCAATATACTGCTTAAGCATAATACTTTGCAGTTGGATGTGATGGTCTGAATAATTATTTGCGAGCGAGCGAGCGAAGCGAAATTTTTAGATTTGTGGGGCCGCGAAAAATGACATCTTATAAAGAGGAAAAAACAATCCTTACCACGAAAGACTGAAAAGATCTTTAATAAGAAATAAAAATATATTAACTTAAAATGCAACCGTATATAGCGAGCGAGCTTTAGGTGAAATTTAAGAAAAAGTTTCTCTTAGTCGCTTTAAGTTAGGAGCCCATTTTTATGGTGAAGGGAAAAGGGGACACATATCCAAAGTTAAAAGGACACTTATTAGAAAAGAAAAGGAGCACGTGTCTAAGTAAAAAAATGGAATTATCGGAGGTGAAAATGGGGCACTACTCGCACCTGATAAGGGACACTCACCAGAGATGAAAAAGGGCACTTATGAGAACGGAAAAGGGGCACTTATTACAAAGGAAAGGGGGTAATTATCAGAAGGAAAATGGAACTAATTAGAAATTATAGGGGCGCGTGTCAAAATAAATATTAATAGGTAAAAAGGGGGTTCCTCTCAAATGGTTATAAGAGCACTCACTGGAGATGAAAAGAGGCACTTAAAACCGTTAAAAGTAAACGGAACACCTTTCCGATTTGAAAACAGGCAAATATAAGAGGTGAAGGGGCACTTAACAGAGGTGGTAATATGCATTTCTTGTACCTGAGAAGGTAAATTCACCTGAGATGAATCGGGGTACTTGTGAGAATGGAAAGAGGCACAAATAAGATTTAATAGAGGCATTTATCAAACGTGTGAGAAGGGGCATTTAAGAGAGAGGGATGTGGCTCTTATAAAAAATGGAAAGGGGCATTTATCAGAAGGAAAAAGGGCACTTATTAGAAAGACAAGGGGCACGTGTCTCTTTCTCTGTGTGCTTGTCTCTCTCTCTCTGTCTGTCTGTCTCTGTCTCTCTTCTCCTCTCTTCCTTCTCTCTCACACCCTCTCTCCGTTCCTCTCCCCCTTCTCTATCTCCCTCCTTCAGCTCCCTAAAATATTGCTGAACTTCAAACAATCACGTTTCAAAGATAGGTCTTTATTGTATAAATATACTGCAGATGCATTATGTTAAGACAATGCAGTAACATTAAGACAATTTTCTAAGATCCTTTTTGTTTTCATTGCAAAAAGTCATGACATAAAACGCAAAAACAAATATTTAAAACAATTTTTACATAATAATAATAATAATAACAGCTAGTTCTTATATAGCGCTTTTCAGGACCGAAGGCCCTCTCAAAGCGCTTTACAGATATATATATTATTACCCCGGTCATCGGATTCAGGCTTACCCGCACACAATGTATGCACATTCTCCACTCCCTGGGGAGCATTCCAGCCAGGCGTCATTTTTACAAGCGCACACTTGCTAATCTAAGCACATTAGCTTTCGCATCCTACCGGGTACCCATTTAACACCTGGGTGGAGAGTGCCAAATGTAGATCAATGTCTTGCCGCGGTGGGACTTGAACCGCGGACCTTGTGATCCACAGTCCGATGACATATCCACTCGTCCACGACACCTCTACAAACATTAATATATACCATTACCTATTGAAACTGTGGCCTCGATCTCACTGTGAATTTTTGGTTATCGGAACTTCACAACAGATTTAAAAAATAAGCATTGACGGTGTAAGAGTTGGATCCTCCAATGTGAAACCCTCTGTTACAGCAAGGAATTTAGGAGTATACTTTGATACTAATTTGAACATGGAAACACATGTTAGAAATATATGCAAATCAACATAATTGTATTATCTTTTATACAATCTCCGGCGGGGATCAAGGGCGAAGCCCCCAAAAGGCCCAGGGGGTATGGGCATTTAATTACGGTCAGAAGAGCATAGTTTGATACCATATTCATGACACTGGCAGGACACTAATTGGCGTGGGGTCGAGGGGGCGGAGCCCTCGCGGAATCTCAGGGGTTTTAGGTATTTAATTACGGTCAGATGAGCATATTTTGATACCTTATTATTTTGTGACACTGGCAGGTCACTATTCTTTCTTTCTTTCTATTTGTCTTTAATATACTTTTTCAACAAAAGTGGGTGGGGGGAGCTCGAGGCCCCCGAGCCCCACTGTTCCACGGGCCCTGACATGTAGGCATCTAAATAAGAATATTTCTTGCCTGACTGTAAATTTGATTTTGTCATTTTCCAACAAACGCATTATAAAGTAAAATTAAGTAAAAAGTGAGGAAAAATCTCAGAAAACTATGTCATTTCAGCAACATTTGTAAATCACCAGTATCGAATTAGAAATAAACCACGTTTTTTTGGTTTTTTTTGTTAGGGGGCAACTGAACCTACCAAGCCCCCGATCTACACCTTGTTGGCGGGAAAAATCGCAACTAATCTCCCCTACCTTCTTTCTCTTTTTCTTTTCTTTTCCTTTCTCTCCTCTTTCCCTTTTCTTTCCCTTCCTTCTCTCTCTCTTTTATGTTTGCTGGGGGAGGGGGAGGCAAGGCTTTTCGGTTCCCCCCGATCCACACGTTGTTGGCGGGATTAATCGCAACTGATCTCCCCTTCTTTTCACCCTTTCCTTTTCTTCTTCTTCCTCTTTTTTTGTTCCGTTTTAGCTCTCCTCTTTCCCTTTCCCTTCCTTCTCTATTTTTTTTTGGCGGGGGCGGGAGGCAAGGGGAGGCAAGGGCCTTTGCCCCCGATCCACAACTTGTAGGCGGGAAAATTGCATCTGATATCCCCCTTCTTTTCTTTTCTTATTCCTCTTTTTTTCCCCTGCCCTTTCCCCTGCCCTTTATCTCCTCTTTTCCATTTTTCTTTTCCTTTCCTTCCTTCTCTCTTATTTTTTTGATGGCGGGGGGTCGAGGCAACAGCCTGGGAGGCAAGGCCCTTTCAGCCCCCGATCTCCTTCTTCTCCCCGTTTTTTCTTCTTATACCTCTTCTTTCTTTCCCTTTCTCTCCTCTTTCCCTTCTTTCCCTTCTTTTCCTTCTCTCTCTCTCTCTTTTTGTTTCTTTTACTCCCTCTCTCCCTCTTTCGATCCCTGTCTCTCACACACAGTGAAATTCAGAGGTTTTAGCAGGCCAGGGGCGGCGGAGCGTCATTCATAGTGGGGGAGCACCAACAATAAAGGGCGCTTTCCGGGAAAGGGGGCACCTATAAAGGGAAACCTCAAAGCGAAAATATACAACTTTTTAAACATTGGTATTTAGCCCTACATTGTGAGTACATTATCAGGGATGATTTCAATGTTTGTTCCTCTCTTTACATGGTCCAAGATACTGTTTAAGCATCATACATGTACCTGCAGTTGGTTGTGATGGTTAGAATATTTATTTGCGAGCGAACTATCAGAGATTTGTGAGGTCGCAGTGTAAAAAATTACATCTTATAAAGAGGAAAAAACAATCCTGATGGGGTTTAATTTTAAGCACAATCTAATCATGAAAGACTGAAAAGAGCTTTAATAAGAAACATAATTATATAAATTTTAAATACGAGCGAGCGTAGCGAGCCAGATTTGGGTGAAATTAAAGGAAAAAAAATGCTCTTAATCGCTTTAAATTAGGAGCACTTTTTATGGGGAAAGGTAAAGGGCAGGCGCGGATCCAGGGGGGGGGCCGAGCGGGCCTTGGCCCTCCCCCCCCCCAGCCAAAAAAAAAAAAAAAAGAGAGAGAGAAAGAAAGGGAAAGAAAGAAGAGGAGAGCTAAAAGGGAACAAAAAAGAGGAAGAAGAAAAGAAAAGGGTGAAAAAGAAGGGGAGATCAGTTGCGATTAATCCCGTCATCAACGTGTCGATCGGGGGGGGGGCGAAAGGCCCTTGTCCCCCCAGCAAACCTAGAAGAGAAAGAAGAAAGGTAGGGGAGATCAGTTGCGATTTTTCCAACCAAACAAGGTGTAGATCGGGAGGGGGGGGGGCTTGGGGGATTCGATACTGGTGCTTTACACATTTTGCTGAAATGACGTAATTTTCTGAGATTTGTCCTTACTTTTTTAGTAAATTATAATTTTGTATGCATTTGTTGGAAAATGACAAATTCCTAAATTTACAGCCAGGCAAGAAATATGCTTATTTAGAGGCCTACATGTCAGGGTCCGCGGAACGGCGGGGCTTGGGAGCCTCGAGCTCCCCACTTTTTTTGAAAAAGTATATTAAAAAGAAATAGAAAGAAAGAGAGAAAAAAAGAAATAATAGTGACCTGTCAGTGTAAAAAAATAACGAGGTATCAAAATATGCTCATCTGACCGTGATTAAATGCCTAAAACCCCTGAGCTTCAAGGGTCGCTGCCCCCTAGATACTGGATACTCTTCTGACCGTAATGTAATGCCTAAAATCCTTGAGCTTCCGGGGGCTCCGCCCTCTGGACCTCACGCCACTTTGTGTCTTGCCAGTGTCACAAATATGGTATCAAAATATGTTCATCTGACCGTAACTAAATGCTTAAAACCCCTGAGCTTCCGGGGGCTCCACCCCCTCGAACCCACCAGGGGCCCTAAGCCAGGCCCCTGAATGCTTATCTTACCGTTATAAAATGCCTAAAACCCCTGAGCTTCTTTGGAATCCGCCCCTTGGACCCCACGCCAAAAAGTGTCCTGCCAGTATCACAAATAAGGTATCAAAATATGCTCATCTGACCGTAATTAAATGCCTAAAACCCCCGAACTTCCGGGGGCTCTGCCCCCTGGACCCCACCTAGGGCCCTAAGGCGGAGCCCTGGATGCTAATCTGACGTTAATTTAATGCCTAAAACCCCTGAGCTTCTGGGGTCTCAGCCCCCTCGACCTCACGCCAATTAGTATCCTGCCAGTGTCACAAATAAGGTACGATCAAAATATGTTCATATGACCGTAATTAAATGCCTAAAACCCCTGAGCTTCCGGGGCTCCGCCCCCTCGACCCCACTAGGGCGCCTAAGACGGGCCACTGAATGCTTATCTGACCGTAATTAATTTGCCTAAAACCCCGAGCGTCCGGGGGCTCTGCCCCCTGAATCCCACCTAGGGCCCTGAGGTTGGCCCCTAGATGCTCATTTGACGGTAATTTAATGCCTAATACCCCTGAGCTTCTGGGGGCTCCGCCCCCTGAACCCCACGCCAATTAGTGACCTGCCAGTGTCATGAATAAGGTATCAAAATATGCTCATCTGACCGTAATTGAATGCCCATACCCTCTGAGCTTCCGGGGGCTCCGCCCCTTGACCCCCACCGGGGCTTTGCCCCTAGACCCAACGCCAATTTATGCTACGCTCTACATGATCGTAAATACTTTAGCCCCCCCCCCCCACCCACTTTGAAAAACGTTCAGCGGGGCTTGCATTGAAGAGTGGGGTGATGCGGATTTTTTTTCTGTCCCCCCAAACATTTTTGCTTATTACGCCACTACTGGTCACCATTACGTACCAATATTTGACTCGCATAATTTCAAATTTGGGCCCCCCCCCCTAAGAAATCCTGGATCCGCGCCTGGTAAAGGGGGCACATATCCAAATGGAAAAGGACACTTATTAGAAAAGAAAAAGAGCACATGTCAAAGTAAAAAGGGGAATTACCAGAGATGAAAATGGGGCACTCCTCACACTTAATAAGGGGCACTTATGATAATGGAAAAAGTGCAATTATCAGAAGGAAAATGGTACTAATTAGAAAGAATAAGTTCAAGTTCATTTTATTCAAAACGACACAAAACATGATATAATCTTTTACAACAAAAAAGACTTTTAATAGTACATTAATCAATTTGATTACATCAAGGGGCACGTGTCAAAATAAAAGGGGCAACTATCAGAGATGAAAAGGGGCACTTATTACATAGTTAAAGGGGGCACCTCTCGAATATGAATAAGGGCACTCATCGGAGATTTAAAAAAGGGGGCATTAAATAAAAGAAAAAAAAAATCTCACGCACAAATTATGCAAAAGCAGTGAGTAATTGCGTCTCACAGAACACAACAAAAATTCCCAGGTTAGTATATATCTGTAAAGCGCTTAGAGACATCGTAGATGATTGTATTAAGCGCCATACAAAAGCGGAATAATGTCATTATTTCCGGAAGCTGGAGATGAATCGTTTTCGCATCGTACACTGATTATAATTTTAATGATTTACACATCTATCCAATCTGTCCATATAGTGTAACAGTAACGACTCATCTGTGACAATAAAACGATGTACATGAGACTGATTTTGTTCGGTATAATTTGCATATAATTATGCGCAGATTGAAAAAGAAAATTTTTGACTGACAGTTCGTCTTTTTTGCACCTGTACAACTGAATGGAGTGTTTTTTACCCAGATTCTGACGATAAAAGTGTCTAATTTTCTGAACGAATTAGGCTTTTAAGGACTGATTTTATGAATCCGCAAACTGCCGAACTCGGAAGCTTTGCCGACATGCTTGACGATGCCTCCGTGTTTTTACTTTTCGCATTTGCTATTTTTCGCGCTTTAATGTGGTGTCACATTTTGCAGGAAAGTTTTTGCCGGGGCCTTGCCCTTGGTTGGTATCTTTCTATTTTTTCTTTAACATACTTTTTCAAAAAGAGCCCCCCACGAGCCCCGCCGTAGCGCAGGCCCTGTACATTGTGTAACGGCATGATGATTTGACAGATGGACCTGAAGCTAACTGAGTCCTGACATACTTTTCAACGTTGTAACTTGTACGCCCTAGTGTATAATTAGAGCGATCATCGGCATTATGTTTTAATCTTATAGGCCTAAAACACGAATTAGGTGAAAACGACCCGAATATCGGAGCATGGCTAGCTGAACCGCGGGGGCCTTGGCCTATATACGGATAAGTGAGTGCCCTGGGTCCACTTCTAAATCGTGTTTTAGCCCTTCTTTCTTCCCTTTTCCTTTTCCTTTCCTTTCCTTTTGTTTTGCTTGCTTGTCACTCATCGGGGGCAGACTGCCCCTGCCCCGTAGGTACGCTACTGCTCACACACCAGCCTCTCCATTTACTTTCTTCCATTTTTGTTCCTTTTCCTTTCTCTTAATTCCTGTCTCTTCCGGCTTTTCCTCTTTCATAATTCTCCTTACTTTCTCTTTTCGACAGGAAATTGGCGATTTGTGATGCGTGTGTGTGTGTGTGTGTGTGTGTGTGTGGGGGTTATAATACCTCGCCCTTTTCTTTCTTCCATTTTTGTCTTTCATTTTCCTTTCCCTTTGTCTTTAATTCTTCCTCTTTGTTCTCCTTACTTTCTCTTTCCGACAGAAAGTATGCGTGTGTGTGTGTGTATGCATGGGATGTAACCCCTCCCCGCCACCCCCTCCCCCGCCCCTAGCCACGCTTGAATCCGGCTTCTAGTTAGGCCGGTTCGGGCGTCCCTACACTCCTCTGTACTGACCTGCTAATATTTCAACTTGAACCAAGACTACCTTTGTTTCTTTCGCGTGCTTATACATATTCATTTCTATGACGTCAAATTGGAAGGTAACACTGTGACCCAGGAACTATCCTCTACCAAAGAGTCCAAGCCTAGATTTAGATAGATGTATGGAATGCCACATATGCTCATCTAGTCATCCGTATTTTACTGATAATCATGTTATTCATTGAAATAACTGTTTGAAAATTATATTTGACCAACAAAAATGCACAATGAATTGTACTTGTCCAGTATAGTGGAGGAGTTAATTCTACAACTACATAGTCAACTTACAATGACAAGGTCATGATCATACCGTTTGGGCTTTGCGGTTAGACCTCATGCATATTTGTAGGAATGCTTCACATCTTTATATAATTATGAGCGGAATGTTCTGAATAATGTAGTGCAAACTGCAAAGGGAAAGAAATGGCACAGCTGAATTTTGAGGCTTTGAGCATTAAAAATCAGTAAAGCCCTGTAACCTGAACATATTTAATGAAAGGGGGTGTTTTCAGGAAATTATAAATGTGGGGCGGGGGGCCGGGGTTGTAGGCCTCAGTATCATTTTTATTCAAGGCATGCATGCAAGGGGGCCGTAGACAAAAATATCCGTCTGGTATGGGTCATTCTTTAATAAAAACTGACATTTGTTGATATTCCCCATACACAGATGTAATCTCAGCGGAACAACCCTCGATATCAGAGACTGAAGCTTTCGGTCTAGCAAGGGGGTTGCTGTAAAATTCTTCTTCTTCTTCTTTTTCTTCTTCTTCTCCTCCTTCTTCGTCTTCTTCGATTCTCTTATTCTTCTTAACCCAGGTAAAAAAAAAAAAGTTGGGACCAGTTGAAAGCAACTGGTTCTGGTACCAGTTGATTCCAGTTAAGTGAACGGGTTTCAATATGGAAATTGGTATAGTGGAATCAACTAGAATCAACTGGTACTGGTACAAGTTGGAATACCAGTTGCCAACTGGTACCAGTTAGGACCAGTTGAAACCACCAGTTGATTCCAGTTTAGTAAACTGGTTTCAATATGGAAATTGGTATAGTGGAATCAACTGGAATCAACTGGTACTGGTACCAGTTAGGACTAGTTGAAACCACCAGTTCTGAACTGGTACCAGTTGATTCCAAGTAAGTGAACTAGTTTCAATATGGAAATTGGTATAGTGGAATCAACTGGTACCAGTTGGAATACCAGTTGTCAACTTGTACTGTATTCTCATAAGTGCTCTTTTTAATCTCTAGTAAGTGCCCCTTTTCAGGTACGAGAAGTGCCCCTTTTCACCTCTGATAATTGCCCTATTCAAATATGAGAGATGCCCCTATTACTTTGACAAGTGCCCCTTTTCCTTTGTAAGAAGTCCCACTTCCCTTTTAATAACTTCCTCTTTTTTAATGAGCGCACCTTATATTTTCACATGTGCCCCTTTTCCTTTCTAATAAGTGCCACTTTTCCTTATGATAAGTGCCCCATTAAAAAAGAGCCCCTAATTCCCCTTCTCATAAATGCCCCTTTTCAACTATGATGAGTGTCCCATTTTATTCTCATAAGTGCCCCTTTTATCTCTGGTAAATGACCTTTTTCAGGTACGAAAAGTTACTCCTTTTCACTTCAGATAAGTGCCCCTTCACCTCCGATAATTGCCTCTATTCAAATATGAGAGATACATATTTAACTTTGACAAGTGCCCATCCCCCTCCCCTGATAAGTGCTCTTTCATCTCTGATTAGTGTCCCTTTTCACCTCTAAAAACTGCCCTTTTATTTTGACACGTGCCCCTTTTCCTTTGTAATAAATGCTCTTTTGACTTCTTATAAGTGCCCCTTCCCCTTCTTATGATTACCCCTTTTCATCTTTGATAAGTGCCCCGTTTATTTTAACATTTGCCTCTTTTTTTTTTAAATAAGAGCCACTTCCCCCTTCTCTTAAAAGCCCCCCTTTCACTTCCAATAAATGTCCCCTTTCACTTCCAAGAAGTGTCCCTTTTCATATCTGATCAGTGCCCCTTTTCACCTCTGATAATTTCCCTTTTAACAATGATACTTTCCCCTTTTCCTTTCTAATAAGGGACCTATCCCCTTTTCATAAATATCCCTTTTCACTTTTTTTAAGTGCCCCTATCAAAATCTGATGGATGCCCCTTTTCCGTCGACAAATGCCCATTTCCCATTCTCATAAGTGCCTTTTTCATCCCTGGTGAGTGCCTCTTTTTTAAAGTGACTCGGTAACATTGTTGAAGGTTGATGAAAATAATTGCATAATTTTTGTATAAAATGTTACTTATTATATTCCTTCTACTGTACTAACCCTCTGACATGCCAAAAATCCTGAAAAAATTCCCAAACCACAAAGATATCTATGGTTTTCTTTGAAGGCGTCACTGGTCAACACCCTCTAACAGTGATTAACAGTAAATTCTCCCAACCATTTTTGAATTTTTCTAACCGTTTTTCCATGAAAAAAGACATAAAACAGGCTATTAAAAGCCTTTTAACACTTAAATGTCTGGAATGGTATATAGAGCCAATTTATTGCTTTGTGACGATTTACATTCACCTAAAATGTAATTAAATTGTAATAATGTGTTGCCTTAGTTGGGAGAATTAAGGAATCGATCAGATAAGTTTTTCCCAATTTGTATCATTAATAATGGTCCGTTTTCATTCAAATTTTCAGATTATCTTTAATTGTACATCTAGCATTGAAGTCACTACCTTAGTACCACTTTCTCTCATCTGAACAATGTTACCAAGTCCCTTTAAGGTGTAAGAATTGCCCCATTTTCACCTCTGATAATTACCCTTTGTACTTTGACACGTGCTCCTTTTCTTTTCTAATATTAAAGTATCTTATCCCTTTCGATAAGTGTCCCCTTTTCCTGTCATCATTAAACGTGCCCCTAATTTCAAGCGACTAAGAGCAATTTCCCCCTAAAGCTCGCTCGCTCGCATTTATAGATGATATAATTATGTTACTTATCAAAGGTCTGTTCAGTCTTCCGTTATGAGAATGTGCTTTTAACCCCATCAGGATTGGGTTTTTTCCTCTTTATAAGATGTAATTTTTTACACTGCGACCACACAAATCTTAAATTTTTCCACGCTCGCTTCGCTCGCTCGCAAATGAATTTTCAGACCATCACACCCAACTGCAAAGTATGATGCTTAAGCAATATCTTGTATGATGTATAAAGAAAAAAAAAAATCATCTCTGATAATGTAATCACAATGTATCGCAATCACAATCTCTTTGAGATTTCCCTTTGTAGGTGCCCTTTTTTGTTGGTGCCCCCCACTTTGGAAGTCGCTCGGCCGCCCCTGCACAAACGCAAGAGCACATTTTCGCGTGAGGGCCGTGAGGACCTCTTGCACGAAAATATACTATCCGGATCGGAAATATGGTAAGAGTGCAAAGCGAGCAAAAAGAACTTGTATTATGTATTTTTAAAATGTGATTTAGTCATCAATATACACTATATAAATGTAAAATGATGTATTCGGTCATCTCGGAAGCATCCTGATTTGTCAATTTTGTGAGAAGTGAAGTGAACGAGGTGGAGGGGAGGGGACACTTTCTTGAGGGATAACTTTCATTTCGATATAAAAATAGAATAAATAAGGTTATAATCGAGCGCCATGCGGCCCGAATCATGACGATATTCGGGCATCGAGGTGCCCGAATATCGTCATATCATCAAATGATCGCTGCCTGAAACTATCCCGTTTCTAAATTTTGAGAATTTTAAATTTTATCTCTGTAATGTTATTTCCTTATCAAAATACCCAAAGTGATATAAATTTGGGCATTTTGCGGTTACTGATACTTCGTTTTCATGAATTTGACGTTATTCCAAAATATATTTGTAATATAGGCTAACTCAAATTCTCTCGCGGCACCCCGGTTGAAAAAAAACGCTGTACTATAGATGGTGAAAATTTGAGGGGGCAGATGGACCAGGCCTGGAGAGAATATACCCCTCGCCCTTTTAAAGTGGAACAATTTTGCATTTTAAAATGAAATGGACACACATCCATCCTCTTTCTGTCTCTTTTCCGTATTTTTTCTATCGTTCACTCCTATCTTCATTTTTTTTTCTTCTCTGCTGTACACTACACCAAGGATGCAGATCAGATCACCCCAAATCAGTTTTCGATAATCGTTTAATGCACCTCTTACAAAAGATTATGATAAAGAAAATCACGATTTGATTTGATGTTGAGTATTAAACCTGTAAACAGAAACTGTCTTAATAAAGTAAAACATCAGTATTGATAAATGTAGAGAAAAGAAATTCGATTATTCTTCTTCTTTGAGTAATTATTTATTGGTTTGATTTATTGGTTACGATCAGTGATATAACTAATAATCACATGCCGGCACTCTGCGATTGAAATAAAAACCTCCAAAAACTGCTTAATATAGCGTATAGGTTTCTTTGATCCTCTATCTATAATTTTTTTTTTGGTATAGTTTAATGGAAATTGATATTCTCTCTTAAGTCGTATAAAAGACCACTCCGTGACAAATTTTGAGTCCTTGGTTGCGTGGATTCTATTTTTTATTTTTTTTATTTTTACAAACTGAATTGAGAAATGATGGTAGTTTCAAGCTCTTTGCTTATACGCTCTCAAAACATAATAATAGTTAAAGAAGTAATGATAGTGATGATGACGATTATGATAATAGAGCATGTCCCCTCATCGCTTGTAAATATCATTGTTTCACATGTCTTGCCTCATCAAATAAAATGTTAAGACTTATGATCATGTTGTCCCAACGTTACTGATTCACTTCACATAATATTAGGCCTATAATCTTTGAAGAGCATTTTCGAGTAATCTAGCTCCTTATATTATCACACGTTCCTCTTCTTTTTCCTATATCTCTCCTCTTGCTCTGACCTCTTTTCTTCTTCTTTTTTGGACATTCAATTGATGATATCAAGATATCAAAATAAGACTATCAAATTTAATTTATAACCTACTACACACATGTACTTTCTATTTTTATTTGATTTGATTTGAGAGAGCATATAGCTCTCATTTATTTCTTCCAATATGTACAATTAAAAAACAAACAAGTGACCAGTATGTCATGCATAATTTCATTTTTACATCAATATATTTGATAACAGAGTAATACATACATATGAGCTAGTAATACAAATAAATTCAATGAAATTAAAGAAAGGGTGTCCCTAAAAAAGCCTCAAGTGCTTGTAAGGAGGGGATCACCAGAGCTTTTAAAAAAACTTTTAACAAAATATGTAAAACAAAATACAAAAAAAAAAAAAAAAAAGAAAAAGAAAACAAAAGAAAACAAAAACAACAAAAATAAAAGAATAGTTATATACAAATGAATTTTGCTAACGACAGCCGGAGGGGCAAAATAATTGTTGAATTAGAGAGAAGGAATCTCTTCATTCGTTTTTTAAAGAGTGCATTGAATTGTGTGTGTTGAATGTCAGATGGCAAGGAATTCCAGATAATGGGGCCATGGTAACGAACTGATTTTGAAAGTATGTTGGTTTGTGTTTTCCAGAGATGGAATTTGGCTGACTGTCGAGTAGAGTAAGTATGGACATTTTCATTTAAACAAAACATTTGAATAAGATAAGGAGGGAGGCGTTTTGTGAGAACACTTGAATTCTTGTCATCATGATGCGAAAAATGTTAACGGAAAAGGGGGAATTAATCTTTTCCTAACCTACCAGGCCAACAAAGGATACATCACCCTTCTCTGGCTCTCTCTGGCTCTCTCTCTCTCTCTCTCCTCCCTCCTTCTTTCCTCCTCCTCTCCCTCTCTTTCTTTCTCTCACTCTATGGCTCAGTCGGTTTCTCTGCCCTCTTCCCACTCTCTCTCTCTCTCTCTCACTGCGCACTTGGCCAATTTTTTTCCTTCTATTTTTGGCACTCACAAAATGGACGCTTAGTATTCTCACAACTAAAACTGAATAAATATAAGTCTCGCCTCCCTCTTTCTCCCACCGCTCCCCTACCCTCTTTCACTGTCTGTCTCTTTCCTTCCCCCCCTCTCTCTCTCTCTCTCTCTCTCTCTCCCCCTCTCTCTATCATTCTTTCTCTCTTTCTATAACTGTCTCCTCTACAGCCCCCTTCTACCTCACCCATCTCTTTATCCTACACATCGATTGTAATGAAAGAAAGGTGTCTGAAACGAATAGATTTTCTGTTTGGGAGCGGACAAATATTATTCTGTATTATTGCAATATGGGGATCATATCCTCTCTCGCTCCATCAATATCCTACCACTCTTGACGCACGACATATCCCTAACGGGATGAACATATAGTACCCGCGACATTCAGACGCTAAATACTCTCCACACACAAATACAAATAAAATACGAAGTCACAAACGATTTCCCATTTATAAGGCCGTTTATTACATGCAATAAACCATTCTTCAACATTATCAATTTTGATATCATCAACCTCTTTACAAGTCCACGACCGTGCGGCGTGCGCTATGCATACCCTGTTAAAAGAACCGGCGTACTCTAGCATTTAAGCGTGTACATTATTGGTAAAATACGTGTAACTTAGTTTTAGTGATTTCATCTAATAATCAATACCTACATTTTTATTTTGACAGTGCATAGCTGATTTACTAAGGAAACGCCGTTACATCCAACGAATGACAACAACAGATTCCAAAAGTGTTAGAAAAAAAGAAAGTTAGTCAACGATTTAGCAGTGCTATTACACCTAAAGAGAATTATGATACAATAATAATATTGCTATATAGTGCTCTTCTATATACGCAAACGAAATATCTATAAAAAAACAATATATGAAAAACCATTTCGAAACAGGAGGGAACAATATAATTTTCCACAATCTCTTTAGAAAACAGTCGGAAACCACGTCGCAACCTAGACATAATAATATTCATTCAAAAAATTACGAGTTGACAGTTCTAATCTGCCAATCTCTTTTGGTAGTAAATAGTATCTTTTTTGTGTCTCAACTAGGCCAAATTATTTAGTGTCTGCGAGCATTGCGTGCACGTATGGAGACAAGACAATAATACTAAAATTCTACGCGACGCCTTTAAGTTACATTATTGCTACGCCATTAAAACTGATGCAGAAATAATTCCAGTTTCCTCATCATAATACATAAATTAAGGTTACGTCATAGCAAAAACAATCGAATATTTACAGGCGTAGTACACATTTGAAAGACCAAAAAATAAAAACCAGAACTTAAAAAAGAGAACAGAATGGATACAAATTTTACATGGATAATAAAGTTGGAATGATATTACTTTCTAATGACAGCGTGCAGGATGTCTTCATATGAAAATTTATAATGCTCACATGTACAAGCAATAAAGCTGCAGAGAAGTTACAAACGAGTACAATGTTATGTAATAACAACTGCCTTGTCATTTCAAAGTTGCTTTGCTTATTCATAAGCAATATATCAAAATAGATCCTTTGGAACCTGAAAAAAAAAATCGTCATGCAGTCGTGCTGTCTGGGCCGGTATATGTCATTCTTCCAACCAACAACAGCCCACTTTCGACCACCATTTTCCATATTAGTTACTCTTCTAGTGTTTTTTTTTAAATATTTTTTTTTAGGAATGTGAATTTCAAAATATGTACAGGTTAGGATGGGGTAGGGGATATATAACTCACACAAGCACAAAATGAGGGGGAATTTCAATGGCATATTGAGAGAGTTATATTCCGGGTTTATCTTTTGCTGGATATGGTATGTTTAAGTAAAAAACGTACCATGATTATTATGATGGAAAATAATATCAAGTGCATGTTCGCAAAAAATAATAGGATGTAAACACTGAACTATTTATGTTGCGAGCCACTGAAATTCCAGTGAATTGACAATGTAAGTGATATTTAGTCATTTTCCTGGACTTTGAGATTCATTTTGGAATGCAAATTTTACATTTGAAAGAAGCAAGCAGTGCTATATATGCTTATGCTAAAAACACACTCATCACATACAACAGGAATTATAGACCTTCTGAGATAATACACTCATTTGTCATTTACTATACAATCATAAATGTGCATAGCAAGTTTTTGTTCGGAATCAATATGTATGTACCATTATCAACAGAACAGACAGAGTGCAATGTGGTAATGAACAGGTACTGATATATCTACGGTACATCAATATATAATGTGTACAAAAACCCTGCCATTTGTACTTTCTATCACAATCCAAACAGCTATTGCAGATATTAAATCCTAATCTGCATTTTGCGTGATATACATGAATGGTATTTGAGATATTACACCCAGTTTTCATTTTCAACATGATTGATTTTCATATTGAAAGTATCTGTGGAATCAATGTCCACCATGCCTTACGCAAGTCGAATCTAACCGTGCATTTCAATCCACTTTTATATCCAAACACAAAGAAGATCCAGATTACGAGATGATGGTCATATCATGACAACATCGGTGATGATTTTGAAAAGGACAATCACAACAACACACCTGGGCGAGCGGAGCGGCAGAGACTGTTTAATGCTTCTGGTATGCAAGAGTTGTCACGGACACTGGCTGCAAATTTATCATCCCTAATCTTTTTGAAAATCCATTCCATTTTTTCTATTCTCAAGCCTGATCTTAAGTAGCATATACCCACCAGAATTGATCTCTAGTTATGGCTATAAGACAGCACACAACAGATTTTTTATATATATTTTTTTTAAAGACAGGTACAAAAAACATTTGAAGATACTGGATAGTCATCTATTCTTCTAAATTTCCAGAGACCTACTTAAATTTTCTTTCAGTTGATATTAAGTGATTAATATACCCCTTAAAAATGAGGGATAATGGAAGTCAGTATGCCAAGGCAATGAGAAAATATGATCCTAAAGATCCTGCCGGAGTATGACATAATTATTATGCACCTTTGAAAATATTTTTGTATTTAAGAAATGTACAATATTTGCAAGTGATATAATAGATAGAGTGACTGGCTTGTAAGCTGCTCTACATCTGATTTTGATTTGGCTTCTTTCAAGCCCAATTTGTTTAGAATTCCCACAGTGTGTCCTTTGAGACCTCGGAACCATTAGCGGTAAACAAGCCACTCTGCTCGCCCTTGATCAACATGCCGTTGCTCTCTGCTCGGATGGCAAACTTGGAGAGCTCATGGAACTCGAAGAAGAAAGTACCAGCTGCCTCTCCAAGAACGATGCGACTACTGTCATCACAAGACCAGTACTTGCCACAGGAGTCTGAGTAGTCAATTTGAAATATAAGAAAAAATATACAATGAATGTTATAGGAGTTGGAAAATAAGAAAAAATGCTTGTGAATTTAGAGGGTAAATGTAACTGTCAGATTGGAAGTGTAGATTCAGTTGCAAACTAGTTGCAATGATTGATTGGTTTTAGAAACGAAAACGAACTGAACATAATGGCCAGACAATTTCCATTATACATCTCTTTATCAAGATTCAAGATTTAGGAAGTTGTCATAATGTTTTTGAGGACTCCCATCCCAAATCAATAAATTGGTACAACCTTCAAGAACAAGGCATACATCTTGATATCAACAAGCATGTTGAAAAAGAAAATAATGTACTCCAACTTCACCTCTCGTATTACCTAGATAAATCCTGGCTCCTTAAAAAAGAAAATAAGTATACAAATCTGAACCAACCTTGGATAGTGTATCCACCTTCCTTGTAGGTCACAGTGAAGACATCAAAGTTGGATCGGTTGCAGGCAACCTCGGCCTTGCCCTCCTTCATGCCGACGAATCCATGAGGGCACTTGAGTACCAGCTTGGGCCGGTTGAGCAGACGGAAGATGAAGTCTTTGGGCGAATCCTGAAGGAAGAGATGGCCATTGTCACGGACACCAACGTACTTGCCTCCTGGAGCACGCACATGCATGTGCTTGCCGTTGTATTCAACAGAGAATTGGCAGTCCGCCTGGTCCCTAGATTAAAAGAAAAGACAGTAAAATGTTATCACGTTTTTACTTGCGATAAAAAAACTTCTTAAACTTTCATTCTGCGCTTTCTCGAGAAAGGCAATTGTAACTAAAGAATTAAGATGAAAGTAACTTATTTACATGCATACCCATTTTTTCTTCTTTCTTTTAGCTTTGTTGCTACATCTAAAAAATTACCCTTACTTTTACCAGTTGGAAATTTCGGGCCAAACTTGTCAGCAAATTTGGTCCACCACCACTCTCCCCATTCAAAATGATCTAGCTACACCTCCAAAGAGCATTACTACTTACTTTGAGTTGCCGTTAGCCTGGATACCAGCAGCGACGGTCTTCCAGAACTTGGCATCTCTGGAGTTCTTCTTGGGGTCGCATACCCTGATGGCGTACTTGTCGGTGTCAACGAACTCCAACTGGAAGGTCTCTGTGTCTTCGATCTCTTCGTCAACAAGAAGTTTGAATGAAACATCTTCACCTGCAGGTAATCGAGAGAGAGAGAGAACATTAGTGAATCCATGTGTTAATAATTGTGTGCAGCTTCCAAAGAGTAGGGACAAGAGCATTTGGTATCCATGAGTGTTTTTTTTTTTTGGTTTCTAATCAGAACTAATCTTAAAGTCAGTGAAATCACATGCAGAGAACAGTCCAAATTGCCGATTTGGGATTCGCATGGAAATAGTGATCTAGAATTTCAAACATTCGTAACTCCCTTATATTAGGCCAGATTTATTTTTCTCTTATTTTTATGCTTCCATGGGAAGGAAGTTATACAAGGGTTAGGATCGCCCTTAAAGTTAAAGAGAAAACCATAGGTCCGTACATGAATCAGAGCTAGACAAGGGCTCTCATTATATACTTTCAAAAGAAGAGAAATTAATGACTTCTTGTTCAGATGCATCTACTAAAGTGAATCACCCAAGGCATAAGTGATTTTCCGTGAAACAGTATACCACATTGGAAAGTAATCACCGACATCAATGTGTCATCATGATAATGAGGATTACACACTCAAGCATGACAAGACCTACACTGTTATGTAATTCCTGTTGCAATGTTACTTGTGTTGTTTATGCATGATCTGGGCCACGTTGCATAAAACTTACCATTGATGGTAACTTTGCAATCAATGGCAACTACCATGGTAACAGGGCTCAACAGCCAATCAAAATCAAGGTTTCCATGGTAGTTACTATTGATGGCAAAGTTACCATCAATGGTAAGTTTAGAGGAAAGATCTGATCATACCAAACTGTATTACATTTCCTCATCACAAAGGGCAAATAAAGATGTGCAACAAAGATGTTGGCCATCAAAGAAAAGGTCGCTGACATCCTCTGTAAACAGACACGGTAAAAATATGGTCATGATGATGGTAATCAGATGAAGGAGTTTCGAGGCGAGTTTCGAGGCGAGCCTCGGATCTCCTTGAGATACAGGGCTATAGTATAGAGTTGCGATTTTGTTTCAGGTTAGATTTAGGGTTATAAGAGTATGTTTAATAAGGAAGTCCACCCTGATATTGAAAGTGTGAGAAAAATCAGACAACAATTAAGAATGTTATGAATCTTTCAAAATCATGTCACAGTCATCCTTACAGTTCTCCCCTCCAATTCACCACTGATATGAATGACAGAATGACCCAAAATCTCAATTTCTGTGAATGTTAATGGAATAGTAGACCTATCGTATATGGGGTGCATGGAAGAGCATGTTATCTGTGATATATGATCGAGATAGGCATGAAGAACATTATATTGATCAAAATGGAATTTAATGACATTTCTTGGATAAGATCATATTTAGAGACCGCGTTGCCAATTTGAAAATTTGAAAAGTTAAAGTTTAACAAATCCATAACTTTCTTATTTATTGTTCGATTTTTCTAAAACCTTCACTGATCTGTTCTTCCCATCTTTCCCCTTGTATTAAAACAAACTTATTATCAGGGTGGACTTCACCTTTAAGTATAGTGTTGGGTCCACAGTTCAAGTTTGAAATTTCAATGTTGACCGCACAGTAATCTTCGCCGAAGCATGTGTCGTATTATATAGTTACAATCGAAAGTAATTTATGTTTAATACATTTAAATAAATCAACGTTGTGGTAGATGTATTGCTAACGAAACAGAATGACGCAAACTTATTTTGAAATAGAAATTTAGACTGGTATGAGTTTTGAGGGTGTTTAATAGTGAGCTTATGAACACTTGAAAAAACTCATCTTACGAATTATCCAGCTCTTTTGAGACAATGAATCAAGTCATATCTTTCAGTTTCAGGTCATCTATACTGTCTGTCACCATCCTCTTACTCACAACTACATGTTATCTTTGTCAAGCTCTCTAACTGGTTAGGTTAGTACGTGTACGTATCCTCATATTTCGAGCAAATTGCGATGGTTCTAATTTATTACTTATGTATACTCGCCATATCTTCTGATAAGTATAGAGCGAAAATTTGGAATACTTCCTTTAAGCAGAGGATGAAAGATCCGACATTTTGAATATAATTATTGCTTGAAATCGAAGACACAGCTTGTTAATTCATCAGGATAAGACGAACGTATCAAGAAATGTGGTTTTACTTTCAAATTCTTGGCATTGATTGAATTGAGGAGTTTAATAAAACATATTCAGCCATAAAACGCTTTAATAGCGCTTAGAGACTTCGGTGGTAAGCGCTTTATAAGAAACGTAGTTATTATTATTATTTATTTAAAACGTTGTGATATTCGTCCTATAGGCGATGTCCATTTAACGAGATATTCTGTTTTACTTTCAACCTCTCGGCAAGATTTGTGTTACGTAAGGCCCTTGTAAGGTTTATTGACAACTGCAAACCAATAATATCTACTATTTGAGTTGATATAAAACGATATAAACATGGTAAACACCGAGTGGGTTATAGTTGCCTGATCTCGGCGTACCCTTCCAATGATTTATTCGTTTGCGTTGTCTCCAAATACCGCTTTGATGTTTCCACCATGTCTATACTCTTTAGGTTGTACTCGAGTGGTTTACAAAAACAGCAAGTAATCACAATTTGTTCATTTACCTATAAACCTTGGAAAAAATGTTGCAACCCAACTCGACATTTCTGCGTAATCATCAATGCCGAAACACTGACGTTTTCTGCTAAATTATCACTTTATTTTGTTTGTCGGGAAGCCCAGGAATGCAGATTATGTAATAGTTTGCGAATGGAAGGCTACTCGGAATGTTGATTTGTAATTACCAGTAGTAAACATACATCCGCTAATCAACTGATGAGATTTGTCATGATTAAACAAGTATCTGATGAGTGTAAATGCAACGTTTATCCAGAAGCTAAGATGATCAAATAGAGCCAAAATGTCTACAAAATCTCTGACGGTAATGCTATAAAGTTTAGATAGAAAATGACACTGAACAGAAAAAACAATATCCTAAGCTCATAATTGCCGCAACGTCGTTGTAAAAAAAAAAACCCACAAAAAATGCAATTGGATGAGAGAATTAGGAGTGCATGGTGTTGGCCTGTACATGAGAACACGATGAAAAATATATTTCCACAATAATCAGATCTATATAATATGACATCATTGATTATCATAGCAGATACAATAAGGATGAAAATCATAAACGTGCTAAAGAAATCCTATAGTACCCCCCCCCCCACAAGTATGATATGCATGGGCCTCGTCTTATATACGATTGATTCAAATAGATCTCATCTTGATATCAATCATAAGTCTTTACTAAAGAGATAGGAGTTTGTAAGTTTGCGACTGACAGGAGGACTTGTCAATCAATCCGGATCAATCACTCTTTGGACCTAAACAGGGCATTCGTCTTTATAACTTTCATGGCCCGTCATCATGGTTATTTGTCTATTTCTAATTTGATTGCGTACTCTCCTATAGGTAGTACCACAATTTAAATATACATTGTATATCTAAACAAAGTGCCATAATAATTATCCAGATTAGAATATCATCTCCTACGTCATATGGCTATCCCATTAAGTTCAGCTGATAATTCAACGTTTACTCAGTGACTCCAATGGACCTTTATCTTTTCTCTGGCGCGCCTCTTGGACTACGCATATATTATATACAATACTTCAAGTTTAATGACCTAGAAATTTTGATTGGAGTAGCACTCAAATCCACCCATTTCCTTTGTTTTATTATCCTCCCATGCCCTGGTGCTTAGTAAAGGGTAGATATGATTTAGTTTAATTGACATTTGTCGGTTAAATAACCGGGAGTATCTTCAAAACTTCATATCAAACGCTATTACAAACAGCAAATATTCTCATCTGTGCGAGAGGAACCCACGCCCTAAAGGCCCTATCCTTCGTTTAAATTACTTTTGTTTTAGTCTTGGATCCATAAATCTTATGACAATGATGTTTCCTATCCATTCTATCGTAAATCACCCTGTATTCCATCTCTGTCTACAGCTTGCTTCTTCTTCTTTTTTCTTTTTTTTTCTTCACTTTTCCGAACATCTTTTTTGATAATAATTATATTTCATCAGCGTACAATTTCTACACCGCTTTAACTTTACTGCCCAAGGGAATAGTAATGTGAACCACAACATAAGATATATAGGCTACGAGGATTCAAGTAGCCGATCTCATTATTTTTCTAAAGTGAAATAGAAGTTAGAACAAGGAAACAGTATAAAAAGTGTTGCTGTTTATTACCGTTATTTAAGAGCAGCAACGGGTCGAAATTCATAATCAACATGAAATATCAATTTCAAACTCAGGTCGCCGTATAGCATCCCGTTTCCCGCAAATAGAACCTGTATCATTAATTGGTATTCTAGCAAACAGCACAGCTGAAACGCCCAAGCATGACGACTCAATAAATTATGGCATCATTAAGACAGCAAACGAGACCCAGAACTGTTATCATTGTTAATGAAAATGACAGCGCTGCCAATGACATTGGATACGTAGGAGGCTGGTCGAATACTTAGCTGGGCGAGCTCATGCTGGGTGATGTTTGCGATACCACCACTAAGGGGCAGATGCATCATTACGCATCATTTCTATTTTAAAGGTAAAGTGTAGTCGTTTCGGTACAGTAAGAAAAGGTATGAAATTAATTTTCGCCAGAATATTATCTGAAATTATGCATATGCGTGATCTTTGAGTTTAATGCTCTTTTTCTCATAATAGGAGAATCATTTCATATACTATAATGCTTTTGTTAAACAACTTTATTAGAGCTCTGTAATTTCTTAGCTGGTAGTGCTTCACCACACCTTCCAACTGCATATGACTCACTTTGCACTCATCATGTTCCTATTGGAGAATTCGAACATTATTATAAAAGTTCTCCACATCGATCAAAACAGATTGACACATTGGAAGACGGACTGTCGTAGCAAAAATTAGCGGTGCCTGTATATTACGATTGAGCACAATACAAGACTTTCGCTAGGAATACGAAATTGTCTGCTGAGAGCCAGATGGTCATTAACTTTCATTAAGAAATACGAACATTGTGTTTGCCTGCAGACAGCCAAAGTGAAATTAATTTATAGCTAGGAATGCGACCATTATACATGATCCGCTGAGAGCCAAAGAAGGACACTCAAAGAGAGTCGGAATGTATTCATTCTTAGAATTTTAGAAAGGACGTCCACTGCCGGAAGCACCGCACAGCCAACCCTCATCCAGATGCTGAACAGACTTTGATGAGAAACGGAAGTAGAAGTAGAAGTTCCTTTTAACTCTGTCTCAGTTGATGATATGTTGTACGGTAATATAATGCCTATAGTTCAGTTGTTATGACCATGGACCTTCTTAGTAGGTCCATGTTAATATGACAAAGCATAACTGACAATGCGAACATTGTAAACCAACTCCCGAGAGCCAAAATGGATTTATTCCATATAATTTTACACAGATCAGTGATTAATGCCCTTCTGACTCTCGGCTGACGACATGTACGGTAAAAATGCCTAGTTAGGTTGCTATGATATATCACAGATGACAATACGAACATGGCACATTATCTTCCGAGAGCCGAAATGGCACTAACCCATATATAATGAATGTATTTCAAGCAGACTAGTTAATGCCCTTCTATATAGCTCGAAGATGACGATAGTGATAATGCCTAGTTAGGTTGCCATGATAAAGCACAGATGACGATGTGGTGATGCATGGCTTTAATTTTCTAATTCCACCCCGCCACACATCGGAGGTGTCAAGCAAGGCGCAGGTGTGCTGTATAATCGTCCCATTGGTCACCGTACACTGCACGGGAGATCGATATCATCACATTTATATTCATATTCATATTCATATTCTGACCAGATTATCACCAGATATATCCCCTCCCCCACTAACGGTTCTAGAGGGGGTATGAAAACGAAAATGTTGCAATAAGTATTGAATTTAAGCGACGTACATTTAGAAAATAAATGCAAGAACCCAAAGCCCCACCCCCAAAAAAAAAAAATCTCCCTCCCCCTCTCTCTTTCTTTCTCTCGCACAAACACACACACACACACACACACAAATGTACACAACACTGAGATTTTCCTCTCGTAATAATCCACCCGCCCCCTCTCTCTCTCTCTCTCCTTCTCTCTCTCTCTCATCGGATCCTCTTTCTCTCTCTGCCCCATCCCTCTTCTTTCACCCCTCTCTCTGCAAAACATACCTATCCTTATATATTCACTTTAGTTTAGATATTTCTAGTAGTTTCCTCATCTAAGTGTTAAGCTATAGAGTAACAGTATCTATCAAATTCCAAAGTGCTTTCACATGGTTCTAATTTCAGTATTAATGTATTTTCAATTACTCAGTATAAAGCCGACAGCGAATGCCAAAACAAACGCACGTGTCTTAAAAATCGATTGCACATTTATTATACACGACAATATCATTATGGACACATATTGAAACCATGTCACAGCACACCATACAACGAGTACTGCTTCACTACTGTTGTTTGCAATCTTAAATTTAAAAACATGTAACATAACTATGAAAATTCCAACCCATTTTGTTTTTCTTCTTTGGTCGAAACTCTATATTTGACAAGGAAGTTACTGTGATCGAATTAATTTTCCTTCTTCAACAGCATTGTATACTAGCATCATAAAATGGAGGTTGGGTGCATAATCAAATCATCAACAGGATATAGAGCATTTCCTTCTAGGCTAGTTAACTTAATATAATGTGGAAAATGGAGTAAAATAGGAGAATCTTACAGAATTCACATTGGAGGACTGGGAAAACTGGTGGGAAAACTGGTTCGAAAATGGCCTTCTCGTGTCAACCTGATGAGTCTTGCATGATTATTCTATTGTAATACTATGAGCCTCATGTATAAGCACATAATAAGTAAACCGTCGCAATAGACCTTAATATCAATGTACATGTATTTGAATGTATGAATGCTCCTTAACCCTAATATCACACACAGAATTTATTGCGTTGTATTGTTGCTACGTCGGCACAGACTTTGGAAAGTTATAAGGTCATCAATAGCATTTTCAAAGAACTGTTAGTATGCATACAATGAGCAAATTAATGGCAGTGGTGGTATTTTAATATGTGTCTCCCGAATGCAGGACGTGGTCCAACGGTTCTTTATTCGTTTGTTTGCTTGTTTATTGGTTCGTTTATAGCTAGTTAATGAGCAGCACAGACACTGCTTAGTGATCATGCCTATATTGTATACGCGGGAGCCGGGGAGCTGTACATTTATACAGGTCCTTGGTATAACTGAAACAACAAGGAAGCATGTGCAGGCAAACATGGTACACAAAATAGTTTTGCAGTATCTCCTTGTATGTTGTAGGCTCACATCGTTAGCGTTACACTTCCAATGATCCTAGCGGACAGCGTCATCTCGTCTCTCCACCAAGCAGATCTGTCGAGATTTCTACGTGTCAAATGTTGAGCAGACGATGAGCTAACAGTCCTTTCATAATCTAATTAAGAACTGATGATTTGTGTACCGAACGCATTATCAGCCATGCCCAACCTCATGTGACGGCTATATGCTAATTGGTATTTAAGGGTGTGTGTCTGTTTAATTAGTACATGTATCATGTACTGGTAAAGCACATTAAAATCCAAGGATGAACGATGTGTTTGCTTCCAAACTTTTTATTTATTCTGTAGTTAACCGTGTTAATCTAATTCGAGTATCAATAAAGATACGTCAATAATATCTTACATGATTAATACTCTGTCATCATTTCCCCTCTAGTGCGTTTGGAATAAATTGTTATATGATTGACAACATGGGCCTATTCAGTATTCACACCGTAAAGGTTACTTGGGACTTTTCCTTTTTGTATTCATTGAAGAATGTACAGAACAATGAAATGACGAATACATGCAAGTAAATATACACTACCTAAACAACCTCAAACTGTCTGGAATACCATAATAACATGCTCTAATTAGACAAAATATTCATATCCGAAAAGCAGGTTGGGATTGTTACTTTTTTTTAAATTTATTGAGCGATAATAAACAGAACCTATACGGAAAGAATATACAGCCTCAAAATAAGAAAATCAAAACGTCTGACAAAATTTCATCTTCATATCATAATTTCTATTTTTCCTGCAACGTGCCTTCAGGGGCCACAGACAGTCGGCCTGGCAGATGGAAAGCACATTCCATTCATGGAGAGACTCGACAACAATCATTACCCTCAGACAACCCAGATTATGCTCTCAGGCGCTACATCATGAACGACGACGTCAACAATAACATCATGTTGCAACGAGACGGTCTTTGTTCTCAACTATGGATCGCATCCACAAGATTCTAATCTTCTCCCTCAAGTAATTTCGTTCATTTTCATTTCTTTCCCTGCCTCTTGCCGTGGGCACTTTGAAACATGTGAAGCCTTTATATCGGGCCTGTCGTTTCAGATTTTCTAATTATCAAGCGACTGATTGTTTCGATTGAGACCACAGATCATGTTCTTCATAAATATATGTCTTTTTGCACTGAAAATAACACTTTCACAAGGAAGGAAACGAATTCGGTTTCGGAATTATTATGTTGAAGAATTACTTTACAACCGACAGTCTGAAGTCTGGAGAGAACCCAGTATAAAATCTAATGATGTAAATATTATTTACAGATATAGTCCTAGAAGGACCGTGAGTACGATGACCTCTATGTGCACTCGAAACAATTCAATCTTTGTCATGTTGCCTCAATCAACATTCATCACTATAACTTTGAATATGGATCTGAGGGCTTAACCCCGCAACAATCATTGCTTTTATGTACGCCTGTGCGCCATAATGGGCCATTCTCCTATATGGCCTTCCTCGCTTTTACTTTCCTGCAGCTAGCCATTGCACGCAGTGCACTTTTATCACAGGTATACTTTCTCACAAGTGGTTTAACAAAAATAGTTTGGAAATGGAATGAATGCAAACTTCATGTTCATGTCATGTTCATAGAATTATGACATCTCGACTTTAGAGTTTAGACTTCATCACCGAATGGGAGCAAGAAAGGCATTATTAAACTCATATTATTTAACCACACGTCTTTCTGGCTTTCACAAGACGATATTTCCTCGTCAATGATAGTCGTAACATTGGATTATAAGGTATAATCAATTTGCTGCGGCATGTGAAGGGCACAAAGCTAGACAGATTTTCCCTATTGATCGAGGTAGACTTATAATTACACATGACCTCACGCGTCTAAGGAACATGCAGAATAAACACTCCATCAATCACAACATTCACGTCATCATATTATTCTTCAAGACTTTAAATAGAATAATGGGTACCTTAGAATCATAATTATTAGTCATTTGAAACTGAAAGGCAGTTGCGATTGGCAATATGAGATTTTTAAACATGATCGTTGCTCTTTGAGCCCTAATTCGGAAAAAAGAGGTGTGTGAGAACGTCTATGATACATATAACAATATGAAATGATACAAATTATTGTCATGATTATGCAGGGCTCCATACGAACAGGTGCCTGGGAGACATGGACCCCCCATTCTCTCTAGATCCCCCTCCCCTCCCACATATCAAAATGTTAACGATTGGCTCATTCATATTACATAATCACAAATTTTGAAACCATTTCATTCATCATGTTCATTACAGTATAAAATGCCACTGGCAGTATGCTTTCGTATAGTTCCCTTTAACCCAAGATTCCTCGAGACTTCACAAACTCCACCTTTAAACCACCGAGCGGTGACTCAAGGAGATTGGATGGTGCTGAGTGATGGAGCATACACACGTGTGGTATCAGTGGTCATCGTTACTGGTGGTGGTTACTCTGCTCATTTTCGACCGAGAGAAGAGACCCTTTGTTTCCAGACGGGGGTAAGTCTGCAGTGGTCATTACCGACAGCATGACTAAGAAGCATAATAAACACGATAGGCATCGTCGTCTCCGGTCAAAGACGTGCGCAATGCGGCGATAGACACAAGAACTTGAAGAATGGTGCTCGATACTGACGATAGCATCACGAAGCTATTATATACGACTCCGTGATATCATCAATTACTATTTCACTAGTACTGGCAGTGAGAACATACCGTTTGTATATTGTTATTACTATGAAGGGGAGATAGTATCAATGGTATGGTGTATTATTAGGAGCATCGTAGAACATTGATATGTAGCCCTTCCCAATACAAATAAACAAAGCTAAAAGCAAATGGTACCAAATTAACGAGAATCACAGCATAAATCATGTAAGCTTGAGATGGAAGTATGGTGAAGATGAAAGACACCCGCAGTTGCAATACTACTAAGATTAAGTATCAGACTTCCAGAAGCAGAAATGAGGACTTGCTTGGAACACAAAAGTACAATAGGTCTGAAATTCTGGATAAAACATTATCGTCTGTGTAGCCTAAGAATAATTATGTGTTCTTCAAGCAGCATTCCATCTTCTGCCTCGCAATGCATGATTGTGTTCTTGTTAATGTTTCCATAGGCACTGGACGCATCGCAAATTCAATCACTTTGAACAAAATCGCATACCATAATTTCATGCTTGCATGCCCCTAAACCCATCCTCATTCTTGCATACATCAAAATAGCAGTTTTCATTATTTTTGAAGGAAGGAATATCGTATATCCAGAAGCATGTCTCTGGTATATATGTCTCCACTATAACGTTATCCCTGCATGCCCTTACATTAAACCTTATCCCCACCATTTATCCCAATGGCAGTAATCAACATTTTCGTGTAAGACAATCCATTTGTTTCTGGATATTATCCTGCTAGCAGCTATTGAATTATTTGAATACCAAAATGCATCACAAAATGAACATGCTGATATGCTTCATGTTCGGAGTGTTGCCACCTACAGGCGTCACCCATTGTGTCTGTGTTCACAAATGACATTTTCCAACCTCACAAATGAAGACATGCACCAGGGAGTTGGGAGGGAACTCCCTGCATGCACTAATGCTGGCACCATCCACCATCTGCACCTTATAAGAAAAATAATTCCTTCCTTCCTTCCTCTTACTCTTATTCTTTAACTTGATCATTTTCAGGTGTTCAGATCTCATTTCGCATTTTCTCACCTGTCTTCCTCTCAATGTATGTGATTGCAATATTCAAAGTGAAGAATAACTGGGGCAACTCAAAGTTCACATCCTTCTATCTGGCCTGACATTACCTCTATTTACACCCCTATTCTCTACTTCAAATTGAATTCAACATAACATATTCAACTAATCAGCAAACCATATTGAGCAGGGCTTATAACAAACAGGTTGCAGTCTGTTAAACTCGTGATCTTCCATGACCCCGTGTAGATAAGTCACACAGAACGAGTATTGCCATCTGCTCCTGGAAGACTGGGGAGGATGCATGATCAGAAAAAACAGGTGCCCCCTAAACGTGCTAGGCCAACATCACGTTTCTGTTGCCCCCGTTCCCCTCTCTCCAGACGATAAGCTAAGAAACATGCTACGCGAAAACAGCCCCCTCCAACCATTGTATTGCTCCTCCACTTCAATTTGCCCTCTTTCAACTCCAACCACTCTCGTTAATATTTTCCCCATCATGCCATATCATTATAGAGGCTGTGTATTTCTGTCCAGCTATTTATTTATTTATTTATTTATCCATAGAGCATCCATTACAAATATTGTAAGAGATTGTAAATGAACGTAATATCCATATTTCCAACCTTACCGTGGCCGCATTCTACTTTTGTATTGTATGTGCACGACTTGAGACAGGAAATAATCAATTATTCTACCTTCCTATACCTTTTTTATTACATTAATTCACATTAAATTTCCCTTATGTCACAAATGAAAAAACACTTGAATGATTGTGAGTGTCAGCTCATCTGAAGATATGCAACAGTAATACAATTACAAGTGGTATTTTCACTTCCATTTTCTTGCGGTCTTCTCGTTTTCGCTCCAGCGATAATCATTTCGTATATTTTACTTCCACAAATAGCCATTCTCCTCTCCGTCTAACAAAAGACTTTCTAATAACACCGGTTGCTTGGCCTTTTGACAGCGGAATCTTGACGTCATCAATTATTGTAAAGAAAATTTATCACCATCGTTGTATTTGCAAATAGTATGACTGCAGGCAACTGTTATCTACAATACCAAGTACACGGCTCCAGCTACACAACGGCCAATTTGTACTACTCAAGTTATGGTGACATTTTTCCTTTTTTGGTGATGTGATGAGCTCAGCGTGGGAAACCGTGAAATTAATGAAGATAAATGTTCCGTTATGCTCCGAGATAACATGAAATTTTATCGGCCATGTTTTAAAAACAACTCATCCATCATAATTTTACACAATGTAAGTTATGATCAAACTGTCGCTAGATACCTATCAAACTAATTTGCTCCATAGAGCTTGCACCAAAGACGGATTTGTAACACGTGTCTGCTGCTTGAACCGAGCATAGAAAGTAGCAAAATGCCTCTTTTTTGCAGGCATGGATATTAATGTAAGCACGAGGAATATTATTTAACATATCAATGTAAAATAAGAATTGCCACTCCTGACCTGTACGCATGGACAAGTATGCAAATGTAAAACAAAAGTAGCTGTTAATTGTATTCAGGTGTCAAGTGATCTTGTCTATGGGTATTTTGCACACACGTATATAGAGTACCGAAGTGTTTACATCATATTAGCTCGTCCACATTTCTGATTCTAAACAACAGAGCCTGCGCATGAGGTTCACCGCAAAATGATTTAAGCAACGGGCTGGAGCAGGGCAAATTCCGTGTTTAGGGCTGGTGTGATAATTACACCACTGATTAGCACAAAATTGGTTGGAACCAGCAACCTTGACAACTTGGCCAGTATGACATCACACTTCGGTACTCTATACATATAAATACTACATACCCTAACAGTCAGTATCTTTATTGAATGATAATACAGTTGGGGAATCCATATTTCCTAAGCGCAATTTACATAATCAACCTACTGACACTTTGGCGCGAATATCATCAACATTGGGCGTCAGAAATCGTTGCCATGACTACGACTGAAAATTGCCCCTGCCTTAATACATACATGTACATGGATATATACATGGATATATACATATACCTATTTATACCCTTACTGATATGAAGACACGTAGAAATCTTTTACCGTCAGTCGCAGAGGCCTTCAAACTGATAGCCTATATATCATATCGTGTTCGCTGAGGCAGTGTGAATTGTGCTTATATATTGCCGTCATCTATATCGATCACCCCTGGGAAAATATGCAATAATGCCAACACAAAACATCGATATTTGAAATCAAACAAAATGAGGTGTGGGAAAACGGGTATTGCGACGATGACTTATTGCCAATGTGCATACAAGCAGTGTTGAGCCTAATTGCGGTACACAAAATGAAGTGCAAATGAAATAGAGGTTATACATCATTGCTTCGGGCTCATTTTATTTGGCACTATATTGGGTTCGGATATGGGAGGTGGTTTAGAATGTACATTGCAATATATCAATATCTGAATACCTCTTCACATATCAGTCATTATGATATGAGAGTTTCATATTGCTTTCAAAATATAGTAACACTCGACACCGGGTTATTGGTATAAATGCAATCTATCACCAATCATGATGTTGTCCCATTTTGTAGAAGCCACGGAGCTCAGGCTAGGGCGGCCAAACATTTTCGAAGTAAGAAGAGGGAGGGGTAAAAATCTACGAAACTGTTACTACAATATTGTCAACAAAAATCCGAGGACCTTTTTGTTGTTTTGGGAGGAGGGAGGAGGGACGGGCTTCTTGGAAATCTCTTTCGGTTAATTCGTTTACAATTTTCTTCTGAACCCCCTGGAAAAAAATAGATACAAAATCAGTATGGTCTAGTGAAGGCTGTGAAGCCCCTAAAGCGGTGACTGCGAATTAATTTCACCACCTTTTGGCTTTTACCACCATTGTTGGATAATTTTCAGCTACCCTGCTAGTAAATTTGTTCCGCCTCCCTCCCCCTCCAAAAAAAAAAAAAAAATGGCCTAGTGACGCCCCCTCCCCCTCAATTGCGGCGACTGTAATTATAGTATTATACCACTTGCAAAAATCTTGAACGTAACAAATTATTTAGATCATGCGAGAACTCTATAGCGGTAACTTCAGAGAGTCGATAAAATTTGTTCATTCTTTTCCCCAAAAGGCTTCAGAATAAATGACTCGTGAAGGGGCGCAGTATGTCCTTAACCGGTCACTCAACTAAATTAGGCGCGAAAAAAGGGATAAAAATAGGGGGAAATGTACCAGTGTTATCAGATAACGCAAGAGAAAGGAATCACAGACAACAACAAAAATCAGTTTCATAATTTTCCCCACTTTGTACATGTTGTATATTTCATACAACACACTTGTCATCAGTGTTCCGCATCCTCCCATCACAATGAATTTACTAACAATAAAATAATGGTTTGTTTTAAAGTCTGTCTGCACTAGTTTGGCCAGGAGGGATTAGACCTCCCTGCGTGGTTACTGAAAGGTGGTTATCTCATCAAATCAGCTCCATTTAACATAAGAAAAGGGGGACCATGGGGGACCAATGGGTACCGATTAGGCATCGGTTGCTATATAGAGGGCGCAAGTAGCTACAAGAAGTGCAGTGGGGCTTTAATAAAGTTCTAAACTGAAAGATCCAATATTTTATATTGCAATTCTTTTCCTTTTGACATAATCATATAAATTATAGTGTATCGAAAATCGAATGCCTTTTCAAGCCCGAGATTTTTAAATCACGAATATGTAAGGAAATTATCACTCATCAAATAAAATGTGTAAAACATATTCATATTTGTTAGTTTGCTCTATTATTTTGAATTTCTTCTAACAATGAATAATTAAATTGACAATTTGGTTGGCTTGAACACGCTGATCTTATATCACCTCATGAAATAGAATGATTTTACATTAACTTTATATTTAAACCTGGATATAACAGAGAATTCGATAGGAATACCATGTCAGTGACATTTACATAATATTGAGGTTCTTTTGAGGGCAGACCGAAGAGGATCATATCATTGCTTTCGCGCAGTACATCGATAAATAACATACTCAAATGCACAGATTTGAATGTGAACGTAGGTTAATCAAAACAAGGCAATTTAAATTTTAAAGAGGATAGTGTAGGCCTATCTCAGTAAGAAAATAATACCGGTTGATCGACATGTATCTCTCAAAAAGAACAACACAAAATGGCCTCTGGCATCATCCGTATTGATGTTAAGAGTATAGATTACAACATTAATATACACAATATACGGGAACATAATGCTCAATCTCCCTTTACCTACTATGTGGCAAGGATATTGTAACTACTAAAATATCTGCCCAGCAGAGCATCTACTAACAACATTTAGCACTCCATCAAATATACCTCATACCAAATTGGACACGCAATGGCTGGAACCAAGCGGAAGACAAAATTCCTTGGACAGACACAGCTCATCGCAACTTAAAGGGAAGTATCAACAAAATAATATTTTGCTACATGATGATTAATACTTGAAATGACAATTCTCTGCCATTGTTGACGTTCGCATACTTTCGGTCGAGTGACACTGCACTAAAAGCTATATTTGTATCGGCACCGGGAGTGTGGTAGAAAATTCAGTAACAGTACAAGATTGAATTGAAGGGCCTTGGCGTAGAGAATGGAGTGAAACCGCAATGAATTTGGCAGTCTCGCACCGTCACATACCTTGTTGCAATGGAAGGGTAAAGTTGAAGGTGTGATATTGAAGGGAACGTCGATGTTTATTTGGGAAATCAATTAGAATTATTCAGTATGAATTGAAGAAGGAAGCAAAAACGATTATTATTGCAGGATTGGCTCGAGTCGCATTTTACGAGGAAGCAGTATTTGACATAAAAATAATTCATTGGCAAACAAAATGAAAGTAAAAGCCAAATAATTGCTATGTGTACAAAAGCGCAAGAGATTTAGTTTCCTTTTAACTATGTTTCTTCCTTCTAATATTTATTCAAGTTACAAGTGCCTGGATTCATACTGGATCTTGGAATCACTATATTTTGACCATTTACAAAGAGATTTTATTTCGAAATCTGACTCAGGCTGTGGTGTGAAAACCCGGAATAAGATAACTAAACTACATTATATCTGTAAACAGGAATGAAGATTGGATATTGAGCCCAAATTAATCTAATAATCATCAAAACATTTGCCCCAAATACTTCTCTTATTCAATATCCCGTATTATTATGTTGTAGTAAACTATCCAATTCCTTTCTAAAGATGCATTCTTTGCAAACTTATTTTTAAGAGGCCAAGCTAGACGGTCAAGTCCCTCTTTTAATTGTTTTCTATTAATAACTCCACTTCTAACTTCTGGCTGTCTCTACATGTTTATTCGTCGATCGGGCAAATTGCAATCAGCGATCTGTAACTAATAGCATGTCTCGGTTACAATGTTCATTGTGATTTTGTGTAACCCTAATTCATTTTTAAAAAACTGCGAATAACAATTATGGTTATTAGGGTGAAAATCAAGTTATTGAGTTTGAATGGTCTCCACACTTCGATCTCAATGTTTTAAACGCTGTCATGTCTGTCTCGATGATATAAAGCATGTACAGTATATTCATTCGACCTAATTAACATTCAAACATAACCACCATAACCATTAATTATAAAAAAGCACCAAGTGATACGTTTCTCAAAAAAATATAATCGGAGAATGAGATAATGTACTATTTTCCCCCAAGTGCGTTGTACTTTGAAAGCATAGAAATAATAAGAGCCATTTTAAAAACTATAACAACGTAGACCTTCTAATCAGTAGCGGTTCTAGGGGCGCTTGGGGGCCGGGGGGTAAAGTCCCCCGTCCATCAAAGCCCTCGCCTGCTTCTACTGGCTGCATTATTTTGAAGCCAAAACGTACACCAAGTGTACACCATTCAACCTTTTTCATGTTTCATGTAAAACAAAACAGGTTATTGATCCTATCCTAAATTGCATTTATCGTTTTGGACAGGTAGAACTATTGCTTTACGGAAGTCACGAAAGTAATGGTTTCTAAATTAATGGTACGACGCATGTCACTGCCTGTGCTTCCTGGTTCGAATCTTATCAGTGGATTTCAGGAACGAGGGTACACTAGTGTCACTGCTATTGATTATTGGGATCTGTGACCACTCACAGGATTAAGTTTTAGCAGTGATACGGGTCTTTAAACTGAGATCAACTGAATTCCTAGAATCCAGTGGAGTACAAAAGGAAAGCTTCCTTTGAAATTGACGGTCAGTATACCTTAAATAACGCCACTCACCATATACAGATTTCACCTTGGTGCTCAGCTAATATATACTCACACCGAATAAACTTTTACAACATCCAGAATGACCGGTCTGTTCGAAGTAGGTTTAGAGTCGGTTTGGCAAATGGGCAGTGTGACCGACTTGAGCATTACAAGTGATCAATCTTATAATTTGTTCATCTTTTACGGTAATTTTATTATAATCTACACATAGCTTTGTGATAGAAATCAATTTGTTCGATAAGAATGACTGTGATATATATATTATATTGATTTCACGTTAGTTTCTTTCACTTGTAATAGGATTCATAATATCCAAACTGAAATAAAGTGTGATATACGATACTGAAATGATGTGAAAACTGTCAAAATAATTATTGCATGCTCATAAACATTATGAGAAAATTTTACATTTTGTACATCGCTCAGGTTTCCCTAAACCAGTGTCAATTCAAATAATCAATCACATATAACATCACGCAATTTCAAACAATTATAACAGAGCTTTTCTCCAATACTTGGCCTACTACGAGCCCTGTATTATCATTTTTTTTTTTAATCAACATTTTGTGTGCCTAAGCATAATAATGTAACATGAAGTTAAATTATTATTGAGGGTAAAGGACACAGAAATAGAGTCGGAAAATTATGATATCAAGCGAAAGGGATACAAAAAAATATATATAAGGAAATCACAGACAACATCAAGGACATTCAGGCGTGGCTAGTCTGATATTATGGTCTACAAGTGGGGAGGAAAATATGGAAATGATAAAAAAAAAAAAGGAGCGGGATTAAAAGGAAGCAGAATGTAAGAAAGATAAAGATAATAAGGAAATAATAAGTGCACAGACAAGATTGTTCTAGAATTCCGAATAATACTAGCGGGTAGCTCCCCCCTGCCCCGATTACATTTGCAAAATTATACTAGGTCTACTCTGAGGTTAAACAGGCCATATACTAAACGATTACTGGAACGAAATTGAACGTCAAAAAGAGGCTCGTCAAAAAGAGGCTTTGCTTAAAAAGAGGGTGTATCGCGACCCCACGCAGATCCTAAAGATGATATGATATGAGATTCAATAGGAGATGCCAACCAACCGAAACAAACAAACCCACCCTTGTCTAACCATGATCTAACTGTAGACTCTTCAGTAGATGTACATATTCCCACTGGAATAATCAAACAGAATGTTGTGTAATCAGTCCATTATTATGTTTGATTTCAACGGTATAACAGTCCCACGTGTAAACTTTGAGTGAACCAAACGTGATGCGAGTCTTCCGTGAAATATATGTCTCATTTCCTAATTTAGGGCCTGTAAGGATTCTTTTCTGTTGAGTCAGTCTGGTTGTATTTTGTAAGAGATAGGTTCTGAATCAATGTAGTTTGCAGGCACAAACCCTGGTCAGTCGTAAAAGAGAGTCTGCACTATAAGACTACCATAGGCCATGTAGTATAGCTCTGTAGGTAGCTGGGCTAGGCTTGTCTCAAGGCACAATGATTTTTTTTTGATAAAGTGTCAAATTAGGGTCTGTGCTTGCAGAATAGAATCAATGCGTCTCATTAAAGTCCTGTGACAACTGGCATTACCATGATTAGGGTTTGCCTACTGCCCCCTCCCCGGTTTAGTAAGACAGGCATGCATGCATGTTTCCATTCTATCCCCCGATCTTATCAGGTGATCTGCAGCAGGTACAGCAATACGTCCCGTTTCTGTGAAGCTAGTATCCTTCTCAGACGTTTATTGTTTATCAAAGTATTGAGCCCATAACTTGTGTACAAAATCTATATGAAAATTATATGTGAATTACAGCTCCTCTTTCTGTGAGCGGTTGTCGATGGTACGTCAGATGCCGTCTGATGATCGTTTCTCCGTCATTGCAGATCTGGTGCAGATCACGTAATTCGTCAGCACTGACGAATTCCAGTCTGGTTAATTTTGACATCTTAAAAAAAATATTCGTCCTCCTCCTTTCAAACACCTTCTTGATAAGTAAGTATTCTCTTTTTATTCCAATTACTAAAAGCTACTAGTAAATTAGTATCCCTTCATATGAATATGCGTACGAGGTGGGTCGGCGGGGAGGGGGTGAGGGGCTGGGGGCTAGAGCCCTATCTAGTTTATCTGTAATTTCCAATATTTTGGCAACCGCCATAACTCAGTTGGGTTACCAAGTTCTTATCGAAAATATTATGACGAAAATATTATGACGGAAATAAGATTCATCAAAATAAAAGTGCCCAAAATATGCTCGCTCGCAAAATATGGAAACAGGAAATTAATAATATTTGGGAAACCGAAGTCAGCCTCTGAAAAAAATGCCCCAATTTTCTTGTTAATATAAAGACATGCTTAGGAATCAGGTTCCTGTTCCTTTGCAACGTCATAAGACTCGATAGACACGCCCTCCGAATAAAAATGCCTACTCGCGCCTCGCGACAAACGCTTCCATTCTTCCAAACAATTTCCGACTTGACTGCACAAAAAGAAAAGTTTCTTTTTCACCAAGAAGTGAAAAACCAACTACGTCAAGGACAGTCCCTACTCTTTCCCATCAAAACGTGTCTATTTGAATTGATATTTAGACTGTCTGTTCACCATGTCTGGCAAGGACCTATACAAAAGCCGAAAACCTCACTCTGCACCCCGGTCACACCTGCAAATCCAACACCAGAGCGACAATACAGACCCAACCACGAAGTAGTTTCCTCCGAATAGCCACGATATTGTTCGATTCCGTGATGTGTCTGGGGTTTCACTTCAGCGTTTACTCTGGGTGCACCAATGTCTTGTGTCAAGAGTCCCTCGTGCCATACATTGTCTCATTGTGACATCGTAAACATGACCTCTCACGAAAGACGTATTTGTCAAGGGCAAGCAAGATGAGTGTAAACTCTCAAACTCCTCTTTAAGCTCAAGGGGCAACTTAAAACGCCCCGGAGTAGACTAGACACCTCAACACTCCCGTGTAGCCCATTTCTCATCATGATCGTAACTGCCAACCCTGGCTATATTGGAGCTACGGGCCCGGTTTCATGCTTTTTCAGAAATCACAAATTAATGCTATACAAGTCGTTGCATTTAACTGGTTGTTAAGGGACGAATTGATATAGAATTCAGACAGTTCGCCCTTGAAATAAAATTGCTAAGCCCTTATCCCACCATAACTTCAGCAGCATATCAAAAAGAACAGACCTGTAGAGCAAAGTTAGCAATGTCATAAAATTTGGATTATCCATCACTGAAAACAGCAGTATATTTCCTTTTAAGTACCATGGCAATCTGTGTCATAATCATAATGATCGAGGTGAAATATGAAATCACATCACTCGTAATACTGTTAAGTATTTATAGTAGAAGGCCTATTATTTAATATCGACTACTTGACTATGCCAACTTGCCAAGTGTTATCTAACAGAATGTATGCAAAGCTATCTGCACATGTAGGCAACTACGTTATTCTGTATCAAACAATTATTACATATACATTGATCGATAAGCTACAGAGTCGGAATAGATTAGGCTGATTGTTGTTGAAATGGTTTGAATTACGACACCTGCCCCACTCCCGCTTATAGAAAAGCTAGGGGCATAACAAAGCTACACGTATATAGCGACTTTCTGTGTTTTTTCCTCAAGGAGTCTGCATTTCAACGAATTAAATATTTCATAAATTATGGTCTCCGTTTATACCGCACGATATATCATTTCATCCGCACCCACCGCTAGTTTTTTTTCTTCTACAGGCATAATGGCGGGCTTTAACACTGTACGAAGCCAGACGACAATAGGAGCATTGTAGTGTGGTCGGGTTATTGGTAAGGAATATAAAAACTGAACATAATTATAATGGCTCGATTCTGGGGCCTGTTTCTAGAAACCGACGTAAGTCTTACTTATGACTATAAAATCAGTGCGAGTAAGCTTCTTGTCCGCTACACGTTTCACAAAGCCCTCTTTGCCAAGATCAAGGACAACATCATATTATTACTAAGAAAAATATAAGAGTATTTTTTTATTTTTTATAAACTGTCAAATGAAAATATCCGGGGTACCCATCTCAAAAAACAAAACTGATTCACCTGACATGACATGAAATACAATTGTACTTTACAAGTAATGCTATGGTATAATCTACGCAATTTCTGAAGTATTTTTGCCTCTCTTGTCTCCTGCTTCTACACTGCAAAAACCAGGGTGTTAAATTTCTAACACCAGTATGGTATTGAATTTTTTTGACACCATTGGTGATATTTTTAACACCGGTCAGATTTAAGCATGCATTAATAATTACTGGGTGTTAAGTAACATGGTGTTGTTTTATGCTTGGTGTTGAAAGTATCATCACGTGATTTCGTTTAAGGCGGTTGATTGGTCGAATAAGTTTTCACAAAGTGTACGCGCGCTTAATGATTACTTTACACGTGTTCACAGAAAAATACATTTATCATGATTTGTTAAGCAAATTATGACAATGCACATCAATTTTGTGATTTGTATTTTCCTTTGGCAATTATTGACCAATAGATTATATGTCCGATCTTGTTACAATTATATTAACGTTTTAGCAATAGATATATTGATTATATGATTACTAACCAAGAAACAACATGCATGTTTATTATATATATATGTGTACCAGCCTGTACCACATACATGTTAATCTTGAATTTACTTCAAATGATCTATGTGATGGAGTTAATGCAATGGAGATTAGAATATACCTATTGGTGGACAGTTGCCAACATCGATTATGAATTATCAGTTTACCACTGGTTCCTCTACCCTGGTCGATAATGGTCGATAATAGGGAATATGGAATGTGGGACCATTAGACATACATAGAAAAATCTCTAATGGATCAACAAGAATATAAACACCAAAAGTGGAATTGAATTTGTTATGATTCCAGATATTGGTGTTAATCTACACCAGTAGGAGTTGTCAAATATTAACACCAAAAGTGGAATTGAAATTATCTAATTCCAGAAAATGGTGTTAACTAACACCAGAGGAGTTGCACGATATAGATACCAAGAAAGTGTTAAATTTAACACCCTTGGTGTTAAATTTAACACTCTGGTTTTTGCAGTGTATCAGTTTTCAATCTTGTTTTAATTTCCTAATTCATTCAAATAATTGTAGTTTTCCTTTAAAAGAATTTGTTGAGGAGGTGGAATTGCGACGTGGAATTGCGACGTGGAATTGCGACATAGGCTTTGTCTCCGCTTCTTTTCACGCCGATTGTATCGTTATCATGAGATGTCTAGCTAGTAAGCTTTTCATGAGACATCTCCTTAGTTGGCGGATAACGTTACGACTGTCTTGCCGTTGGTTTCTAGAAACGGGCTTCTGGTTCCTTGCACAAAATTGGGCTGAACGTTGGGACAGTAACCACTGGATAACTGCAATTATCGTCAACATATTTGAAATACAAGGGTATAGGAAGTTAAAGGGGAAGGTCCATCTTAACCTGAAATTGTTGCTGCCTATTTCGAATAACCGCATCAAATATGATAGTGACGAAACGTGCGCTTAACAAACCCAATGACATCGTCTTAATTCAACTTCAAGGGCAGAGAGATGCATTAAATGACCTCGTAATTCGGAGGTATCGTTGTCATAAAATTGAAACATCAACACCCCACTCACACCCAACCCACGTACAGAAACTTGACGAATATGCATATTAATTATGAGAGGTCAATTTACAACAAATGTCACGGTCAATCACAAATAATTAAGCAGCAACCATTTATTATTATGTTCATGAATAAATAAACCACTCTGACTCGTGAATATATGAATTACTGCTGGTGTTGAAACGAAAACCTCCAAGGTACACTAAAGAGCAGAGCAACTTCTGACCAATTTCCTTCGAAGAGTAAATTAGATTTTTACCAGAACTAAACTTTTCCTTAAATGTGGAGAGTCTGATCTTCAGGAAAAGGGAGTTTGTTCCTAATCTAGGTACCTCGATGGAACAGGAGATTTCAAGGCGGAAGTCACATCCTGAAAAGGAAACCCCAACATTCTTGATAAGCCAGGAAAAACGACAGGAAAAAATACAGGAGACGATTTCTTTATGAGGTTTCCATATCCTTCGCTCAATTAAGTTACCTTCCCTCGATGTAACGAGCTAACGATGAATAGGACTGTCTGGATTTTAAGACAAAATCATACCTTGATAGCAAACTACTCTGCAGAAAAGCAGAAATATCAGAGTAGACTGAAATTTGAATGAAATCGAACAAAAATGATAGATTTATGAATCTTTGAAAGTTGTATCACTATATTAGGTACGGGCTCTTCAAATTATTATTGGTCTGATTTATTTCAAACTTTCGCCATTCTATTTATCTTATTTGTCTTTTTCATACAAATGGACGTATATTACAAGGGTTGGATTGCCATATAATGAAATGGGTCTGTATAATGAAATGGGTCTGGATAATGAGATACACCTTCTGGATTTTACATTCACTTAATTGCAACCACCTTGCAGATAGATGACGCACTGCTGAATGTCGAATGGTTTTAGCATATATATAGTTAAGTATAATTCCGCGTCGTGCACGTTCAAATTTTCATTTTATTCTAATATAGATGATTATAATAAATGATATCATACCTTTTAAATCAAATAAATGGATAATTTACATGGCCGTGGTCATGTTATATCAGAACAGGGAGGTGGAATTTTGTAACTCCCACCTCCCTGATCAGAATGAACTAATGCAAGTGTTACTGATAATTATTACGAAATGACAGTATCAATTTTGTAGACTAATTTCATGAAATTAACCGCCAGATGGTGATACCATGATTTGTATGAAAAAAATCATTATCAATAATAGGCCTACTTCGTGGAAAGCCACCGCCTATCAAATTACTATGAGATGCCAAAATATGATAATAGCCACTAGACAGTATTATATAAATATATTTATCTCACATGTAAAATCTCACAGGGTTCAAGGCACGATAAACCATGCAATAGACGTATTTCATTTACTTGTTCAGTTTATAGGCAGAGTGGTGACGAGATATTTTCTTTAAAAATGGGTCAAAATTGTTATTAAATAGGAAGCCAACATTAATTAACTACTTTCTAACTGACACATCATAGAAATTATTTTAAATGTTTTCTTCGAGTCTGTGTGATCTTTAAAAACAAATAGTTTATCAAAAATACAAAATCTGCTTTGTAGGGCTATACTTTTATCGATTTTCATCAGTTACCAATTTTCCTTCAGCCTCACTGTATCATTGATGGAAGTCTGAAAATACTATACTGTGGTCTAGGAAGCTCTTCAATGTACTTTATCTGACACGCTTTCAGGCCATTTTGTCATGATGTTTCTCATAAAATGTCGTCAAAGAACAAGACCTTTTCCAGACATAGTTTGATCCCAGTCTCTGGGTTAGTCACATACGTGCTAGAGTTCCAGGCAATCTCTGGATTGGGCGTTAGTGAGTCATGCATTTAAAGGTTCTAAACAACTTTTCAAACATAGACATTGAAGAATCAGTCTATATACAAGGAGGTGTGAAGCAAGTCAAGCAAGATTATGGGCGGGAACAATGTATAGACGTTCTTTCATAATTATCATGATCGTCTGCAAGTTATCTTCCTGATTCTACGATACATGTAGGACTAACGTGAACTATGGCGCAAACTCGATGTTTTATTTCGCAGAGTATTCTACTTCCCTGTAACATATACTGTCCTCTCGCATTATTGGATTTTCTAATAAATCCCATGATGTGCTAAATATCACAGGGCCTGCGTTTATTTTCAGGTACTTACTGCCACCGGACTGTATACCGTAAGTTCATTAGATGACAAATTGGCTTTAGTTGAGGTCCACGCATATCTATCTGTATTCTGTACAACATCAAAATTGTCGCATCTTATTTGTCGGCAGATCTAACATGCTGTTGACCCCCGCACCCGTCCTGCCTTTACTAGAACATCTGTCACATTTATCGTGTTTATTCGAAACATTCATTAGACACGCACTAATTGAATTCGTGGATACGCAATGATGATCAAATGCGGTATAAATAGCCCCGTTTTCTTTTGTTATAACTGGAATTCTATACCCCAAAACCATTAGCAAAAATAACTTCATCTACAAATACGATCGCAACTACTTCCGAAAAATCAACCTGAGGCAATTTCAATAGCCTTGTGCGTCACCTATTGAAACGAAACGCCCGTATTTAGTCATCTGAACACGGTTACTAGGGGATAATAGGGTATTGAAATTCCCGTGAGTTGATTTTTTTTTCTCGAAAATAGTTGCGATCGTGTTCATACATGTATATCTTATACCATTGGTTAATTTTAAGAAAAATAACGGTTCACTCAGATCATCTAGTATTTCATTACAGTACTGGGGAATGAATGAATGGCCACTGACCAAAGACAAATAGAAAGCCAACGATAAACCACATAAAGTGCAGGGGCGGCGCGAACGTTATGCATGAAAAATCATTATAACAATCCTTCCCAGACAAGTAGGCAAGATAACAAATTGGAGGCAATTAATGTTTCAAAAGAGAGATAATGGATTATTCCCAGACAAAAGGAAAGAAAAAATAGAGGAAAATCAATGTTTCAAAAAAGAAAACCAAATGATGGTGTTGGTTGTGCGGAAGAAGGGGAGGAGGTGGTTTTGGAGATCGTTATCGGGTGCTACATCCTGGCCGAGACACCGGGTAAAGGAAATGGGTTTGTTCCTGTTGATCTCCATAATCCAAGAGCCCGGTTAATTTACTATCAAGGCTCCATCGGTCTAGATGAATTAAAACCGTTTCTTCCATTGGTTCTTTCAAGGATTTCCTCAATTTCATCCTTCCTACATTGCCCTCATAATAGTGCACATTTATATACCAGCTTACGTAATACGCTTTCAAAAATTAAAAGTGAAAAGGAAATTGTCTTTTGATGTGAGAAAGAACGAAAGAGAGAGAGAAAGAGAGAGAGAAAGAGACAGAGAGAGACAGAGAGAGACAGAGAGAGACAGAGAGAGACAGAGAGAGACAGAGAGGGAGAGAGGGATAGAGTATAGAGAAAGGGGAGTGATGGGTAAGACAGTGAGAATGAGAGATTTGGGTGATTGTTTGTAGTTTGTTTGATTCGAATGGAAGATTTTTTTAATTTCTCTTGCAAATTACAAGGTCTAGTCGTTTCATTCGCTTTAAATTAAGAGAATCCCAGTCATACATGTCTATGAAGTTGTTTGAAATACAGGTCTATCTAGGAATGAGATTTGAAGACAAGCTACCCATCACGAGTAGTAGGATGAACGGATTTGGAGCAAAAACTTATGTATGCGTATTACTCATTTCATTTCCTTCAATATGTTTACTCTTTTGCCATTTTAAGCACTACTTTTATTGACGACAGAGAGCTCAATAATCCTGTACTTATTAATAAAACATTTGCCTAAGCTTAATAGAAAGCATACATAATTATACATATATGATAAGATGATATACACGGTAGTACATGATACATGTACGAATACCCTCCCAGTTCTGAACGCTGATGTGAAGCAAACGAGACTGACTTTCTTTTCTTCTTTTCTGAATGTTTTCGAATCGAAATATTTTCGGATTTCTCCCAAATCCATGAAACATCTTCCTCTTTGACCTGTGACCTGCGTTTTCAACAATCGGGCCAAGAACTTTCTATTTCTCTTTTTAATAGGGTCTCTGAAGTGAAACTTGATGTCCATATTCTCAGACGGTGGTACCTGCTGCCATTCGCAAATATTGTTTACTTTTTCACAAGGCGTCTGCAGTGTTTGGATAGACGTGCATGCTCGTGTCGGAACCTATGACCTTGAATGACCTTTGAACTCCGAAAGGATGTAGGTCAGTCTACGGGAGGGCTTGAAGAGCGTGTCATTTGATCAGATGTTGAGTCAAAGAAATTCACTAAAATCGATGGTATCTCATAACTACCACTAAATAGTCGGTAATGCGTATAACTGCCAACGCACAACCCTGGATACAACCATGGACCTACTAGTACTACGATGATACAACTTACAGGGAATTTACGAAACAGCGTATTTTGAGGCATTTTATCAAACTTTTTGTGCGAAGTAACAAAGTGCGAATATTTATTACCAGGAAGTGATAATCACAATGGCTGTAATTTCAATTTAAAAAATATTTTTTCATTCGTTTAAAAAGGATTGAATCCAGTATTGAGGAAGTTCCTTCTAAGTTCTGTATATTCAAGATGAGTGAATTTGGAACAATTGCATTCCACAGACCACAGTATATCTCAAAGTGTTAAAATAATAATCACTTTACATGCCATTTCTTTAAAAAAAAGCATCAACTCTCTGACCCATTTTTACACATAAAGCTTACTGATTATAAAACACATGTATCGGTGCATGACGATTGCTCCGCAGTCAAATTACATGTATAACATAATCCGACTTCTTAACTTTATACCTGGACCAAACACTATATCCAAACCTAAACCTAATCCTAACCGGATCCCCATCATGATCCAAGCAATACTATCCTTTACCTTTATCTGTGAAAAAATGAAGCCTGGAGCGATTGACCGATTCACAAATTGATAAACTTGTGGCAAATAGATATTTAATAACTTCGTTGATAATGATGTGTAAGTTGGTTAAAATGAATCAATAATTATCAAGATGGTATATGAATAAGCTTTTGTGTTCTTACCTTGCTTTAGCGATGCATATTTGCCACCAAATTCGAAGGCACCTTGTGGACAGCTATCCTCTAGGATGAAGTAATTCGCTTTCGTCAGTCCAGGCTTGGTGGAGGACTTCAAGACCCTGGTTCCACTGTCCACTCCTAAGTGACGTCCATCGTTGTCCCTTAGTACCAGGTGACCGGATGTGAAGATGAGTGTGAACTGCGTCTGTTCGTTAGCTGCGCCAGCAAGCTGCCCGTCAGCTTGGACAAACTTTCCGTTGAAGGCCTCAAGGCCGTACTTTCCTTGCCAAGGTAGACAAGGGTCAGTGTGGAATCAGCTCCCCAGGGAACCAGCTCGTCGACAACCACGCTGTCTTCGCCCTCCTCGCTGGTTTTGAGATGCGCGTAGCGTTGGTGCTGGACGTTCTTCATGCAGACCTGTGGATGGATGGCCAGCTGGACAGTCCACTTTGCTGAGGGATTGTTGGCGCTGGAGTCACTGCATATCAGCTCGTCACTACTGCAAGCTAGGTACCTCTGGTGAGAAACATTCTTGAGGGCCCATTTGCCATCGGGTTGCAAATCGATCTCGAATCCTGTATCCTTGTCGTCCGTCCTGTCCTCACAATTGCAATAGACGTTACCGTTTTTATCTGCAGAGAGGAAGTTTCCAGAGGGCGCCTTCAAGTAGCTGATCGTGCTACTCTCTTCTTGCTCTAATGTCCATACTTGCTTTGCTTTTAACGTTGCTCCCGATGCATTGACTTTGCCACCAAACTTCTCAGCAGTGAGGTATCTGCCGGCCGAGTTGACCAGGCCAAATTTGTATTTTAAATTCATAGCAGGCATTTTGAATTAGGTTGATGTCCTCAAAAGACCACTTCTGAAAGAAAGATAACAAACAAAAAACATTGGAATATGGAAATTTAATGATTCAATTAAACAAGTAATAGTTGTCTTGTACAAATACTGTGTGCACACGAATAATATTAAGCAATATTTCGATGAGTCCATGATTTCAAGGCCCCAACCTGCGATAATAGGAGGTTGGAAGTGTACTGTCTTCTGATCAGGGACCTTTAAAGGTACTATGTCCCATTTGCAGGCCAAAAAATGAAAAGGTTAAATTCCAATGGCATTTGAAAGACAATACTAATTTAGAACTTCCCTTAAAAAAGGGGGGCTTGAAAATGTCTTTAAGTGGGAAAATAACGACTATTAGTTGTCGAATCGACTTAGGAGCTATAGAGCCAGTAAGTAATAGTCTGATTTTTCAGACCATTGTACCGAATGGTCGTACGTTTTATGCTGCGCAAAGATTCAATCAGTTTAATTTTGGCCATTACAAGAAGTGGGTTATTGATGTAGACAAATGCTCATGTACCCTTTACAGCTCATTTTATGTATGTTATTACCAAAGATGAAAAAGCCAGTCAGTCACTCAATAGTGTCTGACAGTGAAGTCTAGCAAGTAAACGGGTTTCCTTGCATAATTTGAATATCAGGACACTGCTAACGTTTAAATTTCACAGATAGGACATACGTGACATATTCATAATTCCTGCAAAGTTCTACAACATTTGATGTTGGCTGCAAAAGGGACATAGTATCTTTAAAGTGTTGATTGACAAATGTAGAAATTAGTTCAGAAGTCCTCGTTAAGTCAATGTGAACTTCAATCATGACACCTTGGTTGAACTGAAGCCTTAGTATATACACCCCTACATATAAAAACCGTGAACTCTTGTTGTGTATAATAATGGTAAATGCTCTTGAACCTATACAAATCCAGGGGCGTATGAGGCGAAGGCGATGAGTGAAGACAAAGAGCAAACGTTGCTACAAAAGGCAAGTAATTGATCAATTATCAAGCCTAGAGCGTTTGGCAATGTTATTTGTGTTTACATAAAATGACAAATAATAGTATGATTGTTTAAAGTGCAGAGGCAATTTAGTACAATACAAGTCCACTGGGAGTAAATAGATAATCTTTATGACTTGATAACACTCTAAGACTACTGTGTAGCACTTCGCTCTAAATTTGAGCAGTAAAGAAATTTCTGTTATAGAGCAAACGAAGTGAGTTCTGTAGTCATGCAGGGGAAAAATGAGAAGGGAAAGAAAAATATATATTATTGATGATGTGCCTTCAGAGTACAGGCTTTGGTAAACTGAGCACCACGTAAGATCGACGCCCCAACCCATGATACCAGTGCCCCCCCCCCCCGGATTTATGGACCTACGCTAACATTACATTCAAGAGAATGAACAACAGAACATCTACACTTGTCAAAATTCACCATGTTCACAATCGTATGCTGTTAGAACAACACTCCATCTGGAAAACCATAGGATATTTCTAATAAATGTTCACATGAGGTTAATATTCCGGAAGTAACAGGTTACACATAGCGACTTCCTCACAAGTGCCACGCCCATTTATTGTTCCCCCAAAGTCTTAAGGCATCCGGCTTTTACTGTTCCTGGCCAAGTTTTTACAATGTCTCTAGAGTTAAATGTTTTATGGACTTCCTGGTCTTACCAAACCTTCAAAAAAATTAAAAAGTGGATATATTATTTTGGTCACCACATAAAATGCACCGACATTGGGCAATAAGACTGGGTAGCAAGTTTAGATTAAGAGGATTTATCAGTGTTACCCTTTCTAAAAAATATCAGAAGGCACCATTTTTTAAGAATTTGAGAAAACACATCAATCATCGCACCAAAATTGATATGAAAATATTTTGTGTTCTGTGTTTCTTTGGAATCGTTCATTACATACACCGGATCCCTCTCTGTGCGAAAATAAAGTGACTGCCTCTCCACACATTCTGATTCTGTGACAATTACGTGCGTCGTTTTTCACGGTTGGCCTCGCAGATCTTTTGTTCAAAACCAAGCCATTTCATTCTCCCATTCCAACCCTTTTGTCCAAGGGCTCCCAGGGTGCCCGTTTGCTTAATGTTACACCCCATGAAATCTGAAAGGACTTCTATTCTTATGCAAAAATGCTTTCTTGGGTACCCCGCCAGCTCGCCCTTTGAGAAGAGAAATCACAGAGGTAGGTAGTTTAGATTTAGACGACGAGAGTGTGGACTGCCGCGTGTGACATTGTGTTAAGGCACTGGGCCGTGCCCGGCAGTGCCTTAAAAGGACATCACAGTGCCTTATAAGGACGTCACACGGTGCAGTCCACTATGTCGACGTGCAAATCTAAAAGTCCCTATTACTCATGCAAGGGAGCAAGGTACAAAGCAATGTTATCATGGCAGTACAGTGAACAAAAACAGGGGCGTTAACATTGCTGCCCGTCCTTGCCTACCTATGTGTTTCTATTTAACGGATACTTAGGTCATTTACATAATTCTATCTCATTACCTATTTCAAACACAATGAAGTATTAAGAACGGAGGGATAAAGCATTCCCTCTTCCAAATAAAATATAAACGGTGTGAAAACTATTCAATATGAATAAGAAAAAAGTATGCAGAACTGTATGCATGAAAATTAGGATGTATATCCGCACGATATTAAACTCAACTTGAAGTTGATTGCAATTAAACACAACAACAGTATAAAGGCCTACGTAGAACACAGAGATCAACAGCATTGTTTTATTATCAAACTATACAAATAACTATCAGATCACTGATCAATTCTAATCGGATAATAGTTGAATAAATAATAGATCAACAGAATGATCATCCTCTTTACTTTGATATGTTTACACAAAAGAAATGGAAGATAACTAACTTCATGTCACTGCAATATTAAAGATACTATGTCTCTTTTGCAGCCAACATCAAATTCTGTAGAACTTTGCAGGAATTATGAATATGTCATGTATGTCCTATCTGTGAAATTTAAACTTGAGCAGTGTCCTACTATTCAAATTATGCAAGGAAACCCGTTTACTTGGTAGACTTCACTGTCAGACACTATTGAGTGACTGACTGGCTTTTTTCATCTTTGGTAATAACATACATAAAATGAGCTGTAAAGGGTACATGAGCATTTGTCTACATCAATAACCCACTTCTTGTAATGGCCAAAATTAAACTGATTGAATCTTTGCGCAGCATAAAACGTACGACCATTCGGTACAATGGTCTGAAAATCAGACTATTACTTACTGTCTCTATAGCTCCTAAGTCGATTTGACAACTAATAGTCGTTATTTTCCCACCTAAAGACATTTTCAAGCCCCCCTTTTTTTAGGGAAGTTCTAAATTAGTATTGTCTTTTAAATGCCGTTGGAATTTAACCTTTTCATTTTTGGGGCCTGCAAATGGGACATAGTACTTTTAATATGTTGACGTAGGCATAAATCATTTTGGATTGCCAATTACATGAAAAGGCTTCTACGTTGCAATAGTAGTGAATGATATTTCCAAGACAGGGTGAAAGGTGAAAGCTTTACAGGGCTCTCTTGGAAAGCAGTTTTTATGTACCGAAGAGACTACCCTGTATAAAGAACACAGAATAAATAAATAAATAAATAGAAGGGAAAGGAGCTGAATGTATAGGTATCAGGGATACTGCACCAAGACAAAAGTAATATGAAAAGACCCCTCCCATATCCTCCCCACTCGCTGCCCCCCCCCCGATTCCATATACCCTAATAAGACTGGCGAGACCCCCTCCGACAACAATTGTCCCCTCTATGGGTGTATATTATGGGTGAACCTTTCGAAGCAAAGAGGTTAGATCTGACTCTAGCTTGTTTAAAGCATGTAGGTCCATGGATGATACCCCTGTCATACCAATCAGACCGACCACACGCCAGACATGCGTTTACATTACGACAAATGGCCAATAATCAGTCGGTTTTAAGTTGGGTTGGCGGTGTGACTGAAGACAGTATGAAGCAGAGATGTCACTGGTTGAAGCAAAGAGCTTTTATTTTAAGGAACTGAACTAGGGAGGTTTGATTTGATTTTGATTGTGATGGTTATTTTACCTGACTGCTGAGAAAGCATAAATGCTTGTAAGTATAGCGACCAGACGGTGAAGGGGGAAACGATGAAGACATTGGTTGTTGATTGACTTGGCACGTGGTACCACCATACCAGGAAAGGAAAATATTTGTAATAAGATATCAACACAGGGAAATAACATCACTTCCCTGAGGATGTTTGTTATCAATAAATACAGATAATGACATCCTATTATTCCTATACCACGTGGAACAATATGTATTCCAGGGATACCGTAATAAAATGTATGCCTTATTGATAAAAAGGTTATATTATGCTAAATATTGTTCTGATGTGGCCCTTTAAACAAACCAGACAAAGCATGAATGTCTCTCCCCAGACAGGTTTACATAAACTAGAAGATATTAACCATGCTAACCACAGTAATAATGCACGAAAATCCTAGCGAAGGTCTTCACCTACACTACAGTAAGCAGGTCGGCCACTTTAAAGGGAATATTGAAAACTCCTGCTAAAAGCGAAATGCTTGATCAATTACTGAATGATTTCAACAACTCCGAAAATCATAATACATATCCATGTCCGAATTTCCATGAGAACATTATACAGACATAACATGTCATTGAGCAAAATAGGTCCCCCCTCCTGCCTCTTCCCCATAATATATTCATAGTATTGATATTGCCTGGAGTACTATCATACCGGTTCATTAATCCAGAGCAAAGTGATTATGATAATCACTTACAATACTGGGATTAAATGGTGTTCATTTCGAGGGGGTATACAAACTTGTTTGGCCAGGCCCTGGCTATACCCCCTAGCAAAAGTGCAAGCTATAATGAACAAGAGCATCGTGCGTGGCAGATGGTTCACTTTTGAACGCGTTCCAGTCACGGGTATCCTCATTATTTTAATGACTTTCATTTTGTGGAAGGGCATTTAGACCTCGTAAACTTCACAGGCGCTGACATCAGAATATTATTCTTTGTTTACAATAATGCTGGTATGTTAATAAGGTCATTGAAAGTATAAATGTATACATTCCGTATAGATCCGGCTTGCACATGCATCTGTCGATTCCAAGAATGTTATTATACATCCAACATAAGAAGGGCACCGATCAGCAGTATTATCATTTAATTAATAAGATTTATTCGATGATACTGCATATCGAATCGGCATAAAGGTTTTAATATTGTGAATAGTCTGTTTTGTTGGTAATTATCCTCTTACAATAATATTGCGTCTATTGTTACTAAATATAGATACCAAAAACAAAACTATAATGAGTGCTCGAATATAAAATAGCAAAACAGTGAATTTGACCGATGATAGAACGTACAATACCGTCAGGAGTAGGCAATCCGCCCTGCTCTAACTGCAAAGGGGAATAGGAACAAACAGTCGCCATAAACAAACAACATATAATCAACATTCAAGAAAAAAAGTTACAGGATCAGTACGAGAATACACCCGACGGTGGCCTGTACTTATAGCGAAGAAGGATATGGCATATGAAAGAGACCCAAATATTACAATTCATTGCAATGTGGCAACTTCCCTGGTGGAGAATACTGTACTGCTGATGCTGGTCCAAGAGAATAAGAGGAATACAGTTGTAGTATGGCGAAAGTTTGAGATAGATCGGACCAGTAATTGGAAAGTTATGCATGTTTGAAATATGAGATCCCTACTAATGCGAATACATGTATCTTAAATTGGCAATTTTATCAGTGGATTGTGACGTAGTGACGGATAACTCTCCCGTTAATTTGTGTTTCTCCCCATGTGCCTTCACCCTTGGGGCATTACTCAAAATATTATGGAGAGTATATTATTACAGGTCTTCTAAAAAAAAAAAACATCTAGAGTTATACATATTGAACAAAATATAAAATTTTGGTCATTTTGTGTGTTGGAATAAATGGGAAAGTAGACCGGCACTGCATCAACTTTGATCAAAGCGACATTACAGATTCAGCCAATTTAAAGTTCCCATACGTATAGTGATTACAACTTTTAAAAATCCATAACTTTCTCACTTTTTGTCAGATTTTGTTTAAACTTTCGCCATTCTGCATCTCCGATTTTTCTACCTTCCTCTGAGAGCAGTTTGCTATAAAGGTTGGGTTTCTCTTGTATTGCAATGATTCATTAATATGGTCACCGCACATTTCTACCAAACATCGCGCACATCTACCCAACATCGTACAAGTACCAGAATAACTCCAGGCTATCCATATACGCGCTCGTAACCGCGCTTGTAATCTCGTAGCCAGTGGTTGCCATGGTAATTGATACTTTAAGCAGACGACACATGCGCTGCTAATCTTGCGAACTCCTCGCTCTTTTTAGTAATTATTCGACAGCGCATGTCTACAAGCTTACGCGCTCCAGTGAGCATCATGTGTCTGATGACGAGGGAGTAATGTGATTTCCAGGATGTTTCCCTTTGTAAGTGTTGTGGGTTTCGGATCATAATTTCAGACAAAGAGTGAGTAGCCCATATTTGCTAAAGATGGATATTAAACTGAAAGTTCTATAATGAGGAGGGATTTTATTTGCCAAGTTCGGCCTTGAGCCTTCTCTGTGTATGTAGTTGTAGGCCTGTTATTTCTAGATATTCATTCCACTCTAGCTGACATGTTTGATTTTGACATGTGTTATTAATATCTTAACAATATACAGAACATAATAGGCTCCCAATATATTGTAGATCAATACACGGTTCCACACTGAATTTAAGTAGAGTTGTGTATAGGGTATAAGGCCATATAAAAAATATTCGTGTTTAGCGTCCCCGCCCGCTTCCTTTTTGGGGGTCGCCAGCCCTTTTTTTTTTCAATTTTTTTTTTTTTAATCTTAATGAAAAAACATGAAAAACATACTGCTAAAGTGGTCTTTTACTGAATTAAAAAAAAAAAAAAAAAAATGCTGGGGGCAATCTTGAAAAATAGCCCGAAAGGCTGCCCAGCCAGTCGGGGAAAATGTACGGAGCGGCCATTTGAAAGAAAAAAAAAATGCCTCCTCCTTCCTATTTTTCAAAAAGGCAGGACGCTAAACATGTTTTTTTTTTAATGGCCTAATACATAGTCAATGTTGTATCAAGATTTTTGCGAAATAACGAATTTCAAAAACAACTACAATAAATTTTGATTCGATAAACAAGCATCACGACTCGCTGAAGCCAAAAATTTGGAAGGAAGCTTGAACGACTTTGGATATTGACCAAATGAATGTATCAACTATCATGAAGAAAATTACTACCCACCCCCATCAACAAGTTGGACAATTGGTTAATTACTGAGAAGAATGTAAGTTGTAATTCTTCATATAATTCCAAATATCAGGAAAGAATGAAAGCAAATTATTACTTCATGTATGTTGAAGCCTTAGCTTGCACGCACTAGATAATATACTGTGCCTGTTACGTGCACTGCACACGAGACTGCACATGTGTATAATTGTAGTCACAGTAGCACAACAGTACTGAACAATTACGTAACAGACGAGACGCCCGTCTCGTCTGCGTACCGGAACTGAAAGAACACGTTCAATTATTGAAAGGAGCGACACACACGTCCACGATTATCTATTGATTACATCAAACGGCTTTACAATTACATACAGCACTCACACGAGTCACAATACACAGCTTGCTAGCCCTTGTCAGGCAGAACATTCATGACTAAGTATAATTAACAAGGCTTATTCAAATTCAAAATGCAAAAAATTGCATTGCCATACTAGTTTGAAAGCCAAACAAACGAAACAGTGAGACGAATCTCAGAGGCTTAAATTAAGTAACTATCGCTAAGAACGGTTGAGGCAAGTGGTTACATTTTCGTGGATCTTTAAATACTATAAATTACGTTAATTCGTGTACAATACATTTTCACTCAACAGAATTTATACACATTAACATACAGCACACCTGCACACTTTCTCACAATTGTCGATGGCAACTACGGATCTAGCAATTTGTGAAAACACCTGTTCGAAGTCAAGTCTGCTTACTACACACAGAAGCCAAGTCAACTCTACTCTAGCTCTCTATCCTGTGTGCTGCACATTGAGAGTATAATTAAATGATTACTGGTAGAGGTACACGAATCTTGTCTTACCTGTAAAACAATGTTGTTTGATATCAGGGGTCAATTTTATCACTTTCAAGTTTAATGTAAGCTCCAAACGGCTAAGCCAACGATATCCTTGACTTGGGTTTCGGCTTGAGATTCCAATGTTAGTCCTCCGTCTCGATCTCCGCGCTGCCAAGACGCTAATGTACACGAATTGTATGCGTCCGTACGATACACACTTCCTATCGCGGTGGTTCAGGGGAACTGTACCGCAGTATAATATGTATGCTATGGGTCGGATAATCAAAAGTAGGTGTGTTCGCTCTGCGCCGTGCGTCGGCGGCGGCCGTCTATTGGATCCACACAATGTATATGAGTTGGGAGGGGCGCCGGTATGATCACGTGATCAAACTTCTCGACGAGTCACTTTTCTTGAGTTGTTTTGTAGAGGAAGAGATAATGCAATCGTGCACAGACGTACGTAGAAGGCCTATTCTACCAGTAAGATGTATCCCTGTATCATGTGATGTAGCAGTGATCTTCGAGGAAGTTCCTTTTCCGATAATAAATCTCTTAGCGTGGACTCTTTGTGCTTGCCTTTTCCAGACGAGCACTCCTTCAGTGAAGACCTTCAGTCTTTGTGTATTTTATGTGTTGTATTTCAAGTTGATTTCGCTGAGCCTTTAAAAAACTAATTCACAACTGAATTTTCTGGTCCTTATATACCCCCTGAGTTGTTGTTATTCTTTTATTATTTGTTTATTCGTTCCTAAAAATCTGAAGCTCCATCGTCGGCCAGTCAGGGTTCCATATAAGGCAAGAACTCCAAAATGTAACCATGTGATCACCTCCAGACATGTATTCAATCCTAGATTACTCAGAAACCATCTATAATTACAACCCTTCTTTATTTACAACCCGTTCCGAAAAGAGAGAAAATAATCTGACCCGGACTCAAACCTTTACAAAAATCGGTAGAACCACTATTCTTCATCGATGACGTCATCGTGCGGCGCCCGGGAGCAACTGTTGAATGGGGAGATTGAAAAGCCCCTATTGACATTATAACGTCATTCTGAAAGAATGCTAAAGTTGAAAAGGAGTGCCATGTCTGACAGTCCCTGTATAAAAGTCGTGAATTTTTCACTCTGCACCCGTGAAATGACTTGACATATTTTCGCTATATACCACCGGCCACCGCTGCGACTACACGATTAACAATTTGGGTGAATGCCCATTGGCGCAATGACAGCACGGGGAATTTTTTTATCTCCAAGTAAAAGTATTTGCTTCCCCACCAATTCAACCCTGTTGGAGAGTCTATGGAGGTTGATTTGATTGATTGATTTGATCTTGTTCGTTTCTTGCTCGTTTCTTGATTTTATTTGTTGTTTGTTCGGAGAAGAAAATCAATCTACACCTAGAAAAAATAAAACAACAACATAAAACATAAAACAAAAGACTTAACTATCACGTCTGCAATATACTTTCATCGTCTATTTTCGTTTTGTTCGTTATTTCAATGTACGATGCAAGTTTAAGAAGAAGATATCAAGTGAATATAGGTCCCCCATGGGCTATTACTCAATGGTAAATCCAGAAATTGATTAAAAAAGAAGGGGGCAGAATTGAATCTGGGCAACTTGCAACAGACCTGTTGAGAGTTGTATTGATATTTTTCCCCTGGGCCTTCGAAAGGGGAGGGGCGTACGCCAGCTTCCTTTTATGCTGGATACGCCACAGACCAATTTAAATAATCCTTTACCAAACAGCGATTTATATTCATTTTTGTATTGTAAATAATTATAAAAAGGGCGCCGAAATCACACCAAAATGCGCATTCCTATATTCATTTTGGTGATGGGATATCCTATTTCCAAACAGCAATCAACTCTTAATTTGAAACAAGATCCTCACTCGCATCTAGGGGGAAAAAACCTAGACATTCTATCAATACCAATATGGTCTCCATAGGCTCGTTCGTTGGATATTTCCTTACCATGCCAGCAGCGAGCAATATTCATTAGTGTGGAAATAATATGTATTAATGGCTTAGACCTTGATCGCGCATTACCGTCCTTTGGAAAAATCTAATTAAAAGTGACGAGACTAAAAACAGTGCTAAACTGATGCTCTTTGTCTTGTTGGTATATCTCGTGTGTATCCTGTGATATATAATTCAGGTTATTTCGAGGTCAGGTACTGCCTAATAACAGACGTAAAGAGATAGGAATTTGAAAGCGCAAAGGCGATGGGGTGTGAGGCTGGGAATTTATAGATAGATAGATAAGATAGCTTAAATAGAGAGGCAGCAATAGTTATGATATTGCCTGGCTTCAACAAGGCGTGGCAAGCGATATGCACTGGAGGACATTGTCTTCTTGATTGGGGATGAAAATGCATTATTCGACGGCATGGTTTGATTTACGCATTTACTTTAAGAAGAATTAAATATGTTTAGGAACGGATTTTATAAGTTTCGGGTTATCAGGTTCTCTCGTTCTCTTTTTTCTCCTTTTGTTTTCACCCCCCCCCCCCTCCTGTCTCTGTCTCTGTCACTCTTTCTCTATTCCTCTCTCTCTCTCTCTCTCTAACCCCTCCCCTCTCTCTTTCTCTTACCTCTCTCTCTTTCTCTCTCTCTCCACCATCCCCGATCCTTTCCCTTTCCCACAATGTTTCTTAAGACTTTGCTTCCAATATTCTCTTGAGTAGAGAATACCGTGTTCAGTGTTTTGAAATCAAGTTCTCTTGCTTCATTTGCGAAATTCTTGTAATACTTGCATGATTATGATTATACACCATCGCACACCAAAAAAAAAAAAGAACCGAATCATATAACCATTTCTGTAGAGCTTTCAGCAAGATGTCGCTGGCGTCAAATTTAATTTCTTTATCCTGTAATATGGTATGGATCTCGCAGCGGCAGTCTTATGTAGACATTATTTGTGTTTCACACAAACCGAAAATAGGGACAAAAGACTTATTTTAATTAGTTGGCTATCCCTAGCACGAACATGCAACCATTTTGTATACAAGTCATGTACCTCTCTTTCTTTCAAAATACAAAACACATGCAAACTGCATACCGCACTTTCGAGATGTAATATTTCCTTGATAATTCATATTTTAAAAATATCACAAACAGTATGGGTTTTTCGTCTTCTCAGAATAACCTCAATATTTGACCCTTTATTTGCATTGTAAACACACGTATCGGTATGTATACATTTGGACACACCATCGAACAAACGCCAGTATGACGAAACAACAAGTCGTCAACAACAAGTTATTGAGCATGACCAAATAAGGGATCTGCAAGGGACTACCGATTTGGGTCAGTACACAAAGAAGCTGAGATTTACTTTACCTTTTGTGATACATTTGATCGTGTTAAGCGAACCGATTAAAGCTTGAAGAACAGAAAACCCGTCATTACCTAAAGCTGCCAATTTTTTGTATTTTCCCTCTTACAAAGGCAGAAAGGTTAAAGGGTGGAATAGACACGTTGTCTACATCGATGGTCGTTTTAAATAATACAGGTCGATGGACGTTATGGTAGTTGCTGCAACTGGTGGCTTTAGGGGGCGGGGCACAACGGGCCCGTGTTCCCCATTTTGAAACCCAAATAGTATATACCTATATAATGTACATGTACCACCAGGAATATGCCCGCTCCCCTTTGGCCATTTTGGGGGTGATGATCGTCTTGTGTATTGTGTCTGTTTTGTGTGTGTTTTTTCTTTCTTTCTATTTTGTGTGCATGTTTATCGTATATGGTTGTTTGGTTGCTTGCTGCTACAACTTTTTGTTTAATATGCCCCTTTTTTCAAAATCCAAGATCCGCCCCTAAATCCATGCCGTGAAATGAGGGGTTAGCATAGAGTGCGGGTTAGTTACGGCTTTTAAGTTTTTCTTACAACTCCCTGGTTTATGTACGATTGACCCGATTAAATCTAATCCCTAAATCCTGACATGCATGGTAGAATGTCAAACTCTCAGAAAAATAGGTCTGGAGTCTTGGACCTATACCTACCCAAAAATGCATGTTAAAGCTAGGCCCGTCTATCACTTTAAAGTAAATTAAACCCCTTCATAAAAACAACATAGTTGAAAAAGACGTTTCCTCTTTAATTAGCATTGCGTTATGTAAATGCGCACGCGGAGAAGAAAGCAGCAGCAAAATACAAGTTAATTTTTGGGGGTGAAATGCAGTATGTCGATATCCTTAACACTTTGAATAATGAATATGAAATTCATCATGGACAAAAACAATGTTAAATATATACACATTATACAAATAATGCTTGCGAATAGGTTCATTAAACCATCTATCCGCACTCAAATTGAGGCTGTATGCATCTATCGTACAAAGCCATTAGGCTAAGTATGATGCATAAACAGACTCAAGAGTGAAAACATGCATCATTTGTTTTATACAACGAAACTCATAGATTCTTGTTATTTGATGTAAAAACAATTCGTTTCAACAAGTTTTTTCGTGTCATTATCGCTGACAAATAAATAAATCCCAAGTTTTAAGCACACAGAGATAAACGCATCTACACCTCTATACGAGTTTACGCGTAGTGCTACGCAAGAATAGGCCCACTCGTAAGAGTACTCCAAATTAGTATAGTTTACGGCGAACTGGGGGTTTATGAATTAGAATATATTATTGCTAATCGTATGTTGATGTTCTGGTATAGGCTGGTACACGAAACAGAGGGGAAAATAGCCCATCTATTGTATTCCTTTAAGTTTTCATTATTTGTTATAAAATATATGGCATGCCTTGGAATCAAAAGATTAAAGGGCATCTTGATATTCTGGGTTTACCAATACTAAGACAATCAAGCAGAGAATATAAAAATGTTAAATTTCAAGAAAATCATAATTATCACAGAGGTTGTTGGATGTTAGTAATCAAGGTTGGTACAATGAGGTGAATTCTAACTCACACTGCAAAGTTTATGGATATACTTATAATTACATGTATAAGCTTAACACGAGCGGTACTTAATTAATCCTACTGACAGGAGCTGCTTTTGTCGATTTAGGTGCTTGAATAAGAAATAACCTGTAGCCACAGGGCGGTACTCGAACGCGCCCAGGGAGGAAATAATCTGTGAAGATTGTGCTTTAGCTCAGGTTGGGGACGAGTTCCTTTACTTGTTCCGGTGGTTGCTCTTTGTCGATTTTCGTAATCATGCAATTGAAAAAGTATTTTTGGAGATACCCAAATGTATTCAAAATGGATTCACTCTTTAACTGTACTACTTCAGAGGCATTTTAAAGGTTGGCAAAATTCTGCAAGGTCATTGTTCAATATTTCGATAAATAGCACAAATTATTCTTGCCATGGAACACTTTAAAGGAACAAACATTGACTAAATTCATAAGTATTTATCTTTGTATATGTTACTCCAACTCACTGTAGTAATATTTATATGTATTTATGTAAATAGTTCACAAACTCGATGAAGGCGGCGCCTGTATAGCCTACCTGAACGTTTATATTTTACCTATATATTTTACCTACATGACATGTTCTTATTTTGAAATTTTACTGTTTGTCTTATTTGATTCGAATCTACGCCGAGTGAGTTGTATAAAGACCTTTAAGGACTTTTATGGATACAATTAGTACATTCAAACCTGTCTCAGTGGTGTCCTGTCTTTAGTGGCCATGTATTTTCTCTCCCTCTTTGTTTCACTTGGGCGGCCTTTACAGACAGGTTTGATGATTAATATCATAGATATCGCTGAAATGTGTTTCTTCCCACTCCGATAACCAATACATCAACATCCTTCAACGAATACCCAACAGGCTATTTTCTCCGTGTTGATTCCAGATTACAATACAATCAGTATCCTAAACCAGGATGTGATATGGTAATTATATCTTAAAATTAGAAATATTGGTGAAGTACAAGATTTTGTGTTTTCCTTTCTTACTGCAGTCACGCCGTCAGACCAACTCCAAACCGACTGAATCTTGGCAATTTGACATGTTTGGGGAAATTATACTTTTTTCGGTCAGTTATCGGTCTGGTATCGGTCTCGTTGGTTTTAAAGAGCTTTCAAGATGAAAACACAACAGAGGCCGCCCAGCAATGACTTACATAGATCAGTTAGAAAAATACAAGGCAGGAACTCCCGAAGTTTATGTAGAAATGAATGGGAGAAAAATGTAACTTGTCAAATCAGTGCGAGTACGCTCGGCCTATCTGTTTATGTTTAAAACTTATAACTAGCTTATTATTTTCATTACTTGGAAAAGTGCGAGATATCTTTTCCCAATTCTTTCCAAACAGGGTGTAGTAAGTGAAATTGGACATGAAAATAATGTACAACCCCTGGCCCTGCATTCCAGCCATATAATTATAAATAAGATTTCGTTTTCATTTATCTTCCTAAATTTTCATCTTTATTTGCTACATATTTCCACTGCGTATAGTTCATAGAGTGCAAACTGTTATTCTAAGGAAGCAGCTTTAAAATTTAGCAGTATTCAGCAGCGATTATAATCACAATGTACTTCCTCGTTATTTTGGTATTTATAATTACTAAACGTTAACGGCCATGGAAACAGGGGCGTAGAGAGACCATTTTTTGGTGAGAAGGTGTGTCGGACCTAATTTACCGACGAGGTAGCTTGAAATTTTTCAACAAAAGGGAAGAAAAGAAGAATTAAAAAAGAAGGAGAAAAAAAAACCCACAAGGAAATGAAATCTCATCAAGACAGCAGACTGTAAATTTGTAGTAGTTGGGGGAGGGGGTGGTGCGGGCCATATTCCCCATGCACTCCTAATCCTAGAGACGAGACGCTCCTGGGCCATGTTTCATAAAACTTGTAATCAATAACAAAAGTTAAACTTCTATGACAAATTTGCTCTTAGCCAATCAAATGCCATGATTTCAGTAGCTTATAACAGTAATTGTAACTTGTAATTGATAACAAGTTTTATGACACAGGGCCCGGGTTGGAAAGCTGCGACAGACTGTACCAAATTTCAATAACATCCTTCATTCATCCATGTCTGTATACACATACCATCTTATATCAATTCATTATGGTAATGAACCGTGAAACCATACAGGTATGAAGGCATGCAGTGCTATGTATTGTAATTAAGAGACCCCCAAAAAAAAAAAAAAAAAAAAAGGACAAAGGAAAAAAAAACGGTCTAGCAACGTCACATATGCATAATATGTTTCAAAAGAGAATCTCACATGTTGATGGCAAAAAAATTGAGTGACATCATTTTGGCACTTACTTTACTTTATACAGTCATGTTTTAGTTCCATACAGATTTTTCTACATTTAGCTAAAGGTTGATATGGTAGTTTACAGGAGGTTATATAGACCAGCGAAAATAATAGACGATGGTAGAATTATTATGCAATACCTGTTGATTTGAGCTTATTCATTATTCTAAAAAAGAAAAATCAGCCCACTCCAAAAAAAGAACAAACAGTGCAACTTGCAGTGGGTGTGCATGCGGGGCTGCCGAAAGGAAATATAAATACATCCCGCCCCATCCTCCCACTCAAAGACAATTCCGCCCAGTTTTTATAAATTCTAATAATATTCACTACCGATTTAAGCCTATATCGCACATGTGTATCCCAAAGAATATTAAATTTTCAAAGCGCCTCCAAGGCGCTGAAGTCATTCAAGAATTGACTTCCTCTACGTGTACTATATAGACACCAATAAATGACACTACACATAACCTCAGAGTCACTTTGCAATCTATTACAACTATTTCAGTACAATAGGGTCTTATTGACAATATTTTAATCTTGCATGACTTGTGATTTATAATTTAAAGGTGATTTCGGAAAGCCTTTGAAATCGATAGAATTTAAGGTATTAAAAATACATCTTCACATCTTTTTAGCGCTCGTAGAAATATCAATACATAACAATGCCATAATGGTTATTATTCCAAAGGATGAGAAAATATAAAAGAAGAGGAAACTGAAGAAAATGGATTTCTCAATTATTCCACACCTCTTGTGATGCGTTGTCATGCAAACAGGCCACTTATAACAACGTGGTACGGCAGAAGAGAATGATAATGATGTATTGTTGGAGTATCATATTTTGTGAGATAAGGTAGAAGCATTCTAGAGAGTGTAACGTGTGTCATTAATACTAACGGGCGTAATCATGGCGTAGTGCGTGGCTCCAGCCATTAGGGGACACGGTGTAATACGTTAGAGGGGGAGGGGACATCGGTCTTACTGGATGGCTTGAATGCGAGAGAGCACGGCCTCTGTAGCTACGCCTCTGCTAAAACAGTTATAAATCCAAGTATATAATAAGGAGACATGTAACCCTAACATCCCAAGTGTTTGTATGGATTTTTTAAATGATTTTAGTGGAAGAACGAAATTCGTGATGTTGACAAACGATCATTCCATTGGTTTTATGAGCAATAATGTGCAGTATATTTCGTCTAATGGAGGTACCATTTAGTTTAAGTAATAGAAAAGTTTAAATTATAAATAAATTTAACAGAAAAAAGACATTTAGACTGCCATTAAATAAAATGTAATTTTCCCTCGTCTGTGAAGATAATTAATTTTCTTACCGTTTAACAGGTGAATTTGTACAAACGTCATACATTTGACTAGGATAATTATGGTACAATCAAAATTAAAGCTGTCTAATAGTATCCCATGAAAATGCTTCATATAGGATGAAAACAAGTTTCTCATTTAAAATTCTCTACCATAACAAGCAATCAGTTTTAATACGCTTCCTGACCTCTCCCTAGCTCATCCATTCTCATCCAAGATATTGGAGTCGGGAGCCGAGAGACGCCACCACAATCATAGGTAAAGTGTGAGCCCCGACGAGAAGGGTGAAATTATATATTACCAGTTCATTCTAAATCCAGCTGAGCCTTTTTCCTTCTTGCATTTCTTCTGTAGGGATAATTGTTATGCACTCGAGCTTTATATTTGTTTTCACACTTCTTGGTCGGCATACTGACATGAAATAGCTCAAATTCGAGTTATACTGGACGACCGTAGATTTGTATAGTGGTGGCGCTATACAAGTTAAAGGTACATCATGTACATAGGAATACTTATTGTGCACCAAGCCTGGTAGATCTTTCTTGGCGCCAGATTGTTGTTGCAAAAAAGAGAACGAGGAAAACAAGACAACCAGAAATCTATTATCATCATCGTCGTCTTTATCGTAATCATCAGCAGCAGCAGCAGCAGCAGCATCAACAACAACAACAGCATAAATACCATCATGGCCATCATCATCTTCTTCTTTATCATCATCGTAGACGTCGTCATCAACATCAGCATGATCAGAAATACCTTTGCAATCATCTAACAATCAATCCGCCATCGTCACTTTGTCATCATTATCACCATCATCACCATCATCACCATCATCATCATCATCATCATCACCACCACCATCATCATCAACATCGCCATCATTTTCATCATCAGCAGCAGCAGCAGCATCCTCATCATCCTCATGTTTATCATCGTCATCATCATCATGCCTTATTAACAAGGGCACTTTTACACCTACACCACTATCACTTTTATGCCATGTAAATATAACATCTTCGACTACGTATGAACATACTTTATTCTACTCGATGAAGTACACGTCCAGATAAGTTACCGAAGTTTTCGATTTCACATAATATTATACATTGTTCCTCATATTCACAGACATAATAGCTGATCAGGGTGCGACGTCTGGCGAGGTAAGAGAATGAAAGAAAGGGAAATAAAGAGACCTTCAAAAGAGGGAGAAAGAAGGGAAAAGGAAGAGAAAGGCGGTCGGGAGACCCATCGAGACTGATAAAATGCTGACATTTTATAGAATCTAGTATCAGTTTATGAAAGAGTGAGTGAGTGAGAGAGAGATAGAGAGAGAGAGAAAGAGAGAAGAGAGAGAGAGAAAGAGAGAGAGAAGGGGGTGGAGAGAAGAAAATAATGTAGATGTAAAGGGAAAAGTCAGATGAAAGATAATCAGCAAAGAGGGATAAAAGAAAAGGAGGGATGTAAACAGTGATTGTCAGTGATTAATAAACAAAATAGGTAGAGTTATTGAAGAAAAGGGGAGCTATATAAAGAAAGGGAAAGAGGAGATAGCGAAGAAGAAATGCAGAGAAAGAGGAAGGGAGAACCACAGCGCGGGAAAGAGAGGGAGAGAGATATAGTCAGAGAAATAGTATGACGACAAGTACAACGAGAGAGAGAGAGAGAGAGAGAGAGAAAGAGAGAGAGAGTAAGAGAAATATGATGACGACTAGTAGATAGGTAGTACAAGCTTTTCGTTACAATTTATAAATACTCTGTTATCTGGAGATGTATCTCTCTGTCTGCGATAATGCGCCAGCTGGTAATAATTGCGGCAGTCGTTTATGTGGGATTCGAGGTGTCTGGGTTAATTTGAGGGGTGTTAAATCGTTATTATCTGAGCCAATTGGGCGAAAGATAAAACCAGTTAGTTAAATTGACCATTCAAGAAACACGAGACGGAAAGGGTGTATAGGTTTTATAATAAATATGAGCAAAGGCGACGCTAGAGGGGATGTTGGGATGAGCGACCCCATTTTTTCCTGCTTTGATTTGTTGGAATTTCCCCACTAATTGTTGTCGGCAAGTTTTAAAATCATTCTGAGGGCACCTGAGGACACCATCAAAAACCCTTCAAAGATTTTTTTTAGGGACTCACAGCCCTTAGTCAGAGTTTAAATGATTGAACTGTAAGGCACTCATATATCAATTTAATACAAGAAGTAAAGTGGTTTGAACTTGAATTTGATCCTGTTTCTTGTCGGAAAATATCAGTTATAAAATCTGAAATCATTGTAATTTTTCCTCTTTTGTTGAAGGGGGGTGGGGGGGGGAAGATTTATTGGATTTTTTAGGAAAGGCTTGTAGGTACATTTTCGTTCAACACACTCTCTCCTCTCTTCAAAATGATCTGCCGAGGCCTAAAGAAAGCGGTTTTGAAAGAGGAAACGAAGTGTCAGGAAATTAGTGAACAACTTATTTTTTAAGTTTCTGAAATAAGGCTTTGCTTCTTTCCCTTTGAGACACAAAATGCCACTATTACAAATAATAAAACGTCATGAATTGATGAAAGGGGAAATTATCTTGGTAGACAACGCTACCATAAGAACTATTGTTGACAATACATGTAGTTGTATTTAATCAATATTCTTTTCCTTTTGTGTAGAGCATCAATTTCCAACAGAATCTGCGAAATGAATGACAGACCTTATCAAAGAAAATATTCTTTATGATTTTAAACATTAACAGAACAAAATAAGTATCTAGTATTGACTTATTGATTGTATTTGGTGCATGTGTGTTCTTCTGTTTGGCAGCTTTATGTAAGTGGTTTTTCCGGTAAACTATTATAAATACACGAAAGCAATACTACTGTCAAAACTCATTTAGTTTTCCCTTAAGTCATGTTTCATGGAAACTGCAAAACGTTTTAACTCGCAATATTTTTTATTTTCGTCTATATCAAATGTCAAGAATATAAAAGGTTTATTCACATTAGCCATGAGACTTCAAACAGTTATATGCATTCAGCGAATTCGTCCCAATTTAAGCAGCTGTAATTGATTGCCTTCGCACCGCGTACAAAGACAATACAAAGCTTTAATTAGCTTAGGAAAGTCAATGCATATCATTTTTTAGGGGCCTTACAAATGGCATTCTTCGCTTATGAATATAAATATATTTTCCATATTGCAGTATAGAGGAAGGAATACAGCATTAAATGTACTATGTCCCATTTGCAGGCCCAAAAAATGAAAAGGTTAAATTCCAACGGCATTTGAAAGACAATACTAATTTAGAACTTCCCTAAAAAGAAGGGGGTTTGAAAATGTCTTTAAATGGGAAAATAACAACTATTAGTTGTCGAATCAACTTAGGAGCTATAGAGCCAGTAAGTAATAGTCTGATTTTTCAGACCATTGTACCGAATGGTCGTACGTTTTATGCTGCGCAAAGATTCAATCAGTTTAATTTTGGCCATTACAAGAAGTGGGTTATTGATGTAGACAAATGCTCATGTACCCTTTACAGCTCATTTTATGTATGTTATTACCAAAGATGAAAAAGCCAGTCAGTCACTCAATAGTGTCTGACAGTGAAGTCTAGCAAGTAAACGGGTTTCCTTGCATAATTTGAATATTAGGACACTGCTAACGTTTAAATTTCACAGATAGGACATACATGACATATTCATAATTCCTGCAAAGTTCTACAGAATTTGATGTTGGCTGCAAAAGGGACATAGTATCTTTAAAGTAATTGAATTGAATTTCATTTCATTATTGATGATAATGCTCATCTCATCATAATTGAGCATAATGATTAAAAAACAAAAAATGTAGGCATATTGAAACCGATTTCGATGTAATATCAAGGGTGATTTTTTACATTTAGCTAACATCATGATAAATAATGATAATTTAATATTCCGCATTTATATAGCGCTTAAAGATACTCTGTCCCTTTTGCAGCCAACATCAAATTATATAGAACTTTGCAGGAATTATAAATATGTCATGTATGTCCTATCTGTGAAATTTAAACGTTAGCAGTGTCCTAGTATTCAAATTCAAGGAAACCCGTTTACTTTCTAGACTTCCCTGTCAGACACTATTGAGTGACTGACTGACATCTTTTTTCTTTGGTAATAACATACATAAAATGAGCTGTAACAGGTACATGAGCATTTGTCTACATCAATAACCCACTACTTGTAATGGCCAAAATTAAACTGATTGAATCTTTGTGCAGCACAAAACGTACGACCATCAGGTACAAGGGTCTGAAAATCAGACTATTACTTAGGTGATTGCAACCATTTATGTTGATTTGACAACTAATGGTTGTTATTTTCCCACAAAAAGCCATTTTCAAACCCTTTCGTTTTGAGGGAAGTTCTAAATAAGTATTGTCTTTCAAATGCCGTTGGAATTTAACCTTTTCATATTTTGACCTGCAAATGGGACATAGTACCTTTAATACATCGACGATGTCTCTAAGCGCTTTACCCCGAGCTCGCCCGCACACAATGTATGCTCATTCTGCACTCCCTTGGGGGAGCATTCCAACCAGGCGCCATATATTGTTACAGACGGTCACAATGCTCAGCACACTACATTAACGGCCGGGATTAACGGTCGCATCCTACCGGGTACCAGGTACCTAGTTAACACCTGGGTCAGAGTGGCAAATGTAGAATTAACGTCTTGCCAAAGGACATTAGTGCCGAGCTGGGATTTGAACCCCGTACCTTGTGATCTACAGTCCGGTGACTTATACACTAGACCACAACACCTCTATATAGATATAAGGCTTGAAAGAGTATTGTAGTCCGGGGGAAAATAAAGGCATTTTGTGTAGAGGAAAGAAAAAATATCTAGGCGCTCAGATGAAGATGACGGTTTGAAATGTCGCCAGACCATAAATTGTGTCGAACGATCAAAAATGGTTTGTTGTTGTTTTGTTGTTATTTTGTTGTTGCTTTGGTGTTTTGGTGTATAGAGCTATAGTTTTAGCTTGATAAAAGTTTTTTTTTCCGAGGTAAAGATTTCTTTCTTTGAAATGCCACAGTGTCCCACTTCTTCCGTATCTTAGCATCGGGATTTTCATTTTACATAATTATATCTTTGTTACCCTTTTTTCTTAGTTGCCCAAAATCATTTCTTTCTCTCCCCTTCCCCGGCCTCTCTACTCTCCTCATAATCGAATTCTCTCTCTCTCCACCCCCTCTCCAGGCTTTCAACCATTTCCTTCATCCTTCCCTTCCCTGTAGAGGTGTCGTGGTCGAGTGGATACGTCACCCGACTGTGGATCACAAGGTCGGAGGTCCGCGCTTGGAGTCCCGCCGCGGCACTAATGTCCTTTGGCAAGACATTGATCTACATTTGCCACACTCAACCCAGGTGATGTAAATGGGTACCTGGCACTCCATGGCAGGAATTAATTCCTTGAAATGCTAGAGCGCCGTAATGGCAGCCATGCTAAAGCCAGGGTAATAATCGGGAGCGCCAGGAGTGTCCAGTCTGACAGATATGAGCGCTATACAAGAACCCAATATTGTTATTATTCCTTTCCCTTCCCTTCCCCACCCTCTCTCTCTCTCTCTCTCAAACACACACACACACACACACACACGCATATACTCTCTATTCCTTCCTCCGTCTCCTTTTAATTTCATTCCTTTTTTTCTTTCCATCTTGCTTTTCATTTCACCCCCCCCCCCTCCGTTTACCTTTCTTGTATTTCTAGTGTTTAATCTCCTCCAAACCTCTGTTTCAATATACTTCAGTATTTATGTTTATTCTTGTTCGTTTTCTTATGAGAGATAGTTCCCTTACAATTTAAATAATTTAAAGATCTGTTTCAACCTCATTTTTGTTTAGCGGTGAATTAATCCTACTTTCTTTACGCCTGCTATATTCATTGCATCGTATACACGAAAGGTTATTTTCTTTCCACGTTGTTATGGATTATTAACCCAGACCTGCCAACCTCTGGATTTCAAAAACTGTATTCTTTAATCCCAAAAGTTGTATTTTAACGACAAAAGTTGTATTTAAAAAAAAACCCGGATCAATGCCTCTTACAGTTCCTACATGGAGCATCTTTTATGGAGCATTGGTTGAATATGCATGATTTCGTCATGACTGGTGTGTTCGATGAACCAATGAACATCCCCAAATTGCCGATGTGAGATGCTGGTAGGATACTTTACAACACAGAATGGGAATTTTGCCATTGAAAATGGCACACAACACACACACACACACACAATATTATTTTTTGAAAATCGTATTTTATTGAGGAAAATCCTACTGTCGTATTTACTTCTAAAAATCGTACTATATACGTCTAAATCGTACTGGTTGGCAGGTCTGTTAACCGTATTTCTTTTTTGTATTTCTTTCTACTTTTTACACTTTAATAGTTGCAAGATATATCATTAGAATAGCGTATCTGTTTCACTGTAATGCTCACTCTCTATACCTTTTAACTGACAAACATGAATTCTCAAATCATCTCCAAAATTGCAATTCTCACTTACTATGCAAGCTACCACGCAAGGTTGTCTATGTCAGGTTTTCGTATTTCCATATAGTGTGACGAAATACCTGCCTAAACCTTACTAAGCATGGTCTTTTATTGTTAATGATGGTTATAAACCGAAGGGATTCATTTGGTTTATGACTATACTGCTGTTCTTACAATTTTATCCTTGTTCGTTTAACCTTTTATCGTTTAACCAAATTTGTATATTTACATTTGTTTGTGATAGATATGAAATTAATTACATTCCATTTATCAATATCTTGATAATGATAGATAAATGAAACTGTTTAGTTATTGAAAACAAAGTATAATCATTTGTCTTATTAACGATTTATATAGGAATTCTATTATATCATTATTTAGTCATGAACAAGAAATATGTCATCTGAATTTCAGTGATCGATCTAGCTCCTTTAAAAAAAAAACTGGTCTGCGAAATCCTCCTTCTTGGAACCAAAAGGAGGCCAGTGTGATTAACGTGGGAAAAAAAAGGTTCAATGGAAGTATTGGGATTTTGGCACCCATGTTGTTTTTTACCAACTTAGAAAATAATTTATTTTGATTTGAAAGAAGAAATGTATCAGCTATATTAATAAAACTCAAAGTTTAATAAAACTCAAAGATGATACATTTTTGGAGGGTTCAAGAGACCTACATTGTTGGTCTCGCAACAGCTGTCAAATACATCAGTTCGATTCAGTTCAATTCAATTCAAATAATTTTATTTGTGTGGATTACTCAAAAATAAAAATAAATAAAATTAAAAAAAAGAAAGAAAGAAAAGAAAATAAACACATGTACTGCTCGGTTACATAAAAAAAAACACAGGCATGCAGTGCTCCATAAAAGTAAGCTGTAAAGATAATATTTTAGTACAAAAAGCTCAATAATATAAATATATTTTTGAAAAAAACATTTTGAGGTAAAATACCCTGTAAAGTATAACATGCTTATACCTTGTAATTTGCACAATTCATACGATTATTATGTAAATGTATTTCCTAAAATTTAACATTGAATATTGAAATTCACAGTAATACGGCAGATCTTCCACCTCAAAACCCTTTCCATTCGATTTCACTATTTTATATTTAATTTTGTCAGGTCAAATCAGGTCACATCAATTCCTGTCATCAGCTGCCAACGTACAATTGCATCGGTATATTTTGTCATCATTCTTTTGCTGTAATAAATACTTGTTATGCTTTGTCTTTTAATTCTACCTGAAGCTTTTTCCTAAACAGGGTAGGTCTAGGAATACAAATGAAGTTATTTTATCAATGGTTTGTGCCATAATGTGATGTGAGCACCAAGCCGCCAATTGAGTGAATTAACATCATCGTACTAACAAGAAATATCAATTTCATGCTAGGGAAAAAGAAAAGGTCGTATGGAAGTAACAATCCCAGATAACAATACGACGTTTAGTCCTTACTGACATTTCTCTGTAAAAGAACAATAGACTGAAATTCCCTTATTTTCCTTTATAAGCTTCTTTCGATTTATTGTCTTGAAATTTGACAAATGCTTCATGAAAGAAAAGAAATAGTCCGTACACTTGCAAATTAAAGGCTCTTCCCCCATTTCATATATCTTATTTAACAATTAAGGAAGTATACAAGAATTATGAACAGACCCATTAAGTCTGGGTTTCGTCTTAGACCCGAGCAAGAAAGATCAAACCAAATTTTTGATGTGTTTTTTCCAAACATATATATGCATGTCTCTTGCATCCCTTTCATTAATGCAGCTGTCGTCGATTAACAGGTAAAAACTAAATGGAAGAAAGTAAGAAAGCAGGTGCCATAAGTTAAAGGGAAATCCAACCTTGATAGCAAACTACTCCAAAGGAAAGCAAGAAGAAATAAGAGAAGTAGACTGGTGAAATTTTGAACGACATCGGACAAAATTGAGAAAGTTATTAACTTTTGAAAGTTGTAATGACTGTATGTTATGGGCTCTTCAAATGGGCTGAATCGGTCATGTCTCTGTGATGCAGTGGTGGACAGTATTTAGAAGACCTATGATAATACGTTATCCATAATATATTTTCAGTAGTGTCACAAGGGAGAAGGCACTTAGGACAAAAACAGAAATTAATGGTATTTTTTTTAACACGGAAAACGGAGAGTTATCCGGAACTACGTCACAATCCACTGACCAAACTGCCAATTTGATATTTGCACAGACTTTGTGATCTCAGATTTTAAACATTCAAAACTTTCTTATTATTGGTCAGATTTATTTTAAACTTTCGCCATTATGTTTTGCTTATTTTTCTGCTTTCATACAAATTAACTTTTTACAAGGGTTATATTGCCCTTTAAAACACAATACAAATGTACCCTTACGTGTATTTATAAGCTGCATTCAAAAGCTAAGTGACAGTGACAGAGCCCTCTCCCCATAATATCGGACTCCAACATAAAGTAGACCTTAATTTAGTTGTGCACAACGTGTTGGAAATAGCCTGTATCTTCTGTGTCAAAATGCTCCTGTAGTTCTAGATCACTGTAGAGAGAGTATTTGCAATTTGATCCAAAAACCTCTTTTAGTAGTGCAGTGAACTTGTGAACGTGGACGGGTGCTAACGGAAGCGTTACCCTGTTAAGAAGTAATTGAATAGTTAGGTATATAAATAAATCAATGATTATTAACGTATAAATAAATGATACTGATGACATAACAATGTTTACACTTATGTCGATACTTATCGAATGTTGGGTTGTCAATTTTGGAATGCCTACGCCCTAACAGCAATAATAGTATTTGTTAAGTTTTAATATGAAGTCTCCAAACGATTTGGAATTGTTAATTACAATGTATAACTGTTCTCTAGTATAGGGGTTTACAATCATCCATAATAAGATATTGACTTATACATTGATATATGTTATTAGAATAATTGTTAAAACTTTGAACCAAAATTTCTTGCCTTTTTGTAAATATTAAGTTCTATAATTCTTTATCTTTTTATTTAGTGTAAAATACCAAAGCTTTGCATTTAATCACATAACATATTTTAGCCTAGATGTAGAATAGTTTGTAGCTTAGGTATGTATTCAATAATTATTCATATTTATTCATTACATTCTCATTCATTGTTGTGATACTTTTGTGTGTTAGTGGTATCAGACACGATTAGCATTTAATGCTATTTTCTGGTCCCATTTATCCTTTCAATGTTAAACATTCACATTTGATTGTTATATTGATGATATTGATGTACTTTTTCTTTGGATAATAAAAACTTCAAACTCAAACTCAAACATTATTTTCAACTTTTGCCATATATTAACAGCGCTTCGAGTGAACATACCCGTATAACTTACATGATATTACTTTCTACTACTTACTTTTCTATTTTGTTGTCCCCCGTTTCATCACTCTCTACCGGCATGTCGTAAATGAGGTCTACTCGCTGACGAACGCCGTCTTTTCTATCACTTCTATCGAGATATCCGGGAAAATTTCAACCTAGTAAAATGTTTGAAAACAAAGGACAGAGGTTTATGTTTAATATGCATGTTACTCTTAGCTTACTAAAGCTATTTTTCATTGTTATCATTTTTTTTTTTTTAACGAGGCAATTCACTATCCTTCAAACGAAGGCGAACAACCTATTTATTCATAGATTAGTGCATGTACATGTATGTATTGGAAATATGTCTTATGTTTAATAAGCGTTAATTAGTAGAGTAATATTTTTCACTTCACATAAATGACATTGGGGTAACTATTCAAAAGAACTGAAGAAAAAAAATATCTTAATTCATGCTCGTTTGTTGTTATATGTCAAGTTCCAGGGTATTTCAAAATGACAATATCAAAGCGGTTCTATAACAATTCCCCCTTAGAACTATTACCCCCTTGGACAATTACCCGCTAGGACAATTACCCTCGGGAGATATCCTTGTACATGGGTAAATTCCTGGAAAGTTACCTCTCTGAAAAGACACTTCTCTAAATTTGATATACTGGTATGGAAAATAACCTTTTTTGATAAAGTTAAATTTCTGGAAAAAAAAATCACAAAAAATCATGTTCTTTACTTATGATTGCGATGTTAATTTATCTCAATTCCGTTAAAATTGGTATTAAAATGTAGATGATTTAATTTTCTTTCATATGACACCAAACTTATGGTGGTTCAAGGTTTCCCTAAATATTATTTACAAAATACAATTTTTCGTCAAAAGGGCCCCTCCGATTCAGGGGGCGACCACTACAAATAAAATTTTTAAAAACCTCTGAAATATTGTGTATTATAATAAAATTTTTCGAATAAACGAGGTGTGCTTAGTGTGTGTGGTAGTGGCAGACAAGTATTAAAACTAAGCACGATATTTGACTTTGGCCCTCCGCTTATGGGAACTTCAAATTGGCTGAATCTCCTTTTAGAGGATCTATAATAATATAATATCCATAATATCATAACTGGTGCCGCATGGCCATGGAAGAAGGCACTAACCAGAAATTAAAGATGTTTTTGTACACGACAACAGGGAGAGTTGTCTGTGCATCCGTCCATAATCCACTGTGCAGATTGCCAATTTGAGAATCGCATAGATTTAGTGATCTCATATATATTCAAACGTTCATAACTCCCATGGTATTGGTCCGAGTGGTTTTAATATATTGCCATAATTTATGTGTTTCTTTATATAATTATATAAATGAACTTATTACAAGGATTGGATTGCCCTTTAGCACAGACAATGTTTTGTTGTTGTTCTTCTGTATATTACATACATAATTATATATATATATATATATATATATATATACAGGACTATATATAAAACAATGTAGTATGAGTCAATAAAAATGGCATACCGGTAGTCCAAATATCTTCAAGACGGAGAGAAATATATTACGATCTTGTAATACATCTACCGGTAGTTGATGGTGTCTTATTAACTTTTCAATATTGCTGGATCCAGCATAGATAACGGTTACAGTTTGAAAATGTTCTTTATCCTCAATCCTTCGAAATTATGATTTTCGAAAGTTTATCTAAACCTGGATTCTAAAGCAGAACCTATGGAGTAATCATTATCAAACGGGAATGGAATAAGTAACCATTTGAGAGGACAAATCTTAAGCAAACAAACCTTATGATAAATGTTCTTATTCACAATAAAGCCATGATCAAGCATCACATCCAAGTTCCTGTGGTCGATCAGTAACAATCCACCCGGTTTCAAGAACTTCCTAAAGTTGGTCAAAGACTGCCGATAGAGGCCGAGCTCTGGGGGCAAATCCACCATGTGTAAAATCGAACTTCCCAAGCAGAGCACGGCGTCGAATGGCTCTTGATCTGGTAAGTCTTGGCTTAACGTCAGCCAGTTGGCTCGCTTCACAACTACAGCCACGTAAAATGAAGAAAAAAAGTAAAACAGAATAACAAAAATCAATGTCTTTTTTTAAACGTTTTTCGAACTCAGAGCAGATATCAATACTACATGGTAATACATATATATAAATATACAATGTATGTGTGTGAGTGTGTAGCTTAATTCTAAAAGGGGCTAAATCCACTAATATGTGCAAGTGACACATGATAATCAAATGTATTATATTGCATCTAAATATATTTTTCGAAAGGTAGACAATTTTTATTAGAATTTTTTGTTTAATTACAAAAGGAGCAAAATCCAAACTCATTCATTCCAAAGGGAGTTAAATCCACTGTGGCGATTACGAATTTGTTAATTTGAACCGCGTTCTCGTCGCAATCATTTCAGGAAAAAGGTTTAAAACAGATTATTCCAACCTTATGGGAAATAGGGTATGATGGGTCAAATTATTATTATTTTTTTTTAATGATGTGTGTAGTATAATTGTATTAAAATGAGGGAAAGATAATACAATGTTTTAATAAATAGCAGGTGTAAAAGTGACTGCTCACAATATACATAAAATGGCCTTAAGATTATATATGTTTGACTATTATTTTGCTTATAAAGAGCAAAACATGCCATACCCCAGTCTTTAAGTCCAAGACGTGTTTTTTCCGCCCTAGCGTAGACGAGCATCGCTTCAGCATCATCACAGCTAACAACTTCCATTCCCTGCTCGAGCAGGAATAACGAGTCCACACTGTGTAAAAGGGATTATTTAATACTAGTTATTATTATTCCAGAACTCAGCCGTGATGGAATGAATAGAATCTATTGCGAAGGGGGCAAAAATGAGGTCCTTATTGTACGTGTGCACAGAGCAGTGCGTCTTTTAAAGATATATGAATATAGTATATATATATATATATAATATGCAAGCATTATTAAAGTGTGGATGTGTCCTCATCACTTTACTCTCAATTGTCATCATCATTATTATTTTCATCATTATCATTATCATCATCATCATTATTATTATCATTAGTTTTATCAATATTATTATACTAATTATTATCAAAGTTCGTTTAGATCGAGGTTATCTGGACTACTTACTAATTCCATTTCTACACTTACCCTTGACCACAGCCTGCATCGAGAATCCGATGACATTTGTTACTCTGTAACACTCCTAGCAACCAATTATTGTATTTAGACGACTTCTCCCATCGCGACGTCCCTAGGTTTTCATTATCAAATTTTTGAAGGGCGTCACTGTCATCAAACGGATTAGGTGCAACTTCCTAAAGAGAAAAAAATGTAGGAGAGAAAGTTCATTGCAGTGCTTTGAATTCTCGCCTATCACCAGGGGCATCGCTAGACCTTTTCAGTGGGGTGTATATAGGCCACCGATTACCGACAAAACTAGCCACCAATTACCGACAAATACATTAATGCCAGTGTGCCAATCAGGGCTCAAATTAATTTTTTGTCCACGGGGGCTCTTCCAAAAAAAAAAGAGCCCCGTGAGCCTTCTCACGGGGGCTATTTTAGTACTGACGGGGGCTCTTTTTTAATACAAATTTCCATTGAATTGGTACCCATGATACTCTTTACTATTTCATCATTATCAGGGGCGGATCTAGCTTTTTGCTAAGGGGGGATTTGACCCAATGACGCTGTGGAGCATCGTCCACGAGCCGCGTAGCGGCGAGGCGATTTTTTTGTTGTTGCTATTTTGAACCCCCGTAAGTGATGTTTTCCTGGCATCTACTAACACAATGGAGATCATAAAGAGCAGTGCATGATAATGTCTTTTTAAATCAAGTAACAGTTTTATCATTTATTTCAGTCGGCATTTCCCTCTTACAACTTTACAAGTTACATAGGGGTTACTGTCGAGTGTCGACTTTCATCCCGAGATGACATTCTCTCCGTTTCTTCCCGTTCTGCACATTCCCCCTTATTGGGCCTTATCATTCAAAGCAACCTTATTACATTTTTTCTTTAGTCTTTACTATATCCTTCCACAACATCTTTGGTCTTCCTCTCCTTCTCAATATTGATTTACTGGTCGAGGTTCATTATTTGCTGGTCTTTTCGAATCACCAGATTTCAGAGGATTCACGCTTTTCACAACAAAAAACTTCTCCATGTTTCGGTCCTTGCGCCATCGCCTCTAGCTCCAGCAGATATGTGGAGGCAGCGTGCACACCGGCCGGTACTACCGCGGCGCGGTATAGCCGCTGGTGATGGTCGCACTACCCTGCGAGCTTCCGTTGTTTGTATCGGTAATACAGTCATAGAGAATCTGATGTGGAGATGGGAAATATAGCGCCCTCTTACGGCGAATAAGCGCACATTTGTTTACAATATGGCGGCCTCTAGACACCGAAAAATATGAGCGAGAAATCCGGCTCGCTAATCTAACTTCCATAGTTCCATTTCATTGGTTTAAGGTTTGAAATACATATTTAGTTGAAACTCAATATTGTGTGAAAGTTATGACAGAAAAGATCATCTTTATTCTATAATTCCACGGGGGCGATTTTTAATTTTGCAATCGCCCCCATGAGCACTCTGACGGAGGCGATTATGTAGCTCACGGGGGCGAATCGCCCATCGCCCCCGTGTATTTTGCTAATTTTCCTACGAACTATCTATACCTGCGCATGCGCAAATTATCATTTTCCTTTACCTCATAAATATACGGTTTATTTCGTCAAGACTAGTCAGCATCGTAGCCTTACAAACAAGTCAATACTTTTACTAAATTATGTTATTATTAAAACTATTGTGAGATTTTCTCAACTCGCTTAGATCGTGTCAGGGCATACTCGTGATATAGGCCCCGCAACTGTTGTAATCGATTATAATTTTGTACTAGGGTCCTAACTTCAGCCAACTCACTATATAGAGTCGAAGCTGTGACGTCATAAAAATCTATTTTTGGAATTTCTCAATTTTTTCTTCATTTTCCGAAAGAGCACCAAAAATAATGTCCAAATGTCGGAAACCAATTGAATATGTTTAGTATTTGCCGAGATATGACCATCTGATTAAAAAGCCAATACTTAACATATTCAATTGGTTTTCGACATTTGGACATTATTTTTGGTGCTCTTTCGGAAAATGAAGAAAAAATTGAGAAATTCCAAAAAAAGATTTTTGATGACGTCACACTTCACCACTCTATATACTCGTGACACAGGCCCCGCGCAACGGCGTTGCATGTTCTACAACACGTATAAGGGGCCTGTACCACGACTATACTAGTATACTCGTGAACAAGGCCCCATCCTATGCATTTTCATGACGGACGTCAGCACGGTAGTGGGGCTTAATCTTTCACCCAAGTATTTAGGGGCGTTTCGAGGTTAATTAGAGGGAAAGGATTTTAAAAAGGAGTTAAAAGTGAGTTAAAAAGGGGGTTGAAAGGGACCTACAATTTTGTAATTAAAAATTAGGAGGGGGGGGGGACGACTTGAAAAGAGCCCATGGGGGTGGAAATCGGATTCTATACTAGAATGTTTATTAAAGTTGGCCCCCTCTCTTTAAATTTATTTTTTACTTTAATATTTTTCCTTTTAAAATATCTTTTCAAGTTGCCCCCCCCCTAATTAGAGGGAAAGGATTTTTAAAAAGGAGTTAAAAGTGAGTTAAAAAGGGGGTTGAAATTAAGGGACCTATAATTTTGTAATTAAAAATTAGGAGGGGGACGACTTGAAAAGAGCTATGGGGGTGGAAATCGGATTCTACTAGAATGTTTATTAAAGTTGGCCCCCTCTCTTTAAATTTATTTTTTACTTTAATATTTTTCCTTTTAAAATATCTTTTCAAGTTGCCCCCTCCTAATTTTTTAATTACACAAATAGGTCCCTTTTCGACCCCCTTTTAAACTCACTTTTAACTCCCTTATTATTCCTTTCCCTCTATTAAACCTCGAACCGCCCCTAAATACTTCGGTGAAACTTGAAAGAAGCCCCACTACCGTGCTTTCCATCATGAAAATGCATAGGATGGGGCCTTGTTCACGACTATACAGTATAATCGTGATACAGGCCCCGTGTCAGTGCTGTAGGACGTGCAATGCCGTTGCGCGGGGCCTGTATCACGAGTATATATAGTGAGTTCGCTGAAGTTAGAAGTCTAAGATGATATGTAATCGATTACACGACGGGCAAGTTGCGGGGCCTTAGCTATATCACGATATTGTTAGACCTATGGGGCGTTGCAAGAAAGTTGCAATTGATTGCAAGTTGCGATTGATTGCAATTTGCAAAATTTGCAACTGATATTTGCAATCGATTGCAACTCAACTTTCTTGCAACGCCCAAATAGTCTCCTAAATTTCCTTGGATTTTGTTAGGATTTTAAGTTTTTGACAATTCAATGAAGTTAACTAGATCTAGCTTTTATTCTCCCCCCTCTCTTTCTCTCTCTCTTACTAATGGGGCGATGCAAGAAAGTCGAGTTGCGATCAATTGCAAATTTGCAATTAATCGCAAGACTTGCGCTTGATTTTGGAGATTTGCAATTGATTGCAACTTTCTTGCAACGCCCCATTAGTCACCTAGTTCTTTATCCACAACGCTTGTGCTCGCGCTCGCCAAAGGCGGCCATCTTGTTTTCACTGTACATTAGGCCTAGGCCTATGTATTTATTATAAACCGACCCCGGCCTATTCACTAGTTTACTTTTCGAGCAGAGGCCTCCGGCTACACTTTTGACCCCCAATCACTGATCAGTTAGCGATCTCTGACGGCAGATAATCCGCTAGTACTTCTAGTACTACTACTACTAGACTAGTAGTAGTAGTAGTAGTAGTAGTAGTAGTAGGCCTAGATTCTATATAGGAGTCCCCGTTCCGTGCACCCCGTAGCTACGCCACTGTTGGCATTTATTGTCAATACATTTTATACATATATTGTTAAATACACTATTGATGGCTTACCATTTTCACTTCGTCCCAATTGTAATCAGAGCTTGCAAGATGAAGTCAGTTTCACGACCGTGTGTATATCACTGGCATTCACAAACAACACGCCCTTGCTTTCCCGTTAGAACGAACACAGGGAAATATAATAGAACAACGCGGGGCTGCGTCTCACGAAACCGTCATAAGTATAAGTTCAGCGACATCCCATTGAAACGCGTGTTAAACTTAATACACGCATGTCAATGGGATGTCGCTGAACTTGTACTTATGACGGTTTCGTGAGACGCAGCCCTGGTCGATAATACAGACCATAGAAATCTATATATAGAAGGTACGACGCGACAGACTGATCTTGTTTTATTTGCATATAACTTGCAACGTCACCATTTTAGTCTAGCGTATATACGGCACCGCCTCTTTCGGGACATTTCATCATTATCTTTTATCATTTCCTCATTTTATCATTTATCATTTTTATTTTGTAATAGGTCTAGTTTTTTTTTAATTATAATTTGTAATTTATATATATATATATATATATATATATATACCAACTTGGTACATTAACCGGACATATACATGTATATATAACCCTACATGGTACAAGTTAACCGGACATCATCAAAACTGGTATATTAACCCTAACCCTAACCTTAAATTCAAACAATATAAATAATTAAAGTAATGACTAATGACTAATGATTAAACCTTACCAAACCGTCAATCTTTTTTCCTCAATTATCCAATCATGTGTGCGGGTAAGCCTGAATCCGATGACCGGGGTAATATCTGTAAAGCGCTTTGAGAGGGCCTGCGGTCCTGAAAAGCGCTATATAAGAACTAGCTATTATTATTATTATTATTTGATTATTGACTGTTTGCCAGCCTATTTGTTTAATTGCTTTAATTTCCTTTTGTTTGTACATGTTCACAATTGATGTACTTCAAGTACTATGTAATTGATTTGCTTGGTTACAATAATATTCATTTTGCACATATATGATGGTATTCTCCGATTCCCTGGTAATATGGGGAACTTGAGAATAAATGTCGTTGTCATTATCTTTTTTTGTATTTATAAGGTGTTTTATTTTCTCAATACCAGAGGCAGTACATATAAACGAAATCATGCAAATAATGAATTTACATCATACTCAGAATAATCAAAATACAATTCAAAAGTATAATTCTTAACATCAATTGCTAAACAAAACAACTCTTTCAAATCCCTTATTCGGTTAAAACAATAATAGTGATAATTGATAATGATAAAATACTTAGTCATTTCATGTTCATTTTGTGCTTCTTTAAAAAAAACACTTTATCTGTTAAATTAAACAAAAATAAATAAATGCTTGTACATGAAATATTATAGTCTGTCAAAATATTGCTTTAAAATTTTTTTAAAATACACACAGTACTACCTCTGAAAAGAGAAAAAAACTCCCCCAAAAAGAGAGATAAAGATTTTAAAAAACATCCAAAAACAACCCCCCCCCAAAAAAAAAAAAAACAACAACAACAACAAACAAACAAACAAACAAAACAAAAACAAAGAAACAAATATAAACATAAAATAAAGAAATACTACCGGGATAGAGGGCTGGGAAATTCCTTTTTTTTAAAGTTAATTTATATTACACAAAACTTTCCAAGGTCTCCCATTTTTTAAAGTGAATTGAAAGAGTATCCCTTTCCATTGCAAGTTTTTTTTCCTCTTTCCTATTTTCGAGAAATTAATCTTTTACTTCATCTACATTTGGAGGCTTCCCCTTCTCTCTACTATTAAAAATCATCAATTTAATCAAAATAAGAATGTGGTTTAGTAATTGCTCCGTTTTCATATTACTCCCATTTATTCCAATATGAATTTCCTTCCAAGACAGTTTCTTTAGAATTGGTAAATTGAGTTTATCAGCACATTTTTCCCAGAATCTTTTTATTATATTACATTTAAAAAATACATGTTGGTAGGTTTTCTCCAAAATATTGCAATACGAACACAAACCGTTTGTACGAAATTTAAATCTATGCAAATGATGGTTTGTATAAACTATTCTATGCAAAAGTTTAAACTGAAATTCTCTCAGTTTACTGTTCAATGTGCACAACCTTGGTTGAACAAAAATCTTTTCCACTTCTTTAGTTGTAGTTATATAAAGTTCCATTAAGTTATGAAATGCTGAGCTGATTTCTGCATTCTTCTTGATTTGACTTTTATACACCATCGATATCTTTGCAGTTATTTCTTCAAATTTAAAAACCTTCTTTGCAAATATTAATTCTAAACTAAGGCCACAGTAGATGGACTTTCTTGCAGGCTGAACATTCCGTTTCCATTCGTGAGGCCAATTATTGAATAGATTTTGTTAACTTTTGTAATTTCTTCCTTACTTAAACCAATGGCAATAAAATATGCATCTTTTTTAATAACCCTTGTTTATCACATATTTTATGTGATGAAGTCGATTTATATTTTCTAAAAACGAACTTTCCTAAAATAAAGTTTGACCTTCTAGTTGAATAAAATTATTATTATACAATATTTCATTCCCTCTGTATCTCTCTTCTGTTTTAACATATTCTTTCATATCTATCCATGCTTTCAGAAGATTCTGATAAAAAGAAGGTAACATGAATTTCACTGTATCTCTCCAATAGTTGCAATAAAATATTAAATTCCCGCCCATTGGTCTCATTAAATATTTAAAGTAATGTTTCCATTTGATAGCTTGAGTTCCTGTTACAAGCCTTTTTATCCACATTATTCTCTGTGGGTTTACAAACAGTCGGAAATTCATTTTTGAGCCCACCTTGCGGATAGTCTAACAACATGATGCTCTTTTTTAATTTTGCCCTTACTTCTCCACAAAAAAAATCAAAACCTATTTCTTCAATTTTGCTATACACCCATTCTGGAACTGGCATCAATGATGATAAATATATAATTTTTGAATAGCCATATACTTTCATTAATTGAAATTTCCCCATTAATGTGAAATCACGCTGCTTCCACCACGTAAAAAGTTTTTTAATCTTGCTCAATATTTCTTTATAATTCATTTGTTCTTTGACATCTTCGTGTATTGAAAAATAAATTCCTAGTATTTTAACAATGTCAACTTGCTTCCCAAACGGAAATGTATGAGTGGATAATTGTGGACCTAACGGCAAAATGAATGTCTTGTCCTTGTTTAACTTTAAGCCTGATATTTTATAAAAACATTCAAAAATATATTTAATTTCCTTAAATGAATTTGAATCTTTAATGAAAAGCGTTAAATCGTCGGCGCACATAACTTGCTTTATTTCTGTATTTCCAAAACTGATTCCTTTTATCTGATGATTATTTCTTATCATATGAGCTAAAATTTCAATACACAGAACAAATAAATATGGAGAGAGGGATCTCCCTGCCTTACTCCTCTTTCAACCTCGAGATAACCTGTTGATGTGTATCCATTTATAACACAACTTTTTGCTTTAGTATAAAAAATATTAACCCATTTACAAAAACTTGGTCCAAAATTAAATGATTGTAAAACCTTATATAAAAATAAATGTGAAACAGAATCAAATGCTTTTTCAAAACCAATGGCTACCAAAAAAGCGTGTTCTCTGTAAAAGAAGTATGAAAGATCATGTCGTCTATTATTCGTATTGCTTCTCCAATGTTCCTATCCTTAACATATCCCAACTGATCAAAACCAACAATTTCAGGTAAAACTTCTTGTATTCTCTTTGAAAGTATCTTAGATAGGATTTTATAATCTACGTTTAGCAACGAAATCGGTCTGTAATTCTTAATAAGCTCCGGATCTTTGCCATCTTTATGTATCAAGATAATAACTGCTTGCCTTTGAGAGGCTGATAATTCCCCTTGTTGAAGAGCTTCATTAAAAGATGCAAGAACTAGATCTCCAATTACTGGCCAAAATTTCTGATAAAATTCTACACTTAAACCATCATTTCCTGGAGATTTGTTAAGTTTCATATCTTTTAGTATTTCTATGCATTCCCTTTCTACGATTGTTTCCTCACATGAATCTCGTGATATATTGTTCAATTTTGGCAGGTTATTAGGAAAGAAGTCCAAAGTGTCATCTTGTATAGAATTTATTTTGCTATATAGCTGCCTATAAAATGATTTTATTCCTTCAATAATTTCTTTTTCGTTAGAAGTGGTATTTCCATTTATATTTAATTTCTTTATTATACTCTTTTTTCTATTTGATTCCATTAACTGTTTGAAGAATGCTGTATTCTTTTCTCCACATTCATACCATGAGGATCTTGACCGTACTTTCAACCCTTCATTGATGTAATCGTGGAGTAAACTTAGTTGTTGTTTCTTAGTTTTCAAATTTTGAAAAATATTTTTTTGATGTCCATTGCTAATCGACATTAAATCCTCTTCTATGCCTTTAATCTCTTTTTCCAATTTTCCGATTTTTTTCTTTCCTTTCCTCCGCCCTTTTTCTTGATAGTTTAATTGTAAACTTCCGTATTTCCATTTTCATGAAATCCCATAGTACTCTCTTATCTTTAATTTTAACAGACAGTTTCTCTTTTAAAGTCTTTATTTCTTCTCTCATCTTCTTAACGTATTCCTTGTCACTTAATAGACTATTATTAAACTTCCAATAAGACCTATTATTTTTATTTTTTGTCGAAGCCCCGATCACAAGTATCGAGAAATATCGATTTCTATCTGATGCATGCCGTTGGGACATGTGCGTTGGGACTTATGTTCAAGAACAAGTTGGGCAGACTGTTAGGCCAAATAACAAAAATAACGTACTTCTCGTCCGGACTTTAAAAAAAAGGAGGAGGCAGGGCATTACTATTTACTATTTTGCATTTTTTGCAATTTTTTCCAAGATGCAATGTAATTATGACAAAACAAATGATTTGAAGGCCTATCACTTTAGAAGCTATTTAAGAAAATGTATATCACATGCTTTATTATTTATTTATTTTTTCCTTTTTTTTCTGAATAGTAAAAAAAAGGAGGCGGGCTGGGACGAGAAACACTTCATTGTTGTTATATCAATATATGTGTTGAAGAAACACCAATATAGATACGTAAAATGGAACAACATATTTTGTTTGTCATTATACAATCTGTTTGGCATGCCTGACTGACATTTTGTATATGGGTCATGTATGTTTTATTACTATGATTCAAGGCCAAAGAAAGGTGTTATGCATGTTGTCTTAGAACAAAAAAACGACAAGGAATTTGGTTGATACATAGGAAAATGTGTGAATGGATAGGTTTGGACTCAGAATCTCTCAGGGTATTGTAATGCCGTTGGGATTCCAGCAGGGGCGGCGATTTCTTTTCATGACCGGGGGAAATGCGAGAGACGAGGGAGCAGTGGCGTAATGAGCAAAAACGTTTGGGGGACAATAAAAAATCCGCATCACCATCACTCATGTTACATGCAGGCCCCGCGGAACGTTATTCAAAGTGGGAGAGGGGGGGGGGGCTAAAGTATTTTTTATCAGGTAGAGCAAAGTGAGCGAGGCAAGTGGATCGTAAATTGGCGTGGGATCCAGGGGCAAAGCCCCGGAGGGGGTCAAGGGGCGGAACCCCATGAAGCTCAGGGGTTTTAGGCATTTAATAACGGTCAGATGAGCATCCAGGAGCCCGCCTTAGGGACCCTGGTGGGGTCCAGGGGCGGAGCCCCCGGAAGCTCACAGGGTTTTAGGCATTTAACTACAGTGAGATGAGCATATTTTGATACCTTATTTGTGACACTGGCATGCAGGTCACTAATTGGAGTGGGGTCCTCAGACGCTCAGGGGTTTTAGGCATTAAATTACGATCAGATGAGCATCCAGGGGCCGCATTAGGGCCCTTGTGGGGTCCAGGGGGCGGAGCCCCGAAAGCTCAGGGGTTTTAGGCATTTAATAACAGTCAGATGAGCAACCAGGGGCCTGCCTTAGGGTCCTTGGTGGGATCCAGGGGGCAGAGCCCCCGGAAGCTCAGGGAAAATCATGCCATTTCAACAACATTTGTGAATGATCACTGGTATCGAATTAGAAATAAACCAAGCCGAGGACGACGGTTCGAAACTGAATCGCGTCTTTCGGATGGTGACGTTAAAGGTCGGTCCCCAGACGTAAATAATCATATCTGATTGATACACATCTGTAAAAACCCAATACACACACAGGGCTGACGTGAGTTGTCATCAAACAAGATAGATAATTAAAGAACAAACACATCATAATATACATATCACCTGTCAATTCCTCATACACAATGAGAACAGGAATATATTTTTTTAATTTTTTAATTTCATATTATTAATCTCGATGGAATTTATTTGCAAAAAAGCATTATCATCCCATGCTCACTGTCTCCCACGAGTTTGGAAAGGGTCTTATTGTCGGGATCATCTCGTAGGAGGGTTGGTAATCATAAAGCATAATATTTTCTTACTGTCATGTTGTCTTTTTTCCTTTTTATTTGAAAAGAAAACAGAGAAAGAAAGAAAAAGAAATTGTAAAAAGTATGCCAGTGAAATAATTTATTCTTATCCCTGTATTATATTCCAGAAGAGACATGCAGTAGTAGGTTTATTTTTGTCATTCCTGGTTATTGTCATCTTTACTCTTGCACTCAATTAGCCTATCTATGTTACACTATAATTTTGAAATTTGTTATCCAATGTTATACACAAAATTTGATAATTCAAATCAATACAATTTGAATTTGAATTTGAGTTATGAAATATTTCCAGCCCCCCCCCGCCTCCTACATCTATATGGTGACGACTCGGATATTCAGATGTCGGAAATTTATATTTATCTTGGGGCTGAGGTGGTTTCTTGGAAAATATATCGTCTTGTCACCAAAGTAAATTATCATAAGTTTGACACTCAGTTGGGGGGGGGGGGCTTTTAAAGGTACTATGTCCCATTTGCAAGCCCAAAAAATGAAAAGGTTAAATTCCAGCGGCATTTGAAAGATTATACTAATTTAGAACTTCAATCAAAACGAAAGGGCTTGAGAATGTCTTTAAGTGGAAAAATAACGAGCAATAGTTGTCGAATCGACTTAGTGATTGCAATCATTTTAGTAATAGTCTGAGTAATAATAAATACAGCCATCGATCTAGTAAACTATTCTGTTAAAATTTGTACCGAATGGTCGTACGTTTTGTGCTGCGCAGAGATTCAATCAGTTTAATTTTGGCCATTACAAGAATTGGTTTATTGATGTACACAAATGCTCATGTACCCTTTACAGCTCATTTTATGTATGTTATTACCAAAGGAAAAAAGAAGTCAGTCAGTCACTCAATAGTGTCTGACAGTGAAGTCTAAATAGTAAACGGGTTTCCTTGCATAATTTGAATATTAGGACACTGCTAACGTTTAAATTTCACAGATAGGACATACGTGACATATTCATAATTCCTGCAAAGTTCTACATAATTTAATGTTGGCTGCAAAAGGGACATAGTACCTTTAATGCTCAAGAGCAGTCATGATAATTAGGGACCATAGCGTTAGTATGGTGCCCACGAGGTGTTATAGCTGCACGGAAATTGTCGGTAATATGTACTTGTACCAATGGAATACTGCGGGTGGACCGTATGGCGCAGCGTGGTCGGACTGATGGGGGGGGGGCAGGATGATGGGTCGCGTACATTATTGGGATACGCCTTTTTTCTTTATTTGTTCAGAAATGTATATTTTCAATGTTTTCTACAAATATTCGGGGCCATGTGGCGTCCCCCCGCCCCGCCTTTGCCACAGGCGTGGGGTGTCCCCTATCCATTACTTCGCTTTCTTATCATCATTTTGTTTATGAATAGCGACCCTCACCCCATACTATGAATAGCGACCCTCATTTCATATTATGAATAGCGACCCTCATTTTGTATAATGAATAGCGACCCTCTTCTCGTATTATTAATAGCGACCCTCAACCGCGAACTATCATCCCGGGCTCACCCCGCCCCCAATCAGCCTGACCACGCTGCACCATTCGGCCCACCCTCCCTGCAGTATTCCCTTGGTGCAAGTACATATTACCGACAATTTTCGTCCAAGTAGCTCATAGATGGCGTAGCCTGTGTGTGTTTCACGGGGTGGGGTGTTACAGCTTTGCCATCAAGGGGCTGATATATCATGTCCCTAACCCTCAGCAAAGGAAGGAATCGACAGAGAGGGGATTGTAGGGATATAAGTTATATACCATATTCAAGCTTTTCGTACATATACAATATTGCACGATATATTTTCCATATCAGTAAGGTAGTTAATTTTCAAGATTTTTAGCTAAATAAAATACGATTTTGTGACCTTAAGGCATTATGTGAACAGAGGCGTCCCCTGCAATGTGTCTTTTTAAAAGTATATTTTATTTTTAGCTTTGATAATTATATAGAGACATCCCTATATTTGTACGTTATGATATGTGTAATCTTATAATTGTACATGTATTTTTTATTGTGCACGGACCTGCGGAAGATCAGCCTCTGGCTGAAATTGGTGCCGTGCAAAAATAAGATAAACTGAACTGAACTGAACTGATATGAACCAAATATATATATTTTGGGGGTGGGGTGGTGGTGGATGTAATGGGTAACTATGAAGGAGGTCTGATAAGGTCTATAGTCCAACAAAAATTTTTTAAATGCTGTGAGAAATTCATTTTTGTTTTTATTTTGGGGTGTAATATCTAGCCCTCGTAGCAACAAGGGGGCAGAATATAATGATAAATACAGAACAAACACAAGCAAAATACGGAATGTTAACATAAATATGCATGCAGGTTCAGAAAAAGTGAAACATTAATTAAAGCAAACACAGAAAATACATGAAATTTGTTTTTGTCTTTATTTATGGGGGGGGGTGGGGTGGGATATCTAGACCTCATAGCAATTCATGATACGGAATGATTATAATTATTTCGTTATTTGATTTATTCCAATCGCAGTGATCCATATAAGATTCTTACAAATGTGTATTTAAGATGTCAGTCATACAGCAATATCATTGCTCGATTCTTCTGAATGATGGGTAATATTAGAAAGGCCCTAAATGAAAGTGATAATCGTTCGCGCAAAATAGCCGAATTCGGATATGACTACAATCGTACCGTTTCTGCACGCCTTCTAATTAATAAGGGAGATATTGAACAATCAAAACCAGTATAGCTATGGCATTCTTCTGATTCACTGATTCCTTAAAGGGATAGATGAGTTTTGTTGCAGAGGCTGAATGACGAAGCTACATATAAGAACGAAATAATTAATGTTATAGCGTTGGTAATTTCACCAGTATTGCGCAATTACTAGTTTCTGAAATCCGGGGAGGGGTACTCACATATTAAGACATACGGAGGTGTGCCGCTCTAATGGGTCACTTTTTCACCAAAAAACCCTAAATATGGGTTCCATTTTTAACAAAAATATCCCTAAACATGGGTCCGTTTTTTCAAAATTTCCAGAATTTCCAGAAAATTCTGAAAAATGGGCCTTTATTTCGAGAAAATCCCCATGCATATGGCCCTTAAAAATGGGTAGGGGTTTCGAGGCTTGAGCGGTACAATCCTGTCCATACCAAATCTGAGAACCCCCCCCCCCGGGTCTGAAATAGCAAACACAGTCCTTAAATAACTATGATAATGGGCCTGCTTGGTCTACTTAATGTCTCAGTGGCGTAGCCTGGATAAGATCGGTCGGGGGCAGGGTGGTGGGGCAAGACTTCCCACAAGGAGGACAAATTACGATCGGATTATCATGTGTGTTATATTTCTCTTTTTTGTCGCCACAGGAGCTGGGGATATCTCTATATAATTATCAAAGATAAAAGGTAAAATATACTTTTGAAAAGGACAAGTATTTGGGGCCATGTGTCGCCCCGCAGCTACGCCACATCCGTCGGGGTACCCCCATCCAAATTCCCCTTTGTTATTAGCATTTTGTTTTATTGCTTATCAAATTTTTATGAATAGCGACCCTCATTCCGTAATATGAACAGCGACACTCATTCCGTATTATGAATAGCGACCCTCATTTTGTATTACGAATAGCGACCCTGATATCGTATTATAAATAGCGACCCTCTTCTCCTATTATGAGTAGCGACCCTCATTTCGTATTATGAATAACGCGACCCTCTTCTCCTATTATGAATAGCGACCCTCATGTCGTTTTATGAATAGCGCGACCCTCTTCTCCTATTATGAATAGCGACCCTCTTCTCCTGTTATGAATAGCGACCCTCATTTCGTATTATGAATAACGCGACCCTCTTCTCCTTTTATGAATAGTGACCCTCATTTCGTATTATAAATAGCGCGACCCTCTTCTCTTATTATGAATAGCGCGACCCTCTTCTCCTATTATGAATAGCGACCCTCTTCTCCTGGGGGGCGTTTCATGAAACAATTAGTCGGTGGTTTTCACCGACTAATATCATTTTCACCGACAATTTTATTGTCACCGACTATTTTCCAGGCCTCTGATTGGTCAAATTTAGTCGGCGCCGACAGTTGTCGGTGGACAAATGTTGATGAAATGCCCCCCAGTTATGAATACCGACCCTCTTCTCCTGTTACGATTCATCATCATCTAGTGTCGTCCCTTCGGAAGGGGTTGGCGGCTATGCACCTCCATCGCTTTCTGTCATGTACCCTTGCTCTAACCTCTCCGTAGTTAAGACCAGTCCATTTCTTGACATCATCAAACCAAGTGATTCGCTGTCTACCCCTTTCTCGTTTACCATCTACCATTCCTTCCAGCAAGGTCTTCTGCAATCCTCCTCCTCTCATCACATAACCAACATACACTAGTTTTCTCTTCTGCACTGCGTTAATCAGTTCTCTCTCTTTGTTTGCTCTGTTCAGGACTTGTTTGTTACTAATTTTCATCACCCAGGTGATTTTTAGCATTCTGCGGAAACACCACATTTCAAAAGCTTCTAACTTTCGTTCTGTTTCTTTGCATAGAGTCCATGTTTCGACTCCGTACAATAGAATACTCCAGATGTAGCATTTACAGATTCTGCATGATGCAGAATCTGTAAATGCTACATGCATCTCAGCTCAAAGTTTATCTTCCTACAGCATAATATCTTTTCCATTTTCATGAAGACTGATCTTGCAATTTCAATCCTCTGTTTTATCGCATTCTTACATTTCCCATCCTCTGTGACTGTCTGCCCAAGATAAACAAACTTGCTTACTTGTTCTATTAATATATCATTGATTTGGATGCTAACACGGGGGACTTCCTTCTTCCGCGACACCACCATGGTCTTAGTCTTGGAGACATTAATTGCCATACCATATCGTTCCCCTTCATCATTCAACTTCTGGCGATAACCCTTCCCTGCTTCGTATTACTGCCTTCTGGTTCCAGTACAGACTTGCAATCAGACATATATCCTTCCCATCTAGGCCCAGAGAGTTCAGACAGCTAATCAATTTCTCATGATTAACTCGGTCAAATGCTTTCTTATAGTCAAGAAAGCACATGAACACATCCTTCTTTTTCTCCAGGTAGCGCTCCATGGTCATTCGCAAATTGAATATTCCTTCTCTTGTGCCTTTGCCTGGAACAAACCCACTTTGTGAGTCACTAATTTCTTTCAGGATAGTTGACTGTATTCTGCTGGTGAGAATAAGCAGTAAGATCTTAGATGCATGGCTTATGAGGCTTATGGTCCTGAAGTCTATGCATTTTCTTTACTTTTGGCTTTCTTTGGGATCTTAACGAACTCTGATACCACAAAGTATTCCGGCCATTTGCCTGTCGTGTAGATAACGTTGCATAGTTTGGTTAGCTCTTTGACCTCTGGCTCTCCTAGACTTGCTAGCATCTCTGTAGAGACTCCATCTAATCCACATGCTTTACCTGTCCTCAGTTTTTCAAGAGCAGCCTCAACTTCTGCCACTAGAATCTCTGGTCCTTGCTCATTTTCTTCTTTCACTTGTTCATTTCTGTCATCTTCATAAAGCTCCTTAATATACTCCATCCATCTACTTTGTATTTGTTGTCCTTCAAACAGCATATTTCCCTCTTTATCTTGAATTACACCATTATTTATCCCCTTTTAAAAATCTTTTGTGTAACCTCCTCGATCTTCTGATGCATATTCCTTGTGTGATGCAGACGGTCCATACAGTTGCTCTATCTCTTTGCATCCCTTAATGAGCCATTGTTCTGTAGCTGCATCCTGCATACACTCCTTTAGGTTTGACCACATTTCCTCTGGAGTCTGTTCCACGTCTTCTATTCTCAGTCCTTCATATCTGTTGTGCAGGGGCGGATCCAGCCGGCGGCAAGGGAGGGGGCCGAAAAAGGGGCCCACTTCGTGCGAAAATTTGAAAACCGTGCCGGCCGATTTTCCGCTCAGTGGGGGGGTGAGCAATTTTTGCCTCCGAAAATTGGAAAATCGTGCAGGTCGATTTTTCGCTCAGTGGGGTGAGCACAATTTTTTTAACCATCACCGGCACCCCTTGAGCGCCAGGGAGGGGCCTATCTTCTTCTTTTTTCAAAAAAAGGGTGTTTTTACCTGTTTTTTCTAGGGAGCAGTGGCGGATCCTGGGGGCCACGGCCCAGGATCCGCCACTGCTGTTGTGTACTGATGTAGAATACTTTTCACGGAAATCTCCTGCCTCAGCAGATGTACATCCAATCTAGCTTTCTTGGAAGGAGCCTTCTTTATCACCTTTAGTGCAATGTTGACCTTGACCACGACTGGGTTGTGGTCTGAGCCTATATCTGCACCAGGATAGGTTTGGGCCATCTTTATACTCCTTCGGAAGCGTTTGCTGACTGCAATATAGTCTATCTGTGTATATAGTTTGCGCTTGGGGAGCTTGAACCATGTGTTGGCTACCATCAGTCTATGCTGTCCACAAAACTGTATAAACCTCTCCCCTCTCTTGTTCTTCTCATCCAAACCATATTGTCCTATGATGTCTTTATATCTCTCATTGCCCACTCTAGCATTCCAGTCACCTATAACGAAGAGGACATCAGAGCTTTTAGCACTTTTCAAGGCTAAATCTAGATCATTGTAGAACTTCTCAACCTCTTCATCTTCAGAATCTGACGTTGGCGCGTACATCTGCACTATTACAACATCAAAAGGTTTTCCCTTGAACTTAGCTACAATGACTCTCTGTCTGAGATAGGCCAAAAGCCATTCATAGTATTATACATGTAGATTTTCCTCTTCATAATTATTCCTACTCCATTGAAATGACGTACGCCTCCAGAGTAGACAATGACAAACTCGTCCCTATCAACTGTCCCTGCCTCTTTCCACCGAAGTTCACTTATTCCTAATATGTCAAGACTCATACGGGACATCTCTTGAATTGCGTTATCTAGCTTTCCTGCTTGAAACATCGTACGCACGTTCCAAGTGCCGATGCGCAGGAGAGTTCTCCTAGTTTTCAGCCTGCCATCATCCAGTGCCACACTTCCATCCGGCTTTGGTGTGACCCCATCATTCCCGGAAGACTTACAATTCGAAAGGGCACTATCCTCATCCTTGGCACTATTTATAACAGATGCATCACTTGCAAGGGACCCAAGCTCCTCTGTATGACTTCTTTCTGTTCTGTGTCTGTGCATAGCATACTATTTTAGAGCATACGTGGTAATTAAGGCTTTAATCTTCTCCACGGAGGATGGCCGTTGGCTCACATGGAGCTCATCCGCCCTTTGACAGGGCTTGTTGTTAGTCCTGCTGGGTGCCCTCACACCCTCCTCCCCAATAAGGTGGGGTTGACGGTTTAGTCGCCGACGGCCCGACCATGAACAGGTTGTACTGGATTACTATTTACCAGTAGAATACCTTACCCTACCTGACCTGACCAGTGTTATGATTAGCGACCTTCATTTCGTATTATGAATAGCGCGACCCTCTTCTTCTATTATGAATAGAGACCCTCCTTTCGTATTATGAATAGCGGCCTTATGAGTAGTGAATCCCAATGTAAATTATGAATATAAACCCTCATCTCACATTATGAATAGCGGTCGTTAAGAATAACGGTCTTTATTTTCTTTATGATATAGTGACCCCCCTTTTCGTTTTATGAATAGCGGTCCTGCGGGTATGGGAAGTTCCACGTTTAATACACTGTGAACATGACGGACAAAGAAAGAGGACAAAATATACGGTTCCTCATTCTACCCTCAACAATTGCTGTGGTAGACAAAGGAACATCCCTTCACTGCTATTATGTAAAATAAGTAGAACAGGTGAGTATGCATGTGGCACCTGGGCCCCGTCTTACAAAGAGTTGATATCAATCGCAACTATGTACATAAGAGATAGGAGACTGCAAACTTGCGATTGATTGGAGGACTTACGATTGATTTGGATCAATTGCAGCTCTTTGTAAGACGGGGCCCTGTTCTACACATTTTTACATAATAGCAATGAAGGGATGTTCCTTTGTCTACCGCAGCAATTGTTGAGGGTAGAACGACGAACCGTATATTTTGTCCTCTTTCTTTGTCCGTCATGTTCACAGTGATATGAACAGCGGTCCGTATGAATAGCGAGCAGACCCCGTGCGAACTGAGCTGAGCAGCTTTGAAATAGCGAAGCAGACCCCCGGTACGTACTGAGCTGAGCAGCTTTGTAACAGCGAACTTGATTGGTTGCCTTGAAAATCAATTTACTAGCATACTGCGCATACGTATGGAAACGGACATACGTTTGCTAATAAACTTGCATACGTAGGTAATCGCACCGTGCAGACGTTTGCTACATAACAGGCGCTGATTGGTCAATTAGCAAACGTTTGCTAAGTCAGGTGCATATACGTATGCCGCGTTCCATACGTATGCCCCAAACGAATAGTGTCCTCAACGGCCTTCCATAAAGGTCGGCCTAAAGGTCGGCATATAGTGACGGTCCGAACGACACCCGTGTTAGCTACGCCGACCTGTACGCCCGGGGGTCTCAGTCATGTAGAAATACTGTAAGCATGCGTGACCACAGGTTTTCCAGACACCCCCTAAACGAGGATTTCTTCTGAAGCCAAAATACACCCTAAGATTTCGCGTGTTTTATTTTCCCGAATTCACCACACCTAATAGTCAGATGGCTTAGTGAAATTATCGTTACCGGCCGGATACAAGCGCCATTTTTGGTACAGGGCTTCCTTAGGACCTATACTGGACGATATTAGGGTAGGAGCCCCCGGCAAAAATGTAAAATAGGGGTGTGGTGGGCAGGGGCGTCTTTCCGGAGCCCCCCCCCCAATAATAGATAAGGTGAAATAACATTGATTTGGTGTTGTACAAATGCAATTTTTGGTACAGGGCTTCCTTAGCACTTACTGAACGATATTAGGATAGAAGCCCCCTGCAAAAACTTCATGTAAGGGTGTGGTGGGCGGGGGCGTCGTCCCAAAGCCCCCCAAAAAAGAATGCCAGGTAAAATAACATTGATTTGTTGTTGTACAAATGCAATTTTGGGTACAGGGCTTCCTTATGACCTACTTAACATTGGGAGGGTTGGAGCCTTCAACCAAATATTTGTAAAGGTGCGATTTTGTTGGAGCTCCCGGCATGATATTCATATATGTGTGAATGGGGGCGGGGCGTCGGCCAGAGCCCCCATGTTATCTATAATGTAAGATCACATTTGTTTGTGGTTATACGACTGTCTGTTTTTGGTACAGGGCTCTCTTAGGACAGGACCTACTGAACGATATTAAGGAAGAAGCCCCTGGAAAACATTCACATAAGTGTGAAGGGGGCAGGGGCGTTGTTCCGGAGCCCCCACATCAAATACAATGCATAATCACTTTGATTTTCTTTTACCTTAATACTGAATACTACTGAAAAGAAATTCATATAAGGGTGTGAGGCGGGGGCGTCATCCCGGAGCCCCAAAATAATATATATGGTAAAATAACATTGATTTGGTGTTGTACACATGCCATATTTGATACAGGGCTTCTAAACGGTATTAGGGTTGGAGCCCCAACAAAATATTCATATATGTGTGATAAATAAATGGGGGCGGGGCGTCGTACTAGGGGCTTCTTCTTGTCTCTTTGATAGAGTTTGATGGTCTCGATTTGTCTTACAAGACAATGGTCAGCCTTTCAAGAACCTGGAAAGGCTCAGAGTCAACGGTCATCTTCTAAAAGGGATGCTTGGCTAGATAAGCAAATGCCTCTGTGGCATCATCGCGTACACTTTCCAAGCCTGCCAGACTGACTTCTTTCCTTGCCATGAAATGCTGATGTCGTGTCGCAACCCAGATATGAGTGTAACACAGGAAGGGCTTGTGACTTTGACTCTCCCAAACTCCCACAGATGGCATTGGTGTGGAAGTATCTGTATTTCTTCCCCATACCGTATGCCACCCAGATGTCAGTTAATGGGTGAGTATTGAGGAGATCATAGGATGGCTACAACATCAGCGTTTACTGTTCACACAAGGACAGTCTTTGCTCCCTACCCTATAGTGCATGCAAAATATGTACCACAATCCTGTTGTCGGCTCCTTCGTGATTGCAGTTTCCCATGCCGATGCTAGATCCAACAGATGACACAGTTTCTTGTGATGTGACAAACACCTCTTTGCCATGTGGCCAGTGGAACTCTCTCACTTTGGATGTAAAAAAGGCAAACAGTTCGTTCTTATTGATTAGGTCACGGAGAAAATCCATCCAATTGCCTGGAAACTTGGTCTAGCCCGACACTTTCATATGGATGCCAGTTCCTCTTTTTTCACGGGTAGACTCTTTCTTTCTTATTTCTGGAATGTAAGTGTCTAATCTCTTGGTAATTGCTTCGTGTTCGTTGTACTGCCGATAACAGGCAGACAGTGGACGATGACAGCTCCATCGAAGACTTTACAGCAATATGCTAATGATGCCTCGATCTGGTTGGTCAGGCTGCTCAAGGGTATGCAGCAGGTCAGACTTTGAAAAATGACTGAAAGTTTCAATCATTTGGGAATCGCAGACAAAAAGCACTGTATGGTGTCCACGCTCGCACAAAGACAATTTTAACACGTAAACCAATGGGGATCGCAGTATGAGGGCACTTTTCAAAAGACTATTGACTGTTAGGCGGGTACGAGGGAACTTTTAATAGACTATTGACTGGTAGGCGGGGCATGGTTACAATCACGACTCCAATTTCGACCAATCAGATGGCTAGATTTCTAAAGAGAGGTATATAAAATTTATTAGCTTTCTTATTCTTTTGATACCTGTTTGGAAGAAAATCCTCTGAACGGGATAACTCTTTGAATGCCTTCTTTTTAGAAATAGAGTTAATTACTGAAAAATTTGGACCAAACTTTCATGCCATATGTGTATGTTGGCCCACATTTCTGTGTGCAGTGCATGTGACTTCAGCAACATTGGGTCACTTTCTTATCATTTTGATAATTCCCTAACCTCACCGTGTACATCATCACATGAATAGTGTTTTTGGATTGCCTTTTTTTTTTATTCACAACAATTTTTTCACACAATAATCTCTAATGGTAATACCAGGGCCCTGTCTAACAAAGAGTTGCGATTGATCTAAATCAATTGCAAGTCCTCCAATCAGTCACAAGTTTGCAGTCTCCTATCTCTTGTGTACATAGTTGCGATTGATATCGATCGCAAATAAGTTGCGATTGATATCAAATCTGTGTAAGACGGGGCCCAGATGTACCTCTTGCATGGACATTTAAAGAAAATTAATGTTTAGAAATCCTGTGTGTGCGATGTTTTTTTGTCCGTTATACTGTTTTGAGGGAAATCCAACCTTAATGGCAAAATTACTCTAAACGAAAGCGAAAATAGAAATACTGTATAATTGATCATACTAAATCACACATGCAAAAGAACACAAACACACGCACACACACACACTGACTCTCTCTCTCTCTCCCATCTTTCCCTTGCCGTTTCTCTTTCTATATCCATTTCTCTCTTTCTTTGCTCTCATCCCATCTCTTTCCATTCTCTCTATCTCACCATCATCATTATTCATCATCATCAACATCATCATTTTCTTCATCACCATCATCGTCATTTACTAAATAAAACAATGAACAAGAACTATGAACTTAATAAATGATGTTTGCAAGAAAAGATCTGTTTATATTGAAATAATAGGTCGTTCTGCATTAAAATTTGCAATTGCATGTCCATTCAAATATTCATATGAATTAAATATTTAGCATCTTTTTAAGATGTGAGTGTAATCTCTTGACACATCTCACGGTCCTGTATTGACTGACTCTATGAGCCTTTCCGATGACTACCGAGTCCTGACATGTAATCTTTCCTTGCTCAATCACCTCCTCGTCTTTGCCTTGGTCATCGTTCTGTCTCAAGATCGAGTCCATGCTACCATGACTGGTGGTGTTCAGGTCGGATGACTTCTTACTTGAGAACCGAAATGGACGATGAGCTTTGAGGCGAAGTGAAAGACGCGAGATAAGACGTCGCATCGTGGTCATCCTATCGACTTTCGATGCCTTTTTGATGACGACCGCATCTTTATCAACGTCTCTTTCGACTACCACTACGCTCTCGTCGACTTCGACAATGCTCTCCATTCTCATTATCCATTGCAGACCTTGTAGAGCGGAGCAGTGCTTTCGATTATTTTCCCGCTCTTTGAAAATCACCTCGGGATCCTTGCGTGGGAGAGGTGCCAAGTAAGACGTAGCTTCTTTTACCCGCCGTTTGAAGCGAGAGATTTCAAGTCTGGCCTTGATTACCGTGTTAAGGCTTGAGCAAACAGCTGGTAACTCGGACTCAGACTGAGAAATGTCTTTTTCAAAGGATGACAGAAAGTTCAGTACCTGACCTCCAATGTTGAAACCTTTTTGAAAAGCAGAAAAGAAAAAGTACACATTATTTTCTTTCTTCATTTACCATAGAATGCACATTACTTACCACGTATGCCAAACCAAACAAGTGTGGATTATGCTGTCAAAGTTTGACTTATTTTGACAACAGTCATGTTTGAAAGTGTTTGATATTTTTCTTTATTTAATAAAACAAGCATTCACCTACTTTAACATGAATAAATGATTATGAAATATAATTTATTCATTAGATAGGCCTATTTGGTAAATTGCGAAAAATATCGAATTTTAAAAGAAAACAAATTTGAAATCAAGGCTATTCGAAATGTCAATGCATAACCACAACTTGTATGTATCGAAGGTGCATTTTTATGGAAAATTTCATGAATCAAAGAATATTTCATTTTGCCATATTGTAATTGGCAGACATTTTGGTAGTTGTTTTATTAGATATTTTTCATAAAAGCCCATTGTAATATAACAGGGTGTCCATACCCCGTCCTCTCCTCATCGCCCTATTAGGTACTACCACTTTAATTACGTTCTTGATAATCATAGATGTTTTTCCCTGAAATTAATTTAACATAGAATTTTCAACGATTTTATACCAATAGTAAATAATAAAATGTGATATTTACCCTCAATGGATTTGATAATTTTGTCCATAATTCACCAAAAGTTAAATAAGCTCAGAGAGAGAGAGAGAGAGAAATCAATTCGATCCGTCTGTAAACAGAGCAAAATCAGAATGAAGACCTTTCTGTGTACTTTTTCCCCATACACGGATACACCATGGCAATGATTGCATCACAATAAGCTAGAGCGCGCATCATAAGATGCAGTCTTCATACGTCACAATGAAAACGCGGGAACCCACGAAATGGAAACCAAAATAATGGCGATGAAATGCAATCATTTTCTTTCTCCATCTCTTCCATAGACTATGAGCCAGGTGGCTATAGGGGATGCAAATAATGCAAATAATGCAAATAATGCAAATAATGCTGGGCGCCCATTTACACAGCACATTATAGTCATTGCTTGCAAAAGATAAGAATATAGACTACTATATTGTTTCTTGGCGTTTTATAAAACCTTTGTCGGCAAACTTGAAATATTAATATGACAACGAGTTTTTACCTCTTTTGGCAAATTAAAAAAACATGGAAAAGGTCTGTTTTCCCCTCTTCTATCTTTCTGTTTGTTGGGAAACTATCGCGACGCCTTATTGATAATAGCTCTCGGTTAAAGTTACTCAGATTCTATTTTCAGTCTCGCGCCATCACTCGGCTAGAAAAAAATTATGAGGTATTTCAACGAGTTATTAGGCTAGTTTCGACGCAAACTTAATATCTATGATACTTTGATAGAAGAGCATGAAGAAGATTGGAAAATATCGGTAACATGGTAAATGTGAAAACTAACAAACAAACAAAGAGAGAGAGAGAGAGAGAGAAAGTCATATGAGGAGAGAGAAAAAGAGACAGGGGGACTCGGAAAATGCAGGCTGGCGAGAGAGAGATCTCACACAGACGAAAGGAGATATTTACGAAGGGAGCAAGGTTAAGATTTAAATTCAAAGAAGTGAACCAATTAGCTCTATTATTTGGAAAGAGTGAAATTTTATCAGGATGGATATTCTTAACGCCAAAGTTAACGCCAAATTATGCAAACCATGCCTATTAGCTTCTGTGTATCCATTGTGATTTCATAACCATTCGCATCATGATGCGCGCACCAGCTCCCTGTGACGTAATCATTGCCATGGTTTATCTGCGTACGTTGAATAAGTACACAGAATTTCATTCTGATTTTGCTCTGGTTACAGAAGGATCGAATTCAATTTTCTCTCCGAGATTATCTTCTAGCGAATATCGAAAGTATTTTCAAGTCCTTCAAGGGTAAATTCAAAATGTGAGTTTTCTTATTCTTCATTACAATAAAAGCCAATAATAATAGGGATAAGATATGTATATTATACATTGTGAATTTCTTCGTGATTATTTTCTCATATGTAGTTACAATAATATATATTTTTAAAGAAAGAGAGAGAAAATATACTTTAAAATGATGGATTGGAAGAAATATAGCATTTTTATATTTCGACCTCATTCTATTTCATTTTTCTCTCAAGATTTCAATATTGATGGCCGGCCAGGCCCATGCAGAAACCTCTGTCCTCATATTCAGAAGAAATTTCTGATTCCGAGTCTCCAGCCGTTTTCTCAAGCCTCATCACAGCAATTAAGGACATATTTGAAATATCTCGCTTCAAACGGCGGGTGAAGGTGGCTACGTCTTACCTGGTACCTCTCCTTCGGTAAGATCCCGAGATGATTTTAAGGGAGCGGGAAAATGATCGAAAGCACTGCTCAGCTCAACAAGGTCTGCAATAGGTAATAAGACTGGAAAACGTTGTCGAAGTCCACGAGAGCGTAGTGGTAGTCGAAGAAGACGTTGATGAAGATGCGGTCGTCATCAAAAAGGCATCGAAAGTCGATAGGATGACCACGATGCGACGTCTTATCTCGCGTCTTTCACTTCGCTTCAAAGCTCGTCGTCCATTTCGGTTCTCAAGTAAGAAGTCATCCGAACTAAACACCACCAGCCATGGTAGCATGGACTCGATCTTCAGACAGAACGATGACCAAGGCAAAGACGAGGAGGTGATTGAGCAAGGAAAGATGACATGTCAGGACTTGGTGGTTATCGGGAAGGCACATAGAGTCAGTCGAGACAAGACCGTGAGGCGTGAGATGTGTCAAGAGATTCCCATCTCAACTTAAAAAGATGCTGAATATTTAATTCATATGAATATTTGAATGGACTTGCAATTTCAAATTTCAAATTTTATTTTAATATAAACTGAGATCATTCATTAAGTTCATAGTTCTTGTTCATTGATTTATTTAGTAACTGATGATGATGATTCATAATGATAATGGTGAAACGGAGAGAATGAAAAGAGAGGGGATGAGAGCAAACAGAGAGAGAGAGAGAGAGAGAGTGAGAGAGTGAGTGAGAGAGAGAGAGAGAGATAGAGAGAGCAGAGCATTGTACGGGGAGCTCGGTAATCCATTTTTTTTATTGAAAATAAAACTCAACAACATAACATATTTACAATAATATCATATCAATAAAGTAAATGAATGTATACAGAACACGGTACAACACATGACAACACAACACAAAACAGCACAACACTAAGACAATGCCTCACCCTGATATGTATCAAGGTTATTCATCATGTAAGAAAACCGAGACTGGACTCGTCAAGGAGAGGCTCCACTGAAATACAGAAATATTAACAATATAATAACATAATTGACAATAAGGAAGTATACAATTTATTAAATGCCAGGGGACCAAAATTCTACAAAAAAGAAAGTGACCATTTCCTAAAGTGGGTTCAATTTACTTTTCTTCTCTGCTACTTTATATTCAATTTTCTGTTTCATTTATACAAAAGAAAGGAAACCCTGGAAATTTAATTCTTCCTCTTGAAATTTACAGCAAATAATCTACAATTTGAGGCACAGGAATAACAAATGAATAAATACATCATGCCTGCCACCGATATCAATACCAAATACATGATCGAACTCAAAGTACAATGTTGTCTCCTTCGTCATATTATCAATATAATCTGCAAAAAGCTTTTTCCACATTGGAGCAACTACTGTGCATTTACAAAATATATAAATCAAGGTTTCAGGAAGCTCCTGACAGAAGTAACACAAAGGAATATCCCTTCTTCCAATTTTATCTGAAAATGAGTTTGGGGCTATGGTATTATGAAACATTTTAAAATAAAAAGACCTTAACTGAATTTCTATAGTGCATTTGAAATTATTTTTGTGTAAAACAGACCATTCAATTACATCTCTATCCAAACCAAGCCACTTTCCCACTTATTACCAATCTTGGCCTGTAATGATTTATTTTGTTACGTATTACCGAATAAGCATAGCTAGGCACTTTCAACTTCCTAAGCAACTCAAAAACAATCTTATCAAAAATATTCTCATGAACATCTTGATGATCAATAAACCAATCTAAATATAAAGCATTCATGAGGGTATCATACTTGCGAGGGTCAGTTATTGGGATATCAAATTCTACAACCAAGTCTTCAAAGGATTTCACCATATTACATCCCTTATACAAATAAGAGATCGGTTATCCAAATTTGGAAATGAAGCTCGGCTCCATAACCAACAACAATGAGAACCGAAAGCTTTCAGACTGCAGGTCTCTGATCTAGGTAATTTTGTTAATTAGCTTTATCCTTTATTTAATAATAATTTATTAAAATAAAGCTATAGCGATTGACCTTCAGACCACTTATACAGTCCTTGCCTACTGTACATAGGAAAGACGCAACGGTTTTAAAGGACCTAATTCACCGACGATGAGTAAATGACGTTCGATTGAATTGAAGATATTTGTTAAAACACATGGCTACAGATTTAGCACGACTAGCAGTATCCATGCATGTCATGTTTCGTTTAAATAAGGGAAAGTTGAACTCGAAATGCCGTTTATTTTGTTTTGAAAATGAAAATAAAATTAAGTGATAAAAATAGCAAAAATGGCTTGGAAATGAAATAAATATATAAACAAACACAACAAACAGAAAGACCGGGTGAAATATTTAGGAGAGAGACAGAGAGAGAGAGATAACTACTTTGACTTTTGGGGGGAAAATAATTTGAATAATTATGCTTGACATTGAGTTAGAAGCTCAAAAGATACTTTTTTTGTTGAAACATACTTATCAGTACATGAAACTCCAACTGCATGCAGCATCCATACAGCACATGTATCTATGTTGTTGTGCATTCCTGACATATCATCAGAAGGTGGAACTATTAATGTTTAGACTTATGAGATATACATATATCATTACATCCCACTTTTCATGAAAGACAAAGAACACATTCTTGTCTTGTTTTCCCCATATCAGGATTTCGTCCATCACAACATATTATACGCCTTCCAGGTCTTCCAACATCTGTGACATTGTTTTTTGAAGATTTCAGGAGCGGAGTTAATACCAAAAGGCATTCTGGTATACTTATACACTCCAAATGATGTATTAAAGGTGCACAGATCTGAGCTCGCCTTATCCAGCCCAGGGAGGTGACCTCCCTGTCCAGCCTCACCTGCCAGTATCCACAAATGGCATCGAGAGTACTGAATAATCTGGCATTGGGGAGACTCGATAGTCGATACTACCTCCTCGATAGTCATCATGGGAAAGTACTCCCTCTCTATGGCTTGGTTCAGTTCCTTGGGGTCAAAGCATATTCTCACTTTATCACTGTTCTTTTTAGCTACAGTGATCATGCTGTTAAAGAGAAAGACCAGTTCTGGTCATGCGATTGCATTGTGAAAGAAACGTTGTGGAATCGATCAGAAAAGGTTGATCATCTAGCATATAAGTATTGGTGTGTACTGCAAGGTTCTGGAATCATCAAAATGATAAGAAATAGACCAGTTTTGGAAACGCCCCTCTCTCAAAAAAATGAAATGAAAGCTCTCATTACCAATCATGTGAAAGAATATGTTTTGACTAATATATACGTGATGATACAAATTTTGCCGGGAAACCGACTACTAATTGACATATTTGGTAAATTATTATATCTATTGGGACCAAATAGATATCGCGCACGTGGTCGCGTAGTCCCATATACATCTTTCTGTGTACAGTGCTTGTAACTTTACCAATTAAGACTGGGCCAAATTTCTTATCATTTTGATGATTCCAGAACCTTGCAGTACACACCAATACTTATATGCTAGATGATCAAGCTTTTCTGATCGATTCCACAACGTTTCTTCCACAATGCAATCGCATGACCAGAACTGGTCTTTATCTTTAACTGGATCCACAATGCCATACTCTTCAGTGCTTAATGTTAAATACTGTAAGATTATAACGCGCTGCTGTGAAAAGCATGTTGGCAGACATTGGCAGGAGCGTGGAATATTCATCGCGTTTAATTATATTAGTCTGAACACGAATCATCAATATTATTGATTCACGTAACATACCCAGACACCTTGCGAAAAATGTGGGCCCATATATTCGGCTTAGCCTTTTGACAGCGAGTCCATTAATGTAATTGATTTGAGGGAGAGCAGGGGTACGGGTACTCGGGTAGGTGCTGAACAAATACATGCAAATGAAATACCCCGCTTCTCTTGGTCGAATGCAAGGTCATGGGGCTTTTCAATCACTGTAATTCCACACACAAATATTGTTTATTATTCAGCGGCGTATCCAATATATTAGTCCGCCAAAATATTTGAAAGCCGTGTAGGCATATACAAAATTATAGGAAAGATATATCGCCTCAAATAATAAAAGACTAAAAACATGTCTTGTAGTACAAAACAATCTTGCTCATGTGAACTTCAAAATATATTTTTTGAGGAATATAAAAGAAAGACGTTTGCTATACAGTGTCCAATTTGTGATCGAAAGTTCAGGACAAAATGAAATTTATAGAATCCTGCGTAATGGACTGATGAAACCAATGGATTAAGATATCATAAAACCGATAAATGAATAGAGAGAGAGAAGAGATAGGAGGAGGAGAGAGAGAGAGAGAGGAAGAGAGAGAGAGAGAGAGAGAAAGAAAGGGAGGGAGGAGTTGGGAAACAGATATACAAACCAAAGAGGGGATGCCCTCCCACAAAAAGAAAAATCCCTGATATACCCCATTTTGTTAATTTGCTCATATTAATCCAGAATGTAATGATCGAATACAACATTAACTGCACTTTTGAAGTGGAAAAAAAAGTTTTGTGAGAGTTATTGTATAGGTGGACATAGAAGAAGTGAAAAGAAGAAACTTAAAGGAGGAGAATGAGAGATGGAGTAGCAGAGAAATTTGAAGAGAGTGTGTTCGTGAGAATAAAAGGTAAGATTGAAGGAGAAAGAGATAGAGTGGGTGTATGTCAGTGTGTGAGTACGTCCAGTGTAAGAGACTGAGAAGGAGGGAAAGAGAGAGTCAGTCCCAATATTTTGTTGTTGAATAATAATTAATTTACACTTCTAAGCACCATGCGATCTGGCTCGACGCGGATGAACGCTTTTCACTGTTCATCCGAGTCCATATCCCGTTGACATGACAACATAATACTGCATCAATTGGTACAGGGAGAATGAGAGGAGAATGCGCATACACATGGGCATAACGCACTTTTCAGTTTTATAGGCAACGGGATCAGAAAGACTACGAAGGATAAATTGATTTAGCGCTCTAAAAAATTGCATGTTTGGAGTCGTGTTGCATGAAATCATGTCATTTGGGCAGCTTCACGTAAAGGATCCAGCTCTGTGTTGAAAAAAAAATATCCTGTAGTTAGGTATGATCAACATTATCTTGATCGTCAAGATAGTTTCAGTGTAAAACTCACCTTCAATCCAAGAAACTTGAGATGTGATAGCAGACTTCTCTTCTTCATAATCTGATGTTCTCCCTCTAGCCTGAATAGGATTAAGAAGAACAGTAGCATGCGATATTAATCGTGAACCTTTTGGAAAACTTCAATAATAAAATTTCCATAATCTTGATTATCGATGCCGGTTCTTTCGTCGCTTGGAGGGCGGTAGTATGGAAGTACTATTGTTCCAGTCAGATTTTGAGAAGTTTCAGTAGCATTCATCCGCTCAAGACAGTCGGTGATATTTAAGTTGGCTGAATAAAAGATAAAAATTCGACAGGGTTATGGCTTGCCAATTCGGACTCTTGTCGTCTTCTTCCGGTAAATACCTGACCTCGGACTTTGATGGTAAGATCAGTCTTAGTCCTCTGGACACATCGGTGAACAAACTGATCAAAGGGCAGCTCTGGAGTTTAGAAAGCGACTACAATGACCAACAGGTACAGTCAGAAGATGGCTCACAAATATATGCACTCTATTCTACGAATGGTCATTACCTATCCGTGGATAAATCGGGGAAGGTGACTGCAGAAGCCGAGGAAATCGGCGAGGAACAGCGGTTCGAGGTCGACGCGGGCGGCGGCGGTAACGGCGCTTGGGTTATCCGTAGTGTCGCCCATGATACCTACCTGGGTATCAAGAGCAAGAAGGTCATCTGCAAGAAGCGTGAAACGTCGTCGTCGGACCAACGTTGGTACGTGCGACTCTCCATACACCCACATTGCTGCTTGCTCAGCGTCAAGGCGGAGAAGTTTGCACACGTGCCGCAGTCAGGGCGTTATTTGACGTTCGACGCCGCGGTTCCCTGGCGGTCAGATACCCTACTACAACTCAAGTACAGCGAGGGCTATGGCTGCTTTAAGACAGCCACCGGAAGGTATATCACACGGGAAGGGAACTTCGTTCCTTCGCTCATCCCAGACTGTCTCTTCGTTCTCCAAGTTACTGGTGATCAAATCGATCTCAAAGACTACAAAGGACTCTACATGTCTGTCAACACGAGGGGAAGGTTGTTGTGTACCACTTGTAAAGATAGAGCTTCGTTTACACTGAAACCAAGCTACCCTCATGTCACCTTCCACACAAAAGTCAAAGGAACTTGGATGAAACTATTTGCCAAAGAAGGTAAGTTTTGGTCCAAGCTTTTCTTTTTTAATCTCTGTATGACTCCCGTCTCAAGTAAATGTCATAAGTTTGAGTTCGTACATGCAGACATTGTCATTAAACACAGTTAAGAAGATAACACAATCAAAAAAATTAACAAACAAACACTAAGTTTAAATAGGAGGTGCGAGAACATTATCATCAGGCGTCATTTCGAATGCCAAAATCACGACTATGAATGCAATTATTTCACGCGCCTCTATTTCAACGCAAAACACTTTTCATTTTGGATTCATTTTTTTTAAACGATGTCATCACCCTCACATGGCGCGTCAAAGACGGCGCCAGTCACTACGCAATCCTACGTCTGAAAAATGGTACCTCGTATGCAACGGGTTAATTGAATATGTGTTCATGTTGTCATATGAAATTAAATCGTTCGTAAATGTCATGATGATCTTATTTTTCAATAGGTTCTGGTGATCTTACAACCATCGAATCAACGAAGACCGACGAACACGAAGACGAGGTGGTCTTCGAGCTATCTCCCCTCTGTGCCTCGACCACGCCCAACTCCAAATGGGCCCTCGTCACGGCTGATCATCGTTGCGTCAATGTAGATCCCGAGAGTCGGCTATGCGTCTCGTCTAAAGCAACGCAGTAAGTGGCGTGTTTGAATTTGACTTCCTTTCGATTTGATTTGAATTATAACTGCCCACTGCACACGAGGCGTCATTTGCCTGACGTAAGATGGCGTTAGCCACCGGTGCCCTCTTCACGCGTCATGTGAGAACATATCGTTTTTATACGAAAACTCAATGCAAATGAAAAGTACAAACAATGCTTTGATAACTGGTGTACCGACTAATTGACTTTCTGTTTCGATTAGCGCAGGCATTGAAATGACGCTCCATGTGTAATGGGCATTTAAATTAATCAGCCTCTAAAGCCACCAGTCTTAGGTATGCCGAATCGGCAACATGTCGGTGGGCACGACTAGACTAACTGTATGATATCTAGAGCTCATTGCAGACGATGCGTCATTTGCTTGACGTAGGAATGCGTCAGTGACTGCTGTCGTCTCTGACGTGCCATGCGAGGGTGACATCGTAATGAAACTTATGTAAAATGAACACCGCGAACATTGCGTTGAACTACTAGCTTATATGGCCAAATCGTCTTAAGATAAGGCAATCAAAATTACACCTCGTATATATGCGAATAGTATATTTTATCAGTTCTTGTGCATTGCTTTGAATTTAGAGACTTGCTTGATAGATGATAATTAAAGGTATTTTCGCGATAGGTCTAACGTTTACTTTTGGGATTGTCCAGTAATAACGGTTCGCAATTAATTCATTGATTTCAAATTCTGGAATAAGAACATAATACTAACGATTTATTCTTTTGTTATTGATCATAAACATGTCCCAGGTGCTTGACTAATAATCCCTGACAATATAATCGAATCCCTGGCCAGTGGCGTACGTAGTGTGGGTCCTGCCGTGGGGCAATGTGACTATTGGGGGTAGGGGGCACTGTTCTCACGTGGATGAAATGAAAATGAACACGGCCATCGATTAGGTGGGAGGATGTTCGAGAGTCATGATCATCTTCTTTCACGTCCATTCCACTTCATTTATTCTCTCTCTTCTCCACCCCTCCCCCTCGTCATTTGATTATGGATGAGAAACGTGACCCCTGTGCCCCAATGCAACCCATAGCCACGCAATCTACAATTTTATTTCTAATTGAAGGGGAAAAAAAAAATCGAATTACGCTTCAATAGATGATTATTTTGGAACAAATGTACCCCCTGATAGAGAAAGAGTGGAAGAGAATATGAAACCTGATTAGTTTTTATAATGTATGTATATTGGCTGGATTTTATGCAGTTAATGATTGTAGTGACCTGATTAAATGAATTTGTGATGTATAATCGTGAAGCAGGATAATTTGAAATCAACATGAGCAGATCATTAATAATTTGGGAAGTATGGGGATGGTGACGCACAACTGACAGCCTTGTGATCTATAGACAAAACAGCAGACAAACATTTATAATACCTTTCAAATTACGAAATGATATATTGAACGCTGAGCAGCACTGAACCAATTTAATTGGGCTAATGAAAGTATTTAGAATTCAAGATACAAGGACCGCTGATGTGTATAATAGTTGTATTTTCTTTAATGATATTGTATGTTGGTATACCCGATAGTGGTGTCCAATATTTGCTAGATCCTACAAGATATTAAGTTGCATTGCATTAAAAAAATCAACATAATCATGATAATATTACATTCTCTGTATTGTACTGCAAGTATTACGTAATGATAAAACGTGTTTATTGTATCAATGTCGTGTTATTTTTTCTCAAAGTTAATATCATTCTTTGAGTAATCCATTTTTCTAATTCGAAATTCAAAGAAATTGAGCGAGAAAATAACGATGCAGTGCAAAAGGTACCAGTAGTCTTCACATGGTCACTTTTTTATAAAAGGAAAAAAAGTGGTGCGTTTGAAGTTGCTACATAAATATTGTTCCCCTCCTCTGCTCATATTTTGGAGCCAACATTTGGAAGCGACTACGATCATTGTACGTACACAGATTAGATAATGATGACTTATTAATTGCATACTCATAGGACTAGACAGCAGACATTGTCTGCTTATTAATCTAATTATCTCTTGATCGATCAACGAGTCTAAATTTATATCATCATATCGCCGCCGAATTGCTTAACAAATATCCAAACAATTGAAGCATTAATAACACTCACAAAGGTGAATTTCACCGATGGTGTTTGGAAATGAAGTACACTCGGAAACTTTAATATTAACTATAAGGTTGTTAGAAGTTTGTGGACGATTTTGTACGAAGTAGGCGGTATGACGCAATCGGATCGTCGTCTGGCTCTTATGAATTTTTCGTCATGCGCGTGGGTTCGAGTCCCGCCTAGAGCAGACAAAAATTGAAGAAAAAATGTATTGTCGCTGCGTTGTGTATAAGTGCGCCCCTCCCTTCTGTTGCCGATGCAGGCTCGGGTTCAGGGGAACATACTCCGTTCCTCAGACCATGGAGCTATATATAGAAGCTCCATGCTCAGACAGAACATTTACTTGAACGAGACTCCGTGTGTATAAGAGTCACACCCTATATATGCATGATACTCTACACTTCTTGCAAAGAGAAGGGTGTAAACCCAATGTTTAGTGTGCCTGCATACACAGCTGGTAATCTACATATTACATATCTTCATGATAGACTGCATATAGCCCTTTGAAGATTAACAAGAAGAAAGAAGGGGAAAAAGAAGAAAAAAAGAAAGACAATCAAAGTGTTAGGACCATGTCAATTTAGACATGAGGTAGTAAGATCAACTTGTTTCAGTTCAATTATAATCTTTGTAAAGAGTGTAAAATAGATCAACCAGGAAGGGCAAGGCTTTTAGGGCTGATCATTAATCTCATTATCATTAATTATCACGAGTTTATCCCCCTCAATATCAAATATATATGTATTTTGCCTATTCAACCGTACTGCTTTAATTGGAGAGAATTTTAATCAAACATTTAGAATCATTCGATCAACAATTACTAATTAGTTATATTCATACAGCAGTATGTCTACACCGTCTCGCTCTGTTGCGTTATCATGGAGTCAAATCGGCTTTACGCCCCCCCCCCCCCACCTCCCTCGTTTGAAGGCCGCCCCACTATTAATCAATCCAAGAGTGATGGGTTTATAGCATGCAGGACTGCCAAAATATATTACACCCAAGGATCTTTCCCTCTTTTCAAAATTAATGTCTGCACGCCTTATGTACATCAATCCAGAGATACGGTCAAGGGCGTTGATTGAGTTTACGTTTTCAAAAGTACAATGCATGCCAAACGTACATTCCCATGCATTTCAATAATCTTTTAATACCAATTGAAGTTGCCCATTGTAATTTCTCTATACTCGCAATGAATACACTATGCATATTCGATAACCGTCATTTGTCATACGCAAGCGCAATGATTGGATTGATTATTATGACAAACTGTACGTCGTTGTAGGAAGAAAAAAACAGTGAGCCGGGAATGGGGTGGAATGGGGGATGTAGAAAACAGCGGAGTCCATCTAGTCACGTATTGGAGAGATAACGTTCGTTCGGAATAATGATAACATTTCGAATTGATACCAAGTCATATCTTGGAAATTTTAAGCAATTAATCGTAAAAAACCCAATTATTCCATAGGTCTACTATAGATCTGTTATTCCGCTCTATACTGTAAATCGATGAAGCGAGTGTGAATAAGCTTTTTCTGTTAGTGGTCATCCGATTTAATGAGGTAACAAATTGTCTGCATTAGAAAAAATATCTGATAAGTGTAGGATATATCAGTCTGGTTCGCTGTACTATTTTACATAACGTCATGATCGTAAAACAATGGAGCGGAAAACCACAAACCGCATCATGGAGATTGCCTTTTGCATCTCCATGGAGATACCATCGTGGCTGGTGATATAACACAATTTATTTCGAATTCTAGGACAAGGACTTAATTAATATTTGATAAAGAATATAAGACATAACGCTCAATTTTTCAAAAAAATGTTTCTTCCACCGTTCGGCGTATAGGCCTAAATCTAGAATATTAATATGTATATTATAATAAGTGGCCATATTTTAATGACCATCTGGTACAAAAGATGTGTTATTGTATGGAATGTAAACAGCGGGATTCCCTATTTTCCAGTTGGCAATAATGTAATTGTGAATAATGACGTGTGACCCGAACTGGTTGTTTGTCTAAGGTATAGTGGTACATTGGTTTCTATTGACAAACTTAGGGTTCGAATCCTTGCTCCGTAAGATGTACTGACAAGCCAGTTTAATATGCACTAGTTTCTCTCGTACAGGTAGTATATTCGTGGGTACACTGAAGCACACTTTCCACACATAACGGCTGCCTGTGCTAATACTTCCATAGCACTTTGGGAGCCCATAGCAACACAACATTACATTAATTTGATTAATGGTGTTTCCCTCTCCATTGTTAATTCAACGTTGACATGGTAACAATGGGAACGCTTAGGTGGTTATGGAGATTATTGTGGCAGCTGTAGACATGGTTGCTATCATGAAATATCAATATAACAAAATAAATAAACATTAAAAAAGCTCGTTATTTTTTATTTTACTAGTATGATATTCCATTACTGCTATGATTATCGTTGTCAGATCATCACATCATCATCAGCACCACCATCATCATCATCATCATGATCATCCTTTTTTCCCATTCTTCTTCTACTCCTACTCCTCCTCCTCCTCCTCCTCCTATTCCTAATTATTCTTCTTCCCCTTCTTCTCCTTCTCCTCCTCCTCCTTCTTCTCCTTCTGCTTCTTCATCCTTTCCTTACTATTTAAACCAGGGAATATTTTCCTTTTTTAGGGATGCATGAAAGATTGAATACCTAGTATTAATAACAAATATAAAATGTAAAAAATGACTTATAAAACACTAAGCCATCCCATTAATAAATATACTAAAATCATAACTGCCCCAACGTACAGAGGCGGAATGTAATCTAATTTGCCTGTAATTGCTCTCATTCAATTGTCATTATGCCGGCGACCCGCCATTTCATCCATCAAGCACCGAGCAATCTCATCAATTACCCCCACCATTTTTGTTTGTACTGTGGGAAAAGTTGTCCAAATTATATCTAGGCATTGAGCAGTGTTTAGGGAGACCTCGGGCAGTTGATAAAACTGAGGCAGAGTCATGGCAGAATCAGAACAAAGAAAAACAGAGTGTACTGTGATGTCATGGCGACACATTACACTCTGTTTTTCTTTGTTCTCATTCCCCTCTTCTACTTTACCTCCTTCCTTTCCTTTCAGTGTCTTCACCATAGGTCTATTCTTTTTATATATGTTGTACCTCTTCTTCGCCTTCCCCTCCTCCTTTTGATTTCTCACTTCTTCATCTTCTTCTTCCACTTTTGGTTGTTTCCTACTCATAACACTCCCCAATCCCCATACATAGTAAGTTCCAAATTATTAAGGGGGCACCCCCCCCCCACATCCTGCCACCGGATGGACGCTGTTGAGCTGTTGATGTTTTTTTGTTAAATGATGGTGACACAATGGTCGCCGGTCAGATTATTCCATATTCAAAACCTTTCCCATAACACTAACCCTGGTGGTGCTTAAGACTGTACTAGCGATGATTTAAAGCCCAAGTCCACCCGATTTTCAAAAATTATAACATGTTGTAAATAAATCAAAGGTTAAAACTGCCAAATATCACGGGCGTACTTCAATCAGGTGATTTTTAAGAGCGATTTTTGTTTCGGGTATTTCGAGCAAAACATTTATATTGCTGTACGGATGTGACGTATGCTCCTCACAACGAAAGTGCCAGCGGTATACATTCTGACAATAGGCTATTTTCGTAATGTTTAATGCATACGTCTTTGTGAAGTGCCTCTATACAAACTATTTCATTCACCTGATAAGAATAATAGTGTTTCATTATTCTTATCAGGTGAATGAAATAGTTTGTATCGAGGCACTTCACAAAGACGTATGCATTAAATTTGGTTACATTACGAATCTGTGTTGTGAGGACCCTACGTCACAACCGACTCGCTCATTAACTTGTTTTTGCTCATTAAAAAAATTATTAAAAATAAATCTGAGCACCATTTTCCAAAACCAAGTTATAGTTGGGCTTTTTAGATTTTTGTCTATCTAATCAGCTCAACTTTTCAGTGGAGTGGACTTGTACTTTAAACCGCAATTATTGTTACAACACGATCGCATATGACGCAAACATTTTCGAGAAATCAACTCAAGGGTAATTTTACTTAGCCGTAATAAATTTCCCATTGTATATCCCATAGAAATCATTTTCAGATAATTTAATTTTCGCACATTGTACTGTACGTTGGACGAGCCTGTTAAGGTTATTTTTTTGAAAGTCCTTGCGGTCGTGTTTGGTTCATTCCTCGACGTTGACAATAGATGTCGGTAACAATAAACGTCGGAATCTGTTGTCGACAATGTAATGCCGTAACAATCACGCTTTCTATTTCCCCCCTTTTCGCATATCGCCTGTTCTTTATATACCGTACTTTTGACCTGATTATTTAAAAGGTATTCTCATGATATCATAAATTATTTTAATTTACCATTTTTTAGCACGGCGAAGCAGTTTGAATTCGAGTTCATCAACAACTCGTTCGCCCTCCGCCACTCCAACTCCCAACAATACGTCACCGTCGACGCCTCCGGCCAACCATCACTGACAGCCAACATCAACGACATCACAGGCAAGATTGGCGTCGAGCTCGTCAACCGCACGTCGCTCATTCTCCAAGGGGAATTCGGGTTCGTCAAGCGGGAGACCGGGGGCAGGAACAACAAGGTCAAATGCAACTCGGCCGAGTACGACGAATTGAGTTTGACCTATGAACCGGAAACGAATACTTATCGGATTAAAGGTAAGAATATAAACTGTTTTCATATTTTATTGCACGGTCAAAACAGTTTTATAATAAAAAAAATTAAAAAAATTAAATAACCCTTAGGGAATCGCTCAACTGTCTCAAACATAGTCGTCTTTAATTAATGGATAAAGTGGGAAGTTGTTGACGATGTGCCTGCGAGAGCCACAGCCCAATTAAGAGACCGACAGCCCTAGCAACGTCAGTCACGTGAAACCTCAGAAAACTTGTCAGAATCCGCGCTGTTGGTCTTTAAGCTGTCGGTCCTATTCGACGGTCTCGTGAACCCTCACAAAACTATTCAGAATCAAGTCCCGCAACACCGATGTTGGGAGTATCGTAAGCTGTCAGACTACTGGATTGTCGTCTCATGGGTTGTCTGTTTTGTGGGCTGTCAATTTGTTCATCAGTTAGTCTCAGACTGCACAATGTTAGATCCATGGTCTCTATAGTCTGATAGATGCTAAACTTACTCTTTTCAACATCGTTTGATTTTACCTTTAGATCCGGATGGGAACCCGTGGTGCATGGACTCCTTGAAGGAACATGTGATCGCTCCCTCCATGGGCCAGCCAACCTCTTTCATCCTCGAGGTTCACGCAACACTCGGTAGAGCCAAGCTGGCAATACGTCCCCTACATCCAGACAACGACTATTTCCTCAAAGGCTACAAGAATGGCGCCCTCACAGCAACCGGTGAAACCCTGGCCAAGGAAACCTTGTGGAAATTTATTTAAATCACAGTGGAAGGGTTAAGCTTTTAGAGAGTGGGGGAAGCATCATTGAATAACTGGTCAATATAGATCCGGAGGAAAACAATTCTTGAGAAATATATTAATGCAATTCAATGCAAAGTAGAGGTGTCCCGGTTCAGCGGATATGTCACCGGACTGTTGATCACATGGTTCGCGGTGCAAGTCCCGCTACGGCACTGATGTCCTTAAGCAAAACAATAATCTATACGTTTGCCACTTGTCATCTAGGGCCTTGTCTTATGAAGAGTTGATATTAATCGTAACTTATTTGCGATTGATATCAATCGCAACTATGTAGGCCTACATAAGAGATAGGAGACTGCAAACTTGCGCTTGATTGGAGGACTTAATTGCGAATCGCAACTCTTTATACGACAGGGCCCAGGTGTAGTGAATGGGTACCTGGCAGAATTTTTTCCTGAGTGCTTTGAGCACCTTAGAGCTAAAGCCAGTGTAGTAATGATACTCTGTATGAGCCTTGAGCATCCCCTGGGATGGATATGTGTACAATATAATGTAGCTAGTGTTATTAGACGCAGGCTGGTCCAAAGCTGACTGATCGATTATTTTATTACGAGCGCATAGGGATATCCTGTAATGTGTTATGCGCTATTATTATTATGAGTATTATTATTATTATTATTATTATTATTATTATTATTATTATTATTATTATTACTATTATTATTATTATTATTATTATTATTATTATTATTATTATTACTTTATTAGGCATTTGCAGTGGACCTCCAGGTCGAGGGAATATATGTCATTGGAGAGACCCATGGGCACTAGCGCTATGAAAAGAAGAAAGATGGAACACTAATGAATTATTGAGCAATAGCCAAGCGTGGGGAAACGGGGTTCTCAGATTTTTTTTTTTTTTTGGGGCTTGGGAAGGGAGATGGAGAAAAAAAAACGTTGTTTAAAGGAGAAGGAGGTGTAGGCAGCTTGGTTTTGTTTGGTTTGATGGTTTGATTTACATGACTGATAAGAAAGCATGTGTATGCTTGTAAGTAAGCAACCAGGGGACCGACGGCTTTAAGTCCTCCCCGATGGACTTGGTAATGAGGAGTAATACCTTACCGAAGGGCACCATAGCGCATCGACGTGGTTTCGAACCCGGGACCTCCCGTTTACGAGACCACTACTCTATCACTGAGCCATCGCGTCTCCAGCTTATAAAATTAATAATTAATGATGTTGTAGGCCTATGTTTATTCATTTATTTATAATAATGATAATGTTAATGATGATGATGATAATATCAATGATGATGATGATGATGATAATATCAATAATAATGATAATAGTGGGTTTTTGTAGTGCGCTGATGTATGTCAGACTTGACACTCCTCGCGCTCCACAATTTTTTAAAATTAATTAAATAACTGATTTACTTTTTGATCTATTTATTTATCTATTTATATATTTGTTCATTCATTAATTTGTGCTTTTATATCTTATTTAAAATCATTAGTCTAGATTGCTTACCGTGAATTTCAAATTAGTGAAACAATGGTGTAAAATTGTCACCGAGAAAAGTTTGATTTTTTTTCCCTCGTTTTAATTAAGCTTATCATTGTATGTTTCCAAATAAAGTAATCAAACTCTTTGTGAATTACATCGATAATGGATGTACTAATATAAAGCTTTTAAAGCGTGTATTCCTTATATTTGTCTGCTTGTTTAATTGTTTAATATTTTTTACTCATCGTATAACTATCCAAATTAAGCGACGACAATTGATTGATTGATTGATTTTTATTCGACAAGCTTCCAACATACAACAATATACAAGAATACCAGATCAAAATTATGTCAGCTTGAACAGGATAACCCACGATAGCTCGAGAGCTTATTTCCAGTGGGGTCCCTACAGACAGATAAGAAAAAGAAAAAGAAAGAGAAATTAAAGATAATAATAATAACAACATTAAACTGATGATAGAAATGATAATAAGTACAAGAAGAAAAAGAAAAAGGAGAAGAAGAAAAAGAGGAAGAAGAGGAGGAGGAAGAAAAGCAAAATAATGATGAATTTGTAGAATTTCTATAACGTACGAAAACACAAGTATATACAATATGTAAAAGTATGAACCGGCAGAAGAATACAAATTTCAATCATATAACATGTCATTCGTTTCTCTTCTCTGACTCTCAAGTATTAGGTATTCCTTTAATTTCCTGTTCAAAATGAGCATAGTTTTCTATTTCCTTTATACCATTGGAAAGGGAATTCCAATGTTTTATGGCATTGTAATAAAACGAACTTCCAATACTACCTACTCTTTCTGGTAAGTTAAAGTTGAATCGGCTATTTCTTGTATATATTATAATCATGTAAGTCAATAACAAGATCGAAGTTGGATCGAATATAATGATTCAACCTAGTGTGATATATTTTATGCACGTGATGCAATACGAGTTGTTTTGATCTTTGGCTGACTTCAAGAAAACCAGCTTTAGAAAGTTCGCTGTAGCCAACATGAGTTCTTGGACCAGAACAGTTGATGAATCTCACCATTTTGTTTTGTATAATCTTCAACTTGTTTATGTTACTATACCATGCAGGGGTAGCATAGTCAAATAAACATTGAATAAGAGCAAAACAGATTATATGTCTTGCTTTTAAGTCCATACAATTTTGATATCTGTACAAAAATTTCAGACGAGAATTTGCTTTTTTTACAACTGATTCTACTACAGATGAAAATGAAATTGCGCTAGCGAACTCAATGCCTAAATACTCCACAGATTATTTTCTTTTGATTACTTGATTATTGTGTGTCACTTTGAATTCAATTGACTTTTTAGAACTAATTTTAGAACAAAACAAAATGCTTTTCTGTGTTTCCCAAGTGTAAAGAAAGCTAATTATCAGTCATCCAATCGACACACGTAGACAGCTGTTCACTGAGCTTTTCCTCAATATATTTAGGATCAGGATTTGAACAGAGTAGTACGCTGTCATCTGCGTACAATAATAGTTTTAAGTCTTTTATACAAATACACATATCATTTATATAACTTGAAAATAGAATTGGGCCTAAAATGCTTCCCTGAGGAACACCGCATGTTATAGGCATTAGTTTGGAACGAATATCATGAATGGCTACTACTTGGTGTCGATCAGATAAGTAGGATCTTAACCACTCTAAACTTGCCTTATTAAAACCCATTAGTTGTAACTTATTCAATAAGACGCAATGATTAACTGTATCAAAAGCTTTTTGCAGATCAAGGAGCACCATACCAACAAAGCGCCCTTGGGAAGTTTCTGTCCTCAAATAATCAGTCAAATGAATTAGACATGTTTCAGTCGAATAATCATGTCGAAAACCAGATTGAAATTCATAAATTATATCATTTTGACTCTTTGATTGATTGATTGATTGATTGATTTACCAAATATATCAATTAGTAGGCGGTTTCCCGACAAAATTTGTATCATCACGTATTAGTCAAAACATATTCTTTCACATGATTGGTAATGAAAGCTTCCATTTCATTTTTTGAGAGAGGGGCGTTTCCAAAACTGGTCTCTACCTTTAAGCTTCGCGCGGGAGTCCCTTCACCCTCACCCACCCTTGCACCCACCCCCTTAGGGAGCGCGCTTCGCGCGCTCTTTAAGTGATTCGCTTGCTCACTAACGCCCCCCTTAAAATAAGATCCTAGCTACGCGCCTGCATTTATATAGCTATGATGCTGACTAAGTTGACGAAATAATTCGTATATTTATGTCGTCGAGGAAAATGACCATTTGCGCATACGCAAGTACTATAGATAGTTCATAGGAACAACAATTTAGCCTTCGGCCCCGGGTTTATAGGGTTAAATTTGTAGACATTGGGACATTAAATTTTGTCGGTAATTGGTGGCTAGTTTTGTCGGTAATCGGTGGCCTCTACACCCCCCACTGAAAAAGGTCTAGCGATGCCCCTGCACGTAGACAGTTGTTCACAGAGCTTTTCCTCAATATATTTAGGGTTAGGATTTAAATAGAGTAATGATAATGATAATGAGAAAAAGAGTATTTTGGAATAGCGTCTTTTAGTTGCAGCTTTAAAGGACTAAAGTGCTTCAAAACTGCTCCACTAAATTGTGGACCATTGCAAGAGTAATAAAGGCTACTTCGATTACATGGAAATAGATAGGTCTATTATGTCAAAGTTGACTTTTAACATTTAACCTATGCTAGATTCCGGCGGTAGAAGAATAATGGTATTAGTGAGAAGGATGAAAGGGAGAGAGAGAGAGAGAGAGGGGGGAGAGAGAGAGAGAGAGAGAGGGGGAAGAGAGGGGAAGATAGAGAGAGGGAGAGGGACAGAGAGAGAGAGAGAGAGAGAACTTGAGGAAACAGAAACATCATGATGAGCATGCAGATGGAGTGGACTGAAAAAGAAAGGGAGATTGATTCTAAAAAGTTAATCTTCATCTTATTTGATTTCTGATAGGCCTAGATCCCCTAAAAAATTTGGACATATCTTTTGAAAAAAAAGTTGTATAATAAACAATGCTCATGCCTCCTCCCCAGAGGCGGCCCTGGGGCAGGGGGGCATAGTGCCCTTCCACTTTTTCAAGCACCCGAAAAGTGCCCCTTTTTATATAGGAAAAGTGCCCCTTTAAGTTTGTAAGAAGTGCCCATTTTTACATAGGAATAGTGCCCCTTTCACTTTGACAAGTGCCCCTATTAATTTGTAAAAGTGCCCCTTCCCTTTTCAACTCTGATAAGTGCCCTTTTATTTGGACACGTGCCCCTTTTCCTTCGACAAGTTCCCATTTTCCTTTGCAATAAGACATAGTGTCCATTTTCCATTCTCATAAGTGCCCTTTTAATCTCTAGTAAGTGCCCTTTTCAGGTACGAGAAGTGCCTCTTTTCACTTTTGATAAGTGCCCCGTCACCTCTGATAATTGCCCTATTCAAATCTGAGAAGTGCCTCTTTTACTTTGACAAGTGCCCTTTTCCTTTGTAAGAAGTGCCCCTTCCCCTTTTAATAACTACCCCCATTTTAACTCGGATAAGCGCACCTTATATTTTCACATGTGCCCCTTTTCCTTTCTAATAAGTGCCCCTTTTCCTAATGATAAGTGCCCCATTAAAAAAGAGCCCTTTCCCCTTCTCATAAGTGCCTCTTCTCTGATAAATGACCCTTTTCAGGTACGAGAAGTTACTCCTTTTCACTTCAGATAAGTGCCCCCTTCACCTCCGATAAATGCCCCTTTAAAATCTGATCGGTGCCCATTTTCTTTCAACTAATGCACATTTTCCTTTATTATAAGTGCCCCTTTTCATTCACATAAGTGCCCCTTTTATATCTGGTCATTGCCCCTTTTCAGGTGCGATAAGTGCCTCTTTTCACCTCTGATAATTTCCCTTTACCAATGATACGTGCCCCTTTTTCGTTTCTAATAACGGACCTTTCCCCTTTTCATAAATGCCCCTATCAAGGTCTGATGGGGGCCCCTATTCCGTCGGCAAATGCCCATTCCCTATTCCCATGACTGACTTTTTTTTATCCCTGGCGAGTGCCCCTTTTTGAGGGTGTAAGAAGTGCCCCATTTTCACCTCTGATAATATTAATACTCTTTGTACTTTGACACATGCTCCTTTTCTTTTTGATAAGTGTCCCCTTTTCCTCTCATCATTAAACGCGCCCTAATTTCAAGCGACTAAGAGCAATTTCCCAGAGCTCGCTCGCTACGCTCGCACGCATCTATAGATGATATACCCATGTTACTTATCAAATCTTTTCAGTCTTCTGTTATGAGAATGTGCTTATAACCCCATCAGGATTGGGTTTTTTCCTCTTTATAAGATGTAATTTTTCGCACTGCGACCTCACAAATCTTAAATTTTCCGCTCGCTTTGCTCGCTCGCAAATAAATTGTAAGACCATCACACCAAACTGCAAAGCATGATGCTTAAGCAATATCTTGTATGGTGTATAAAGTGAAACAAATATTGAAATCATCCCTGATAATGTAATCACAATGTAGGGGTATATACCAATGTCTAAAAAATGGTATATTTTCGCTTTGAGATTTCCTTTGTAGGTGCCCTTTTTCCAGAAAGTGCCCTTTTTCTTGGGGCCCCCCCCCCACTTTGGAAGTTGCTCGGCCGCCCCTGCTCCTCCCCCCCCCCCAATCCCCTCCCCTGCCCGTGACCCCGAAGACCATTAGTGGCGCAGGAGTACCTGTATTTTTATTTATCTTTGTAAACTGTCCCCAGGCCCAGCAGCGTTCCATACTCAAATTATTTCAGCCGGTTTGTTTGAAATTATACAAAAATGGCCCAAGCACAAGAATTAAAAGCAGGTAATTTCCTCTTTCTCTCTGCTATTTAAGATGTAAAAATAGCCTTTATTCACAATTTGATAAAAAATATTGTTGATATGTAAATTCTCTCCATAAAATCGGAAAAATTCAAATTGCAATGAATTTGACTGTGCCCATGTGTTCATATTGGTGTCAGTTGATGTGCACTGAGTTTGATCTTGACACGTACGATGCCCGATGGCGATGGCCACTCCTGTGCAAATTTACGCTATGCTAACTGGACATGTCAGGCAGTTGGTTTGTAACTAGATTAACTGTATGACTGTCCTGTCTCTCCGGTTCCATGGATGTGTTATTTGTTGGTCCAACTCAGTAACTCGACTGTTTGCTAAGTTGAGTTTGAGAAGGCGTGAAATACAAATCAATCATTTCAATGTTGATCTCCGCTCTAGCTCAATCAGTCAATGGAGTGAACGTGAATGGACAATGAATTGAATTATTATAGATTGAATGAGTATGAGTTGAATGAGTAATGACAATGACAAAATGTAAATAATGTTCTACTTCTTCTAAAGTTCTATACCTATTTTCCACTCAGTAAGTAGGCTGGCCAGACTCGCCGGCTGGAGAAGCACGAGCGACGTGTACTGAACTAGTAGTAGTACCCGGTACTGTATTTACACTCATAGAAGTATTAGTATAGATCTAGACTAGATCTAGATCTGCTATTATTATAGTATACTTTGTGTGTAGGACTAGATCTACTACTTCTCAAAATGTTCAAACACCACTGCACAAAACTCCCCAGAATTCATTTGAAATCATCACTTTAGACTAGGTGACCATAGATGACATTTTAGTAGCAGTAAAATACAATCAATTCATCATTATCTTAAAATAGACGATTCTCTAACAAGTAACAGCAACACTAGTGAAACAGGATGCAGCATAGGCTTTTCTAAATGATTTTTAGCTGCGAATCAGCAAGAAATTACAGTACTTATTTGTTACGATCCTTTAGGGTAACAGTATGATTTTAAAGTGTTATAGACTATTTAAAATCAAGTGTTTCAACTGTAATTTTCATTTTTATCCTATTTGTTTTGTACAAATTCAGGATATGTATGAAAAGTTTGTACTTTTCAGCGTCCATGCATGTATGAGGTCCACACCGTTACTTTAGACCTCATCCATTGTAGAAGTGTTTTTTCACACATTCTCAATGCAGTTAGTGATTAAAACCTCCCATTAAGTGTATCTTCAATTGAATAAGAACAGAGGGGCAAGATTTGTCACTGAGCAAATATTTTAGATAGATCTAGAATCAATGTTCTTACACCAATTTAAAAGAGGGTTTCGGCTAGCCTGATTGACATCTAAAACTAAATCCACCTTTTAAAAAAAAAGTTGAATGTCAATCTTTCTTTCTTTTAACTTGAATTCAAACAATAACATAGGGATATTGTAATTCCCCCTAACTAATACTTACTGCACTATCCTTCAGTATTGTTTGAAATCCTTTTCCTCAGTTGTCAAGGAGACATTGGAGAACAATGGTGTCCTGGGAGAGATCAAGGCCAGAGTTCGAGCTGAGGTCTTTCACGCCTTGGATGACCCAAACCAGAGGAAACCACAGCTAAGCAATGAGAACATGCTCATCAATGAGCTCATCAGAGAATATCTAGAGTTCAACCGCTATAAATACACATCATCTGTACTCCTAGCAGGTACGTTCGTGAGTAGACTTTGTGTTAAAAACATTACTAGATACTAAATCTTTATTTACCTAAGGCATTCCAGAACAACGTAGGCCTACACAGAGATGCCAACTGTTCCGTTTTTGCCGTATTTGTTCTGTTTTTTTGCTATGAATATTTTTTTGTATGCTTTGTTACTTTTTTCTTAATTTCCGATCATGGGCTTTGTGTCTTATGTGTAGTATGCACCATCTGCTTTCCATAGGCGCTGAATCCGCGGGCAATGCATGCAGTACGGTGATACGGGGCCCCAGACTGCGCACGTTGCAAACAACCCACGTGTTGGATTTGTACACAGTATGTATTTGCCCTGCACTATGTATTCCATACATGTCTTTTGATTATTTTTTAATTAGAATATATGTTGGAATTCTTTTACCGAATATCTTTCAGAGTCTGGACAGCCCACCACACCTCTAGATCGTCAATTCTTAGCAAGTGAGCTCAACTTAGTAGAAGATAGGAATACAGCTGGCTTGTAAGTAAATGCAGTTACCGGTAGTCAAAATATTTGATTTGGTATTGTTCTTAAACTTTGGATTTATCATACATGATTTACACATAAGAAAAGTATGTTTTTATGGGATCTAAATTATTTTCTACCTCTCATTTGTTTAATATTTCACTTGAGGAGGAAAAAATATTCACAGTATCTTAGTATTGCTAGTATCTTCCTATATATCACCTACTATCGAAGAAATATGATGAAAACTTTTCAAGGGCTCACCAAAACTGAACATGACCTTTTAAGCGGTACAAAGAATTGGGACCAGCAAAATTATGTAGTTATGAGGAGAGTTTGCTTTAACTGTGTTTTTTTTAAACAAGGTTCCATTGTATATTTTTTCAGACCTCTGATATATGGGATACTATCACACTTCGTCCATGACCAAGGCAAAAGTCCCTCCCTGAATCCCAACTACCAATCATCATCCTCATCAGTAGACCCATCTCACATGAGATCCCTTCCTGTCAGGACAGACAGTCACAGAAAAACAAGCTCAGGTGAGATTCTCATATGGCCCTTTTCCTTTGTAACTGGTCTAAGTTTGACAGGGGTAACCTACACATGGGCCTTTTTCTCTTTTCTTGAACACACTCAAATTGAAATTCAGCATCAGAGTGAAGTGTTGAAAGAAAAAAAAAATGGCCTGAGAGTCGAAATTTGAAACAATCTTGCTTCAGAAATTTGCACTACCGGTATATGACGATTTGTTCAGTAATTGGGCATAGTAACAAAAATGTAACTTCACTTTTAACGATAGACACAATACCCGGTACTCAATTCATTTGTTTTTCACATGGAGTTCTTTTCTAATTTGAAGTTATTGTGTTGTCTTTATACTGTTTTTATGGTGATGGGTGAGGTGGGGGAGAGGTTGACTATTACAAGGTCTTCAGGGGCTAGTTCAGGAGTACTGTATTGTAAATCATGTCACTTTTTGTCTACATTTAGTTGAATACAAATTATAGAGACATGGACAATTTTACTTTGGGGATAACTTAATGATCTTCCATTTACATGACCATTTTAATTTCTTTGTTCTTTATTTCCTGCATTGATACAGATGTTCCTCATCATTCTGACGTCAGAGTAGGAGAGGCATTCACCTTTAGCAACAAGCACAGATGATGTGAACTGGTTTCACAGAGTGTCATCTTAGAACAAAAGACAGTTTTAGTATTGGTCTGTTGATGAACTTACCACACACCTGATGATCAGAGCTGTTCACATTAATCAGCAACATGGAACAAAAGTCTTTCCCCGCTGATTTTACCAATTGGCTTTACCATTCCCATGCCAGATTATCAGAGTGGTCAGTGAAGATTATCCTTTTTCAGATGTGCCATGCCCAAGAAATGTTTTTATGCCATTTAAAGCAGAATGTCAAAGGCTTGGTGAACATCAAATGATACATTGGAATCTTGTAACTTGGCGATGGTGCACATTATGTTCCCCACATAAGTTCCCCATATTATACTGAGTTCCTTTCTGTGCATTTGTAAAAATTAGATTGAAATATGGAACATCATCCTAGCCCCCGAAATTAGATATAACGCTATGGAGTTCAGTCTGAAACATTTGTACTCGTTGAACTTAGTGGTGTCGTGGTCTGGGGATACATCTTTTAACATCTTTTGTTGTGGTCAACCTGTGGCTCAAATCTGTTATGATCTGCTTTGAAGTTTGAGGAGGATTTGTGTATAATATAACACCTGAAAAGTATAACTGGATGTTGCAGTTCACTTGTTCGACAACATGTCCACCAAGAGGTTTGATGTTACATCCTGAACAAATGAGTTTGTTAAACGTACGATGCTCTGATTGTTTATGAAACTCAAATATCTGAATTGCACTTACTTTCAATGGTGTCACAGCTTTCCAAACAAATCCCCTCGTACCTAAATACAATAATAATAATAATAATAATAAAACGGTGCTTATAAAGCACTTTCCACCGAAGTCTCTAATGGTAATGATCATATTCGCTATGCCCCAGTGTTACCTGGAAAAAGGATGTGAGGCTGTGTTGTGAGAAAACACTCTTGTAAGTGATTATGCCAAGTTGTCCACTGATGTTACTAGAAATGTATTGTTACAGTTCTTAGTGTCTTTCTCTTATTTCTATTATTTTTATGAGTACTTTTTATGAATCTGTATATCGAATAGAACCTCAGGAAAGGTTTGGCAGTTAAGATCAAATCTAATCAGTGTAATATATCAGATGGAATAAAAAAAGTTATATTTTACGTTGGATTGAAAGTCACACAATCCTCACATTTTGCTTTCATGGCTGCAAAATTATTTTATTACGGAATATTAGTACATATTTGTATGCCTCCGCCACACGTAGTGAGTACCGGAGGCATGTTTTCGGGTTGTCCGTCCATCCGTCCGTAATCATTCTTGTGAACGTGATAACTTAAGAACTGATCGAGGTATCATATTTAAATTTGGTGAAAGTATGTATGACCATGTAAAGATTACCTGATTTAATTTTGGGGTCAAGAGGTCAAAGGTCACGGGTCAATTTAAATGCGCTAAAATATCTTGTGAACACCATAATTTGAGAACAAATTGTGCTATCATAGTTAAACTTGGTGAGAGTATGTATGACCATGTGAAGATTACCTGATTAAATTTTGGGGTCAAAGGTCAAAGGTTACTGGGCTAATTTAAATGTGCTAAAATATTTTGTGAACACGATAATTTGAGAACGAATTCTGCTATCATAGTTAAACTTGGTAAGAGTATGTATGACCATATGAAGATTACCTGATTTCATTTTGGGGTCAAGAGGTCACAGGTCAATTTAAATGTGCTAAAATATCTTGTGAAAGCGAATTGTATAACCCTCCACAAAGCATATGTTTAATTCAATGAAAATAAAACAAAGCTAATCACTTTTCATTAAAAACTACTGGTCCGTTAGCAAGATCTAAATATAAAAAGGGTTATTATCGTGCCTATATAAGCTAGAACTTCTACCCATAACACTTCATCAAAATTAAGGAGGGTCTTCAATAAATGAGGGCTCGATCTTACCTTTAATCGATCAGATACATGTAATTACAAAATACTGATTATGTTGCAGGCGGAGCCATATTTTTGACTGCGCGGAGTTTGTATATTTTGACAGTTGTCAGTTATAAAAATAGAAACGTACACATACACACTCCAGTTGAGTCATAATTTGAATTGTCTGCATGCATTAATGAAAACAATGTCTAGCACATTTTAGTAAAAGAAAATAATATTGATATAGAAAGGGAGAGCATCGTGACTCAAGGATGGGGGGAGAGAGAGACAGACAGACAGACAGACAGACAGAGAGAGAGAGAGAGAGAGAAGTAGTAGTAGTAGTATAATAGAGGGGGTGGAGGGAAAGAGAGATCTAGAGTGGGAAGTGGAGCGAGAATTAATGGAGCCTAGCTTCATGGTGGTTATGGATTTCTACTCCAAGCACTCAAATATTTAACTCCTTTTCGAAGCGCTCAAGAAATTCACTCGCAATTGACTAATCTGTAGCCTACATGGTCTATAGACTATAGTAATACAAATATACCAAGGAGGTATAGTAGAATTCTTGAATGTACAGGTGTGTATACCACAGAACTGTAAAATATACGTATTTTACAGTTTTGTGGTGTGTACGTGTACGCCATCCTCGCGCTAACTGGCAGTAGACGCGAGATGGCGCTAATGAAGCTGAGTCAGATACACATGGCCGACACGACGGGTCTTGAGAGATGACTTAAAAAGTCTGTTTTGACGCTATTCGACAATCTGCATCAGACCATTCTGATTATTCAAAACCAAGTCATTTTACGGTAGGTATTTGCCACCTTTTCATTGATCTCTCCCACATGTGAAAATATTTGTAATTTTTTTTCGGAGGAAGTAGACCACCCGTGGGAGTTGAGTGGGAGTCTGGCCCGGGACCGAACGACTGGGATTGTGTCACGAAGTACGAATTCACTGCTGCATGTGCATGCTGCAGCAGTAGGGCCTCGAGTATTATTAATAGGGACTTTTAGATTTGCACGTCGACGTAGTGGACTGCAACGTGTGCCATTCTTTCAAGGCACTGGCCCGTGCCCGGCAGTGCCTTAAAAGGACGTCACATTACCTAAAAAGGATGTCACCGTGGCAGTCCACGTTCTCGTCGTGTAAAATCTAAAAGTCCCTAAGTAATGGTAATGTAGATCTAGACTAGATCTAGGCCTATTAGATCTAGCCTAGACTAGTCTAGTTCAAATAAACACCCAAACATGTGAAGCAGGTTTTAGTTTAGACCGAAGATTTCTGTCTCTTTCGTTCGTTAGCCTCTGATTTGGGTAGGGTCGGCTCCTCTCTTTAGATTTTAGAGACAGTCAGAAGCCGACCATAGCGGCTGCATTGCAAACTAATGCCCGCGTCCGGGCAGTAAACTTATGCCCAAAACAAAATACTACATTTTATCCGATGCATATCCGATGCATTTTTAAATATTATTGTAAATTAGGCCTAGCCGCCTAGGCTAAACTACATCGGTTCCACTTACCAGATTGACTGTATGATGCGTTTAAGGGTCTTTTTCCGGATTTTCATCGCCGAAAATGAGCTCCGTGTTGAAATTCTTGCAGCCGTATTTTAAACTGTTACTGCGCATGAAGGAAGATGACGTCATCCATTGACAGTAACAGTTTAAAATTCAATTTCAACGAAGAAAATCAGGGGAAAAAAAAGACCCTTAATTAAATGCATCATTCAGTCAATCTGGTATTATATTAATTAGCCTAGATCTAGGCCTAATTTTCAAAAATAGATGCATCGAATATGAATCCGCTAAAGTGACATTTTAGTCCAAAGTTTGGTGGCTAGTTTGGTGGCCAGATCCGTTCCACCAAGTTTGCACAGGAGCGCCTATGGTCGGCTTCTGTCTCTAAAGAGAGGAGCCGACCCTACCCAAATCAGAGGCTAACGAACGAAAGAGACAGAAATTTTCGGTCTAAACCTTGCCAAGCCTGTCCATAATAAAAGCTTATTAATATTTTGATACCCTAGCTGCGTGAGTGATGTAGGCCTACACAAAACTTAAATCTTCTTCTTTTTCTTCTTCCTCTTCTTCCTCCACTCTATCGGAGTACTGCAATTGTGTCGTACTAATACTGATACTCATAGCAGGTAGGCCGTAGGTCCATGGTTAGACCGAAAGCTTCAGTCTCTGATATCGACGGTTGTTCTGCTGGGATAACATCTGGCTCCTCTGACCGCCTCTATAGGGGAATGTTGACAAATGTCAATTTTACTAAAGAATGACCCATACCAGACGGTTATTTCTGTCTAGTCCATGGCCATAGCAGGCAGGATCAGGAATGTCATGTCAGGTAGACATTCATATTCACTCCTTCCTGCACCCGACGAGCCTTGCACACGTTGTGCGCTTGGGATTTTGCTAGCGGACTCTTCTTTGTTCTCATACAAAGCTCTTAACCAAGAATTTAACCAAAATTGTGACGTAATATGCGATTTACATTACAAAAACGATGACCTCTTATGAGAATTTGCAATGATGGTTCTGCCCGAAATGCAAATATACAGTTGTACACGCAAAAAACTGTTTTCACCTTGCCAATTTTATAAAGATAATAGCAAAAAAAAGGAACGCACGCATGGAGTTCGCGAAATTCAGCAAACTCCTTGTGTGCGCCTTAATATACTAAACTAATCGAGCTTATTTTCATCATATTGTTTTTGTAATTAATGGAAATAGCCTGTTAGAGAAAACGGGAATTAATGATATTTCTGTACAGGACAATAGGAGAGTTGTCCATGACTTTATCATAATCCGCTGACCTAATTGCCAATTTGCATAGATTTAGTGATCTCAAATTTCAAACATTTTGAACTCTCTTATTATTAGTGGTCCAATTTATTTTACCACTCGGTTTCTCTCATTTTCTGCTTTCCTACAAATGAACTTATAATATTAGAAAGGTTGGATTGCCCTATAGTCTATAGAAATGAAATTGTAAAATAGTAATTTTTCCTCCTCATGTATGATCTACCATCTGCGCTGGACCAATCTCTGCTGATATACACACAAAACCTATGGGAGCCAATTCTACACATAATATGCAGGGGTACAAGGTTATGTCTAATAGATTTGTACATGTATAAAGTGGGTAGGGACACCCAGAGACAAGGCATTTCTTTTCTTCTTTATACATTGTATTTCCTTTTCTTTTACTGCAGGTAACTATCATCTTCTATGGCAGCATTTCTCTAGACGGAGCTTCCTCTGTCTAGAAGCAACGACTTCAAGGTCAAATGTCCGACAGGGTGTCGGGTCATGGCCCAGAGGATAATACATCAGTGTCCTTCTCAACTAAGCTGTTACATGTAAGTCCTTGACCTTGTTCCTTAGCCAAGGTTCTGTATTTATATTTAGTTCAAAGAGTGTAAAAATATTCCCAAAAAACATTTCAATATCACGTTAACTTAAAAGTCATTGAAGCAATTTAGACCCAAGTTGGCTGCAGTAAGTATGTAAGGATGAACTGATTAAGTTTTGGGTGTCAAAGCTCAAAGGTCACAGGGACATTACTTCTGTTTTTTTAAGCTAGGCCTGTAATTTTTTTTGGAGGACTTTATTTTTGTGAATTGCACAAGTTCTTGTAGAATTGCAAAATTGACAAGCAATTTCAGTTGGATTTACTTACAATTATATTCATCACAAGTAGCCTGTGTTAATAATTATGAAACAACTTATGAACATGCCTATGTCTGGGTCATTCAGGCAAAAGTCTAATAATCTGTGAAAATATAATGAGCCTAAATACGGTGTACGAAATATCAGTTTTAGATATTGAAGAGACATTGCAAGTTTACGTTCAAAATAATGGTAAAAGTAACTAGTCGATGGCTTGTAATGATAATGATAATAACTATAATAGTGGGTTCTTGTATAACGCTCATGTCTGTCAAGACTTGACACCCCTGGCGCTCCACACTTACGTAACCACATTATCACGTTTTGAGTACTTTCATAGATACAAGCTATCTAATCTACGAAGTGTAGGGTTGACAATTCTCTTTTTACAGGCGGCTAAATCATGAATACTCACACTTTTGCAAGATTGCTCTACGAAAGTACTCAAAATTTGATAACTTGATTACATGAGTAATCGTTACAAGCCGTAAAATCGACAGATCTTCATGCACATGCAAGAGCAACATGAAATCAACTTTACCCTTTTTCTCTTTCATACTTGACCAAGTAAATGTCTCATCTAGTTTTTAGGGAGACATTTTATGTCTTCTAATGATAAACTTATTATTTGTTGATTACCGGTAGTCCCCTTTTATTTTGGAGGTCAGAGATCTTAGCTTGATTAGAAAGAGAGGATATGAAATTGGACATTGGACTTTGGACCTTGGTTCTGATGTAGCCCTAATGTTCTAATTTGCCAATAGACCCATTTTCTAATTTTCTGCATACTGTTTTAACATATGTTTCTCTTGACAACTGAAAATTTGCCAGAGGCTTGCCGACACAGCAACAACTAATTGTATGCAAAGTGAATTCCATCAATGGAGATGCCATTTTGCCTAGCAAGTGAATTAAATAGTTGGAAAGCAATGGTTCGGAAGAGAAACATGCATAGATTGACATACATTTATAGTAAACAGGTCTGTTAGATGATTTACATTTTTTACTCTGAGTCTAGTTATAGAGGAAGAGCTGTTTGATTTGATTTTGCCATTTGTGTAATCATCATGTGGTACACAGGGAGTGAATATAGTGCAGATGAAAGAGGATTTGTTTTAGCACTTTATACATTCCTTCATTCATTCATTCTTCTCCTTCTTCTTCTTCTTCTTCTTCTTCTTCTTCTTCTTCTTCTTCTTCTTCTTCTTCTTCTACTTATTCTTCTTCTTCTTCTCCTCCTTCTCCTTCTCCTTCTTCTTCTTCTTCACCTTCACCTTCACCTTCACCTTTCTCCTTAGCATTTTTGAAAATTAATTAATCCATTTAATTTTCTTTATTTTTTTGCTGTTGTTGTGACACTTGCAAGATGAATACTCCCTTTGGTAGAAGACTTGACTATTTTGCATTGAAACTTAAGTTTTCAGTACACTTTTTCAGAATTAAAAAAAGAGATTTCTAATCAGATCATCTTGATATTTGCTAAAATTCTGTTTTATGGTACCCACAGAGTCCATCAGTGAAGTCCTTTCTTGGTGGGGTCATAAGCAGTACCAGTTCCTGTATCCTCCTCCAGCCATTGGACCTGGTCAAGACTCGCATCCAGTCCGCCCGTTCTGCAGCACATCGTCATCGGGGCCCCGCCACACCTCGCCCCAAGGGTCTGCTTGGTACAACTATCGATGTGGCAAAGAATGAGAGGGTCTTTGGCCTGTGGCAGGGATTATCACCTGTAAGTTTTCTAAATATTTCTTTCTAAGGAGACCATTTTCTGAGTTAGTGTATTTAAATGTAGTGTGATTCTTATCGTGTTCATCATAGCAAATTTGCAACAGCTTCTGGTTTTTAGAGTAGACAACTACACTAGATATCTTGACATTGCTATTGTTATCTTACACCAATTTTGTACTGTTAGTACAGGAGGAAACTTGCCATAGTTACCATAAAGAAAAAATGTACGAAAAAAATGAAAAAAATAATGCTTCCTTTTTAGAAGTAATTGTCAGGTTGATTCCAGTCCATTTGTTGCAACTATTTGTTTTCAAACAGTCACTGATGAGAACTGTGCCTGGTGTTGGACTCTATTTCTTATCCTTACACACAATTCAGACAACGCTTGGGTAAGTGGAACTTTGACATTACAGTGTTTAACCATGGGTTATCATGAGGCCTGTCTTCATCAGACCGAAGTTGCAAAATAATCCGCAATTTTAACTTGCCCGATCTCAGTCTTCATCAGCCCGCAGTCTGAAAATAGCGGGTTATTTTGCAACTTTGGCCTGATGAAGACAAGCCTATGGGGACTTTGACACAAGTATTTACCTGATAAGTGTTAACAGGTGTAATATTCGCCAGGAGTGCCCTTCACTTTAATGGCCAACAGGTCTTATGTAATGCTCTGCAATTTCCATCAGTCATCCCATAAGGAAAAGTCGTCATCATAGCTTTCCCTCACCCCGAAAACTATCCGAGAGACTGGGGGTATTTCTTATTCTCTTACTCTCACCTTTCCTCCCCTCCCCCTCTCTCTAGATTTTCACCACCCCTCTCTCGTTTCATTTAGGTTATGTGTAATTATTTGTGTAATTGTCACTGTAACTGGAAGAGTCTTGATAGAATCATGTCTTCTTAAAGAAGTTTTCTTAAATGTTTAGCCTGACATTCCACATGCCTTTATTGTGGCATACAACAATGCTACAATTTAGGCATCAGGAAGGATCATGTATTGTGTATGAATAAACCCCCAAATGGGTGTGTAGCAAAATACGAGAAACTAACTTCTTATCAAATATTTAATTTCAAGATGGACTGAACTGAATGCTTCACAGGGCTTGCTCGTAGGTGCTCTTGCCAGGTGCATTGTGGGTACTGCCTTACTACCTGTGACTGTGGTAAAGACAAGGTTTGAGGTAAACAAGTAGCTTCCTGTTTATAATGCAGGGGTGATATCTGCTGTAAAACTAATGTGTACTTCAGTCTCAAAAGTTGAGTTACACAAAGTAGAATGGGAATGTAAATATCTAGTTATTCTATTTCTATACCAGTTCACTATATTCTGGAAATAAATCTTGTAATTGCTGAGTATTGCCAAGATGCTCCCTATAGTGATAAATATTCATTGTATGAGCTTTGGTTAAAGCAAGAACAAACCTTTCTCTATACAATACATTTGAATATTCATTCATTTAAATATTCATCAATATATACCGGTATATATATTCTCAAAATAGTCAAAGTTAAAAGTGTAATAGGTCCCAATCTGTCTTAAATATTATGTGTGTGTGTCATACTGTCATATGATGCATGATGCTACATGTACATGTAGAAGTGATGTTTTTATTTCAGAAGTACTATGCACTTTCCCAAGTAATGGATCCTTGTTTATTCTAAATGAAAACAAGCAATGTAGTCCCATGACATTTTGTATGAACCTGCGCACTGTCCTATCTCTAATGACTTACTATGGTTCTCTATCTATTGTTTGACGGAACAGAGCAAACAGTATTTTTACAGAGGCATTGCAAGTGCACTAAGGAATATACACAAGCATGAAGGATACAAAGGTTAGTTTGGTGCCATGTTTTATTTTCCCTAGTATTGGTGATATAGGGGATTTCACTGTAGAATGCAAACTGATAGAAATACATGGAAATTGTTATGGATGTGAAGTAGCAATGAAAGACAGGTCCCAGCAATTTGAGGAGAAAAAAATAGACAGAAAACATTGAATTTTATTATTTTTTTATAAAGATAATTCTATATGTTCACAAGATTAAAACCATACGTTCCTTAAATTTGTTAACCCTAAAAGGGCAGGGTTATTTTGATGCTCTCTCTTAGCCGGAGGAGGGTGGAATCCACACATCATCTCAGCCATGGATTGACAACAAATTCTTAAATTTGGCAAAAAGATCGTACATGTTCTCATGAATAAGCTGATCATGAAGTTTCATATCTACATCTCAATCGGTTTTGGCATTATCGCTTATTAATTTATTTTGTTTGTATATTGACTATTCTCTATTATGTACTGTACATATAGTTTAGAGAGAAATGTGTGTGACAATTGTTGATGTTGTGTGATACCCATACTATAGTATTGTGTTTAAATTTGGTATCTAAAGAGGGGAGGATGTATTCTGCCCCCCCCCACAGTTTCTGGCCCTTTTATGTAATTGCATTCTTTTTGGAAACTATATTTTCCAAGGTACATTCAGATTTGTTCTGCACCAACAGGATCCAATGTAGTACTGTCCAGATGCACTGACACATGATGCTCATCAAAACAATGAATTATGTATCCACCCACTTAACACCAATCTATGTCCATTTCATTGTGCAGGTCTGTACAGCGGGCTGTCAGCTACTCTCCTTCGCGATGCTCCTTTCTCTGGAATTTATCTGGCTTTCTACACCCAAGCCAAGCTTCTTGTACATTCAGGTACCAAATATTCTTCTCAATACTCCATTCACACTGCCACTAGTTTCCGACCAATTCTTAACAAACCATTGGCCACGTAGCGTTATGTAACTATTGATCAATTGTTGGTGTGGTGTTGGTCTTGTCAGTGTTATTTGGGTATGATTTTAATACCATTATAATTATTATGTACAATGCTCAGTGGTTAGAGGAAGGGTCTTGGAAACAGAGAGTCTAGATCCAAAAACCAAACTCGCACAAGAATATTCCTGAAGGCACAACTTTTATCCAACATTAAAAAAACATCCATCCATGAAGTGTATTATCAAGAAAACTTATGAAAATCTATGTTGGATGAATGTTTTCTCTAAAAATATGACAACTGGTGGGAATGACACTTTTGGGGGGAGTCGTGTTGACTCTGAGGTAGAGCAGTGGTCTTGTAACCGGGAGGTCCCAGGTTCAAAACCAAGGTCAAAACCTTTTGGTAATGCAGCAATCTTGATTACCAAAAGTCCCTCCGAGAGAAGACTTTTTCTGTTGGTCCCCTGGTTCCTTGCAAGCATACACATTAGGGCTGTGCATAACCGTGTATTGAGGTACTCGAGTACACTCCCAGCCTTGCCCACGAATACTCGAATACTCGGACGCCATGTGTTTTTTTTGGCCGCCATTTTTTAAAATTTGTTTTTGAATGAAAACACACCCTTGCAATCACACAAACGACACAAACCAATTTCCAAGCAACATACCATCTCTTGGGGAGTCGGGGACGCAAAATTTTCAAGAGAAAATAGATTAAAATCTATTGATTCCCTCCCATCATAATTAGTATTGGTAGTGGATTTGACGATGGTATGATCAGGGAGAGGGAGGATGCAGCGCTGCCAGCCTGGTCCGTCGGGCTTCGCGAGCCGCGTCCCCTCCATTAGCCCAAGAAAGACCCACGAGTAGTAGTATTGTCGATGCGACAGACAGATATAGAATTAAGCAAGCTTAAGCAAATGCAATGGAAGCTTTACTAGTTTACTAACTTTGCTACAAGTAGTGGTGTATTATTATATTATACATAAACTGTGATCGAGAAGGTAAAGAGAAAGAAACGATGATGAATTAATGATAAGGTGGAGAATAAGATTCAATGTATGAATGTAGGATTCTAGGAAAATTAATAAATTAAAAAAGCCAAATAATAATATACGCATTTCTTTGCTGAAGGGTCGCAACTTTACATTATAACCTCACCCTCTTTCGTTCTTTCTCTTTCCATTCATCTCTTAACCTCCTCCTCTTTCCAGAATCCATCTCTTGATAATTGATATAATTAATTATGCTTATGTCTTTCTCTCTTTCACTCGCTCTGTCGCCTTCGATTACCCTCCGCTCTTTTCACTCCTTCCCTCCGACTCCGCCCCCTTCCCCCAGCTAAAGGACAATCGCATTCAAGACAGTAATTACATTCAAGACTTCAAGTCACTGCTGTCAAATGTCAACAATATAGCAATTTTATTAACTCTTACTGACTTTACTGACTTACAGTTACTGAACTTACTGTACATCTGAAATCTACTAAAACGTATTTACATTTATTTTATACCAAAGGGAATGTGAATAACAGTGCCTTAATAAATAACCACACAGGCACACATGCTCCGTAAATCCGTAAAGATAAAACTAGGCCACCCTACTCAGTAGACGCAGCATCATAGCCTCATGGCTTATTATACTACAATGATACATAATTGATCTGGGCATGCGCGCTGAGGTGATGATGTGTGCATTGCGGATCGCTATATGAATATTCATAAGTAGTTAAGTACAGAGGAGCACGTGGCAAAACTTGACCTCAGGAGAGTAGGCAGTGGGCCAGCGATGCATGAATTTTGACTGAGAACACAGAGCAGCCACGAACCAAACCCCCTACGTAATTTATTTGACAACCAAATGTTGGCTTGTCGCATAAAAATCGAACTGTGAATTAACTAACTTCAATTAACTAATTTAACTTTCTTTGAATGAGTAAATGTCTTGTATTGGTCTTGTTTATAATAATATTACAGTCTTAATATTACTCTAGTTATAGGGCATGACAACATAAAAATTAATACAAGGATAGAAACAGGGAAAGACAGACACAGAGAGAGGGGGGCATAGGTGAATGGGAGGAAGAGGGGACTCGGGACTGTATAATGATTATCCAAAATTAAACATCTCTGCACAATGCAATGACACATAAAAAATTACAGTCATTCCAAAATAATCTAAAATTCTAAATTATCGAACACAATTTATTTTATTGGGGATTTCATACTATCGTAGCATTCTCATTCCTCGTCAGTATTCGATCCCCCTCACGACATTTAGATACATTACATGTATCACTTGCTTACGCACAATCCAGTGCCCCTCTAATTTTACATGGGATGAGGAGAAAACAGTTTAAAAAACACAACAAACCCAAATTTAACCTCACACTGCCCTTGACATAAAACTGCTCTTTATCCTTTTAATTCTCTGTCTAGCCAGATCGGCCAGCTCTAATCACGCAAACACACTGTCTCTCTCTCTCTCTCACGCGCATCATGTTCTATTTTATCGGCGCCCAATCTGAAGCACATAAATAAAAATTCTGCTGCCTGATTGGCCGTTCACTCAGCTGTTTATGCATCCACAATTTCATTCGCACAGCCTCAAAACTTGTTGTGCATGCGGCATGCGCTCATGAATAAATATATGAATATGCATAGCCGGCCATGTGCCGATATCGATAAGGCCCGATAGTGTTGTGTACTAAACCTATTATATCTTTAGGCCCTGGCCGCGCAAACCGGCCCTCGCTAGCACTTGCGATCTGTGTAAACTGTGTAGGTACAGACTAAATATTCATATCCCTTTTCTCATACACAAACTATGCGTGTATTCGAGTACGATTTCTCGTACTCGAGTAGCTGTAAACAGTGCGAGTATTCGAGTATATAAATTCGACTACTCGTCGCAGCCCCAATACACATGCTTTCTTAGCAGTCCGGTAAAAGCAAACCATCAACCCAACCAACCGACTTACAAAAGACACTCTCTAAAACAATGATTTTTTAAAACAATTCTTGAGATGTTTACTGATACTATCATTTTGAAATCATTACTATTTGTTAATATCATCATCATAATTATCATCATACTTTGATCCTGCAATGCAAGCTTCCAGCCAGATGACGTTTCCTGTTCACTTTGCCTGTGGTGTAGCTGCCGGTATTCTTGCCTCTTCCGTCACTCAACCTTTTGACCTCATCAAGACAAACATGCAGCTGAATCCTTACAAATACCCTAGCTTTAGGTCCACTTTCAAAGCCATTATCAAGGCAAGTCTTTCTTCTTTTTATCCCATGATGATAATAATAATAATAGTTAGTTTTAATAAAAGCAGAAAATACAAGGACTCTTACATCCTACTGGGTACCTATTTAACACCTGGGTGGAGAGAAGCAATGTAAATAAAACTCCCTGAATGTTGATATTATTTTTATTTAAAAAATAGACCAAAAAAGATCTTTTCTTGATAATCGAAATTGTTGAATGTATTGTAAGGTTATATTAGATGCATGGAGGGCTGGTTTTGTCAATAGTACAATTAGAAAATAAGATGTACCAACATTTGAATAGTATTTATAAAATACTATTTATAACAGATGCATGGGATAGCACGATTAAGATTATTGTTGTATGTATACTGCACTGTTCATTGAATAGCTAACTATCTGGTCTGTCAGCTACTCACATATATAGTTATAACAGTTGATTTATTCAATTGCCCACCAGAAGGTTTGAGCATGACCTAGGGTTTGACCTTTGACTTTTGGCATCTTGAATTGTTTCAGAACCAGGGTGTGACAGGCTTGTTTACTGGCATGGTCCCACGATGCATCAGGAGAACTCTAATGGCTGCATTAACATGGACAGTCTATGAAGAGGTTAGATTAACACATTGTATCAGAGGAATTAATTTTTTTTAAAGGGAGGAAATCAAGTTCCTTTATAAGCCAATATTATCACATACAGATCTTTTGTGTATTACAGGCCCAAAGACATTTTCTTGAATTGTTGTTTTCGTGAATGACCTGCAGGCCACTTGTACTTAATTCCGTACACTCTATGCCTGTGCTGTTTAATAGAATACACACAAACCAGTTTTGCACAATGCGTGCATGCCTTGACTACACTGTATTACTGTGCCGATTATGCTGCACATATGCATTCAGTGAAGGTGTGCATGTGCACCCCTAAATACCCATACAGAAACCCCACTGTGGGGAAAACCACTAAAAGTGGTGGCAATATTTCCATGTGTTGTTTAAATTCGTGATCGGTGAGTGATTCATGAAATTCACAGAAATAGAACCCTGTGAAAATAATGGCTCGCTTATACAGTAGTCGTCCTTATCAATTGTTTATCTCGGGAACATGTTTTAAGTGCAAGGGATTGCCAGCAATTCTTTTAAGTTTTTGTTAGACCAAACCACCATTTAGTGCATTATTAACAATAGAAAATTACTTACAGCCAGTTTTCTCAAAGGGCAGTTTAATTTCCTGATTAGCTTTAATTCATCTTACTTCAACCCCTGCATTTTATTGAATTTAATAATAGTATATTATATCCACAGTGAATATTTATTTTTTGTTTGTATACATGGTTAAAGTATTCCAACCACCTAGACAAAATAGTGAATAAAACCAACCTCAGAAAAATTTACCTGGCTTTCTGTGGGCTGAAGGATAGGGAGTATGAAGAAAATAGAGAATAAAATGAAAGGGTCACACGGAACCCAAGTCGGACTTGGGTTCTTTATGAGCACTATTTTAAGCAAACACATATGGCTGTGTTGAGTAGTCTACTCACAAGTTGCTTTAGTGTATTTAACTTGCAAAATCTCTGTACATACGTAAAATTTGAAGCTCATATTTTCTATATTATATTACAACATGGAACAACTAACATATGACATATTTGTTGTTGATTGGTACACTTAAAATATTCTCTCTCTCTTTCTCTATCTATCTCTCTCTGTCTCTCTCTTATTCATTCATTTTTTTATATACAGATGAAAGTCAGGCTGAATATGACATGAGATGTCTAAAAAGAAGGTCTTACAAATTTTTGCTGAAATGACTACCTAGTTTCAGGAACCGATTGAATGTGTGTGACGGTCATAAGAAATGTATGTAAATATTTTAAAGAGCATTTAATTGGAATATAAAGGTGGAGACAGTAGAAAATCCCATGTCCAAAAAGCCCAGCTAGGCATCGTTAGCTGCAAATGATAAAGGAAATTAGTATTTTTCCAATTGTTTCTATTTCGGCTTTCAGTTACTCTTCATGATACTATTTTATTTTGAACCTGTAATTGAATGTAAACTAACCTACTTGGGAATTTATCATTCAGTTACCTAGTTTATATCATTGACCATTGAACAATTTTCGCTGGAACATGTGTTGTACAACCAGTAAAACTAAAAGGTCTCATTCATTATTTTGCAGAACAGTACAGTTTATAATTTCATTTTCATTATGGTACATGTAAATCAAAGTTATATTTTTTTACATTTTTTTTTGCTATACATTTAATTGTGACTTGAATGATCTAGGAGGGTCAGTTTGTATTGTATGTTACAATAGTACAATAGTTTTGTCAGTGTTCGATAACCAGTATCTGTTAATGACACGGTGACTCAACTGCTTTAGTGACCACCTGTATAGGATGATTAAGTGTCCTTAAAGTGCACATACTTTTTTTTGGGGGTTTCCTTTGAACTGTATATGCATTGAAACCTTTGTATTAAGTAAACTGTACACGAAGACCACCTGCTTTAAAGATCACATATCTTGTCCCTCTTGAGCAGTCTTTATATACAGGTTTCACCGTAAAAGCAATTGTTTGAAGTTAATGATTAGTAACAAGCCCCCTTCAAATGATATCAATATAGGTCTATGATCACTATGCTCAGTGTGATCATCATTAGTTATAATCACATGCTTGGGTAAATAGTAAATATGTGTACACTGTATTATGTACATGATGAACATTGCTATTAGTAGGTTGTTTATTATGTTAATTATAGCTTCCATGTTTCTTTGAAACGTGCTGTTTATAACAGTTTGTGCAAATTGGAAACAGATCAACTGAATTTATTTACAGTACTACAATTTACATTGTTATATATAATTACATGTAGTTATGTTCTGTTTATTAGCATGTGTGTCAATAAGTGCCTTTACAAATATTACATCAGCTAATACATGTATCTCTGCAGTAATGGTCTTGGGGTTTATCTACAAAAATAACCCAAACGAAATGTAATCTCTGGCAGTTTACATTTGTTTTTTTATGTGCACTTGAGTGGCAAGTCACAATGAAAAGAGTTTAAGCATGCGTGTGCGACATAGTTGCATACTTACTTATATTACCTGTGTGTCATAAGATACAGAAATGTCATGTGCACTACGATATGAAGGCTTTATATTGCAAACAGTAATCATTTAAAGAAATGAATATTAATTATAAAGATGCTACATGTAATCACCATCTTCATTGGTTTTTCTTATATAAGGGTGTAAAAGTGGATGAAGGCCAGTTTTTACTTCTTTCTAGAAAACATTTTGTGCAATTGTATGTAAAGAACTAACAGTGTAGTATTTTTGATGTACATATGAATGACTGAAAATGAAATGAACGAAATGATCTAGAGGCAACTCACAAGATGTAATCCTTCTTATCTGCAGTAAATTTGATAACGAAAATAAAGATTACAAGTTGCATTGTATATGTGATAATTTTTCCCGTCTTGTAAAATATTCATGGTTACCCCGTCTCCCAACATGCTTGAAAACCAAGGTTGTCAAAAAATTATCAGTATAGTATGGGCAATAAAAGTGATTATCCATTCTAAGCGGAGGGCCAAAGTCAAATATCATGCTTAGTTTTTGAGTTGCCTGCCACTACCGCATAAACTAAGCACACCTTGTTTATTTGAAAGATTTTATCATAATACACAATATTTCAGAGGTGTTTTTTTTTAAATTTGTTGCGAACAATCCTAAATCGGAGGGGCGTCCAAAAGCGGCCCTTTGACGAAAAATAGTATTTTGTAAATTATATTTTAAGGGAACCTTGAACCACCATGAGTTTGGTATCATATGAAAGAGAATTAAATTATCTAAATTTTGATACCAATTTCAACGAAATTGGGATTAACTAACATCGCAAATTTAGGTAAAAAACATGATTTTTCGTGATTTTTTTCCAAATATTGAATTTTAGCAATAATCGTTATTTTCCATATATCAAAATCAGAGAAATTAATTTTTTTGTAACTTTCCAGGAATTTGCCCATATACAAGGATAATATTCTGTGAAAAGGAAAGGTTTATATCTCTTTTCAATAAAAAGTTATAGCAACCCAAAGTTATTGATTCGATTTCCACAAAAACAACAGTTTTGCCCACATGTGTATTAACTGCATGCATATACGTGTATTAGTGTATTGATGACCTGTTTGGTGTGTTTACATCGAGTTTTAAAGATAACTTTTGAGTAAAACCTCTAATCACCATGGATGTGGTGTCAAAAGATGGATAATTAAAATACCTTCAAGTTGATATCAATTTCATTGAGTTATGTAGTGTGTGAAATGTAAATTTTGAGCCAAAAAGGTGCTTTTTTGTAGATAATTTTTCCCCCTCTAATTTTGGCCAGTATCCCGTTATATTAACTGGACAAAAGTGATTGGACATTTAGAAGGGCAGAAAGTTCAAGGGATTTGGAGCGCTAACTGCAATTAATAAGTACTTCTTCTATACTCTGGGATGTTTCAGGAATGTGGGCATTGGCAGTTCTCCCCTCCCCCTCCCCCTCCCACCCCTCCACCCCTTCCAGCCGCTTGTCACGATCTTGCCCATGACCCAGACAAGTTAGTACATCTATCAACATGAATATAATATAATGTCGCCATGTTTGGTTTGATGGTTTATTTTGCCTGACTACTAAGAAAACATGTGTATGCTTGTAAGCAACTAGGGTACCGACATTCGTAAGTCCTCTCCGAGGAATTTAGGAATAATCCCTTGCCAAAGGGCACTAGCGAGTAGTGAATCCACTTCGCCTGGTGTCGCCTCCTCACTCCTAAACAAGCCTCCTGGCTAAGATCCTACGTTCTATGTTCTGACAAGATATTGGCATTATCCTGGCTGTCCAGAACGCCAGCCCAAAAAAGGGAGTCGAGGCACATACATGGATAGATTCTGTTTAATTATCTACCTTACCTAGACTTGCTATGATGCACACCATGCTATAACGTTAAGAGTATACTCAGAGAATGAAGGGGATGCTGAGAACATTGTTTTTTAAATTTTGTATTAAAAAAATCCAATTGCTCATTTAAATCAGCCAATGACCTAAATACAATTTTGAAGAAAATGGAAAGAAGACCCAGCTTACAGGCCTATCGTGATAATGGGAACGGTGTGGAGATTTTTTTTTTATCCAGACGAATAATGATGCATTTTTCCTTTTGAACAAAAAAAATGTTGGATATATCAAAAATACATGTAGGTTTTAGGGAAAGAGTCCTTTCCCACATCATAAATAGTCTGAGATTTTAATGACCAAGACATGATTATAATGCAAAGAAGTTCTTAATTTTGAAGAAAATGATGGATAAATGCAGCATTATGCATGTATTAAATGGGGGTGAGTGTGGAACAAATCTTGGAATTATTAAGTCCCTAGTTTTGGTAAAGTGTACATCCTGGCACATCCTGGAGATGGGTTTAAGAACGTTTCACCAACCCCGCCACCCCAATTTGAAATAAAAGGGATTTAAATGTAAAACTACCAAGATGTGTTTAGAATGCAAACTAGTTCTGAATTTTGAAATAAATTAAGGCATAAGACATGAAGACAATGTTTATAATGGAAATGGGTGTGGGATGAATGTTTGAGAACTGAATCACCATGTATTGTAAAGAATAAAGAATGCATTTGGGTAAATAAGAAAATGACATAGTTATTCATACAAACAAATCCCTAGAATTTGAATTTCCTCACCAGATTAAAGAATATTCAAGAAAAAACAAATCGCTCATTAGATTTTGAAGATTTTTCGTTAAATGCTATGATACAATGTTTATCAAACTCTTCAGTTGACGTGGTGTCAACCCCTCACATCCCCCATCTTTTCTCTCTCTCTCTCTCTCTCTCAATCGACGCCTGTGCTTTACTTTTTACAAGGGGCTTCCACTGACAACTGCCAGTGACAAATTTGTCATTTTGGGAAGAAAAAAGATACACGTATCCTATAAGGAAAGATCCAGAGACAGATTGGCCGTGGGGAGTTTGGGAATTTTCCCCACGAGCAGCTCTTTATTTTTGGCTGGATCAAGGTCCAGTCGATTTGTGGTCTGAGGGCCACTTGATATATGCATCTTACATATTCAGTGGGCAGGTCGCATAACACTTTAAAAACCAATTTTCAGTCCCAGTCTGCCCCTGGAAACATCAAATAAGTTTTGTGTCAAAGACATGATGTAGAAAAATAAAAAGGCCTGTCTAGATGTTATCTGGTTATTCGATCTTTCGACAAAGCTGTAAAAGTTTTAGTTGCTTTAGGACATAAACAAATATTTAATTTTACCACATTGAAACGGCATCCAAAGATATATTAAATTCATTTTGATAGTGAAGTTGTGCTAGACGGTGATCGGAAGACGTCCAAATTTAGAAAGAAAGGCGAGTTAAGGCATTTTCATAATGTCGCTCCTTTCTGCTTAGGCGAATCCAAGGTGAATAATGAAATATATATTAAAACAATCTAGGGTAAAACACTGATCTGCGAACCCTTCCTTTTCAGAACCACAAGAAGGCCTGAGTGACTCCCGTGCGGGAAATATTCAGAAATGAAAATAGGAAGTTCATTCCCCATGCCCACCCTTCGAGCAATACCCTAAGCTTTAGGAGTTATGAGTCTTCATTAAAATAATTTGTCATTAAATGTATAAGAGGTTTGGGTGTTCATAAACATTTACCCTCCGAAAAATGGACCTTTTTAAATACGAGTACCCCAGGCCAGAAAATCGATATACACGTTGCTTTTTGTACATACATGTATATTTATGAGGCAAATAAATATCAATGCAATAAACTGTATTCTAATGCTTGTAAATTAAGTAATTTTTCTATATTAACACAAATAGAAGTGTTTATATGTTTTTCTTCAATATAAAAAAGAAAAAATGTTTGGCTCAGACTTGATATCCACATGTATTGAAAAGAATTTACAGCACATTAACGCTTCGGCATTATGCATGGTCTTCTGAAAAATAACTTGAGGATTCACAAGACCGGTCAGTTTTATGGCATTCTGTCAATTTTTCTGAGGGTTCAAGAGACCTACATTGTTGGTCTCGTGGGCTGTTTATATAATCCCAGCTAAATCACAAGCAGGATTTTTTGTTAATGATCTGTCTTTGATTATGTTGAAATATCTGTCTTTACCATGACAAGATTGAACTAAGCGGTCAGATGACAGATGGAGGGGGTGTGTCAAATAATAGTTAATTGTGTGTGGGGGAGGGGGATGAGGCACCTGCCCATGCCCCCATTTTCTAAAACATCACAGAGTATAGAATTACTTATCAATTACACTAAGCACTCTCCTTGCCTAATCCTTTTAACTGTCTGGACTGTCTGCATTACTTTATTCGTGTTCATGGACTAACTTGTCTTGGTCATGGGCAAGATTATGACAAAAGGGGCGGGGTGGGGGGCAAATGCAAATGCCCACATTTCCTGACACTCCAGAGGACAGAAGAAGTACTCATCAATTGCAGTCAGCACTCCAAATCCCTTGAACTTTCTGTACTACTAAATGTCCAATCACTTTTGTCCAGTAGATATACCGAGATACTGGCCAAAATTAGAGGGGGAAAAATTATCTACAAAAAAGCACCTTTTTGGCTCAAAATTTATATTTCACACACTACATAACTCAATGAAATTGATATCAACTTGAAGGTATTTTAATTATCCATCTTTTGACACCAAATCCATGGTGATTAGAGGTTTTACTCAAAAGTTATCTTTAAAACTCGATGTAAACACACCAAACAGGTCATCAATACACTAATACACGTATATGCATGCAGTTAATACACATGTGGGCAAAAATGTTGTTTTTGTGGAAATCGAATCAATAACTTTGGGTTGCTATAACTTTTTATTGAAAAGAGATATAAACCTTTCCTTTTCACAGAATATTATCCTTGTATATGGGCAAATTCCTGGAAAGTTACAAAAAAATTAATTTCTCTGATTTTGATATATGGAAAATAACGATTATTGCTAAAATTCAATATTTGGAAAAAATCACAAAAATCATGTTTTTACCTAAATTTGCGATGTTAATTAATCCCAATTTCGTTGAAATTGGTATCAAAATTTAGATAATTTAATTCTCTTTCATATGATACCAAACTCATGGTGGTTCAAGGTTCCCTTAAAATATAATTTACAAAATACTATTTTTCGTCAAAAGGGCCGCTTTTTTGGACGCCCCCTCCGATTTAGGATTGTTCGCAACAAATTAAAAAAAAAACACCTCTGAAATATTGTGTATTATGATAAAATCTTTCGAATAAACAAGGTGTGCTTAGTTTATGCGGTAGTGGCAGGCAAACCTCTCTTTTCTGACTTTGGCCCTCCGCTTATTCATTGAAAAGGGAAATCAGAGATGTTTAAATTATAGCGAGTGTGATTCATTATGCGTGTGCCCGTGTCATTTGCTCTTTCTCTTCAACTACTGCTCACTCTTCTACATGCCCCCTTTCTTTCCTCATCCCCTCTTCTCTTTCTCTCCACCTGCTCTTTATCACCATCTCTATCTCTCTTCCCCCCTCTCCTCATCTCACAATCTTTGAGATCAGCATGCACAAAAGGAAGTAGTTAACTCGTTATGGCATGATAAAATATCAATTTCTTTCAGTACATACATATACATGTATAATGAAATGGAAGAAAAAAAAAGCACTGTTTATATTCTGTGTTGCTACAGAGGCATACAGAATAAAACTTAAACTAAAAATAACCCCACTTTTTATGCCTCCGCTACAACGTAGCCGGAGGCATTATGTTTTCTGGTTGTCCGTCCGTCCGTACGTACGTACGTACGTACGTACGTACGTCCCGTTCTCGTGATCGCGTTATCTCAAGAACCAATTGATGGATTACCGCCAAACTCGGGTCATGTATGTATCTTGCAGAGCTAATGAAGTGATTAGATTTTGGGGTCACGAGGTCCAAGGTCAAAGGTCACAAGGCTCATTATGTATGCAAAAATAGCTCGTGATCGCGTTATCTCAAGAACCGATTGATGGATTACCGCCAAACTTGGGTCATGGATGTATCTTGCAGAGCTAATGAACTGATTAGATTTTGGGGTCACGAGGTCAAAGGTCAAAGGTCACAGGGCTCATTGTGTATGCAAAAATAGCTTGTGATCGCGTTATCTCAAGAACCGATTGATGGATTACCGCCAAACTTGGGTCATGTATGTATCTTGCAGAGCTAATGAACTGATTAGATTTTGGGGTCACGAGGTCAAAGGTCAAAGGTCACAGGGCTCATTATGTATGCAAAAATAGCTCGTGATCGCGTTATCTCAAGAACCGATTGATGGATTACCGCCAAACTTGGGTTATGTATGTATCTTGCAGAGCTAATGAACTGATTAGATTTTGGGGTCACGAGGTCAAAGGTCACAGGGCTCATTATGTATGCAAAATAGCTTGTGATCACATTATCTCAAGAACCGATTGATGGATTACCGCCAAACTTGGGTCATGTATGTATCTTGCAGAGCCAATGAACTGATTAGATTTGGGGTCACGAGGTCAAAGGTCACAGGGCTCATTATGTATCCTAAAATAGCTCGTGATCGCGTTATCATTAGAACCAACAGATGGATTACAATCAAACTTGAATTTTAAAAATTGCTTCCATTTTGGTTTGTAAAATTGCTCTATGGCGGAGGCATCATCGACTGCGCGCAGTTGAAGTTCCATCTAGTTTTTTTCTTTCTTTTTGTTATAAAGCCACATTTCCATTTCTTGGGACAGTCTAAAAAGGGAAATCTAAGATTCAATCGAACATGATATTAATTTTATCATCATGTTTCTTGATCAGTATATTTACGAAGATTTGACAATGAACTATTCTCGGTAAAAAGAAACGTGCTGAATAAAATAATTACATAATGACACAGCTTACATAATAAAGCAATGCGGTAAAAGGAGCCAAATTGTTCCAATGAATACAAATATAAGCAGGGGTTTAGGGTGATTTTGTCTTTAAAAAACTCTTCAGAGGGCTCTTTAAGATGAATTTCTGTCAATGGATTGTAATCGTTTAAAGTCACTGAACATGGTCATCATACTCGTAGCCGAGGCCAATTTTGCTTTGAAAAGAAAATTAAAACCAGATTTCAATTAGCATGACTCGCCCAACCACATATTGGTCAGATCATCATAAATGTGTTACACACATACTTGTATATAGTGGTATAAGTAACATGGAAGATGTATACTTTTTTTGGCCCCTTTCATTAATTTGGATGAAAGATCGATAACTGTTTATAACTGGTTTACTTATGGGCTAGTCCAAAGTATTTTGTTGCATAAGTTGCTGACTACATCAATGATTTTAGTACGTTTCATAAATTTATCAATTTGATAGCTCTACTATAGCTTGGAGGAGAGGAAATATCAAGGATAATGTATTCAATGTTCATTACACTGTATAACTTATGATACTTAGTAACTCATGGTACACAGAGCAACTATAAAGTGCAACGGACTTGCCCTTATCAAAGTGTAAGGCATTGAAATAAATATCTCCTGAGAAAATTTATTTGAACAATGACTATTGGAGACGCTGACTCATATTGATACATTACATAGACGTCTCTGCATCTTCTTCACTTATTAATCTACACAAATCTTGAAATGCATTTCATGTACAGTCGCTTTCAAAACGTATGAAGAGTAATGGATCCAGCTGATCTTTGTGAATGACTTCACAGAAATGTAATGAAGAGTACTATACAAGTAGTCCATGAGTTCAAGAGCATTGTATTTTGTAGAAGGTGCTTAAGGAACCTCATCGCTTCTTGCCCCTCGCTCCTCCTTTGGTCCTTTTCCTTCCAGCAGTCTTAGGTGCGGCTTTCCTTGACCCCTTTCCTTTTCCACCCTTCCGTCCCTCTCTCTTCTCAGCCGCCGCACTTTGTTGCTCCTCCCTGATCTGTCTGTTTACAGCCTGGATGGTGATGCAAGAAGAATGAACAATAAAGATTACTACAGTGAGTCTATCTGAATGTCTGCACGATTAAGCACCAAAGAGTATTTGCTGAAAGACAACTAACCTCACAATGTAAACATCAGGACTGACAGCACAAACTGATCCAAGGATGTACAACGAAAGTTTACTTAATGAAATGATGTAACACAACAATAGCCTTTTTACAATACAGCCAGTTGGCATGGAAACCAAATCATCAATAGTAATCTGTCAAATAACAGGTTTATTGACCCCTATCAATTCTACAATAAATGACTCTTTACTTAGAATTCCAAAATAAATGTACTTCATGATTTTTTTATCCTGGTTAAAGGAACACGGATCCATCAAGTGTAACAAGATTTTAACTCGTTGTCATCTCCAAATTATGATTGAAAATGGAAAATGGAAAATTTGATATATGCATTTAGGCATTAGTATCAAGAGAGGTGTTCTCTACATTTCTTGACTTTTTACGGAGCAACGTACCTTAGTGACGTTCATCTCTGGTCTGTTCCTTGAAAGTCCATCTAAAATGCTTTTCTGAAGATCCTGTTCCTTCTTCAAGGAACCCATGACAGGTTCAAACTAAGGTGACAGAAAAAAGAATACAATCATCATCATTGTCACAGAAGCTGCAGTTTCAATAGGAACAGATCAACACATAACAAAATGAGTTTGCTCCAGAAGCACGCTCTTGAATAAAATCCCTTCCAGGAGAGTTTATACATTTTTCTAAGGGCCAATAGGCAATAGCACAGTAAAATCTTTCATTGTCGGCTTCTATCTTTTGCATGATAATGATAGGTCCATTTATATAGCGCAGTTACTATATGAATATACTCTACTGCACTTGTTACAAGGTATCATATTATTACCCCGGCTGTAGCTGAGTTGCCATAATAAGGAGCAGGAGCATTCAAGCAATTTCTTCCTACTGGGTACCCATTTACTTCACCTGGGTGGAGAGTGGCAAATGTAGATTAATGTCTTGCCAGAGGACATTAGTGTCGCGGTGGGACTTGAACCACGAACCATGTGATCCACAGTCTGGTGACGTATCCGCTAGACCACGACACTTCCACATTATGGTACATGGATGATGACATAGTCTGCTAGATTGATGAACTAGTGTGGTTGTCCCAAGCAATGGCCCCCAGGCCTTTCTTTCTATGCAATGCTACGGAATGCCTGACATAGTAGCTATACTTTCTTTATGTAAGCTTGTGAAGTGGTATTGTTTGGGGGAGCTTAAAAGCTTTAGTCCGACTGAATGCATTTAGTTAGCTCAAGATGTTTTCTTGGCTGAAAAGAGGTCTCACATGTTGTCAAATTATCCATAAGCCATACAATGTGAAACTTCAAACAAAGGGGGAAAGATGCATATATTACCTTTCGTTTTTTACCAAGATTCTTGATCAGTGGTTCCTTGGGCTGTTGGGAGACAAAAGGAAGTGAATGAGGAAAATGAGAAAACAATTGTGACATTAAAATACAATTTTGAAATTTTAAAAACCACAAACTCATATTTCCTGAAACTTTCACAAATTGCAAATTGTATATATTCAATGTAGTTATTCGATGATTTCATGATATGTAAGTGAGTTAACAGAATGAATCCAAGCAAACGCTAATGCAACTGAGATATCCCTTTCTAAGAGAATCCTTTTTTATTGTATTAACATAACCAGCTGCCTAATATGAACTAATATTTTTTGGATGCCTGTGAGCACATACCTTTCCAAGAAACCAAAACTGCAGGACTAATAAACATCATAAAGTGTCATCAAGAGCTTATAAACGACCTACATATCAAACCAAAATCTACATGTATGTCACTTACCAGTTTGTTTTCAAACTTTCCTATCGATGCTGTAGAATGCTTGGATAAATGAATGGCCTTATTGACCTGAGATTTGTCTGGTTTCTCTGTTGGAGTGAGCCCTACTCCTGGAACTGAATTGATAAGATTGCAAACAAAAATAGAACACTGTCACATACACAGAAATGTTGGTATTTGAGTCCCACTTGGTGGACTAGATTTCCACCTTGTAGCTTGCTCAAATATTGGAATGTAGAGTAATAGCATAACAAAAATAAATAGCATAGCTCTCACTTAGAGGAGAATGATTGCAAAAACAGGTGACATTCATGGCTTCAGAAATCTGTCCTTTGCGTATCCATCAAGGGAGGCACCATGACTCAGTGGTAGAGCAGTGGTCTCGTAACCTGGAGGTCCCGGGTTTGAAACCAAGATGATGCGCTAGTACCCATTGGTAAGGCATTAATCCTCATTACCAAGTCCCTCAGAGAGGACTTAAAGCCGTTTGTCCCCTGACTTACTTACTTACTTACAAGCATACACATGCTTCCTTAGCAGTCAGGTAAAACAAACAAACAATGAAGAAATTAATATGTGTAATAAGTACTTTTTAGTACCCAGCAAGGCTTAGCGAGGACCTGACAAAACTTGCTCCAATGACAATAGCTCTGGCCTTTATTTCGCCAAAGATACAGGTGTAGGGTTGGGTTGCAATTAGGCCTGAGTCATGTCGGGAATTTTATAAACCAGGTCCTGACGGCCTTGCACCGATCGGGACCCGGTCTCCCAATATCAGCTAGCAGGATCTGTCACTTGCCTCATTTCATCAGTATGCCCCTTAAAAGTGACTTTTTATCAATAAAATAAATCAACACATGCGTACCTCGGCTCAGATCGGTATATTCTCCCATTTGACATTATTTTCATCCATGTTTGGCGATGTTTAGTGCCATTATCATGCCTCTAAAAATAAATAAACTGCAGCAAAAACAGAAAGAGAACATTCGAGCCGCCATTTTGATTCATGCAGAATGACTAAATCAGGTTAACAAAACATTAATGTTAGAATAATAAAACGGCTTTCTAAAAAATTCTTCTTTTTCAACATAACGATCGAATAATATTTTAAAGACAAATAAATATTTTTCTCTTATTTTAAACACCGCATGCTTCTTTTAAAAGCTGATAATTACATAACAAGTATACTGATTGCAAGGCAAGTTGGGACTAGTCATGTAAGGAATGTGCAATACACTTCATTAGCTGTAATGCATTTCGAAACGAACCCAAACAAATACGCGGTCGTACCAAGAAATCATTCAAAACTACAAGAGCACAATTGAAAGACAACAACTACTCAAAATTACCATAATCAGATACATAACTTGGAAATAGAATTCAATAGTTGTCCAAGAAATGCCACAGAAATTGTGATATTTGAGGAGTTACTGGGTACATTTTTATCGAAAGAGGCATGCTGCACATGTCTAATCACTGTGCTCGAATACATATTTATACTGCTTCTTACCGTAGAGGGCAGTATATATATATACAGTGGATTCTAGCCATGTGCATGTGATCAGCATACACAGTACAGTGACGTGCACGTACCTCATTCCGATAACAAATGCACCTAGTAACTCCTCAGATATCACTATTTCTGTGGCTTTTCTTGGACAACTATTGTATTCTTCGTCCAAGTTATGTATCTGATTACAGTAATTTTGAGTAGGTCTATAGTTGTTGTCTTTCCCATTGTGCTCTCGTAGTTTTGAATGATTTCTTGATACGATCACGTAATTGTTTGGGTTCATTTTGGCACGCATTTACAACTAGTATAATGAAGTGTATTGCACATTCCTTCCGTGACTAGTCCGAACTTGCCTTGCAACAGCTATCAGTATCGAAACTTGTTGTGATTACTAAGTAATTATTAGTTTTTTTTTAAAGCACGCAGTGTCTAAATTAAGAAGAAAATATTTAATTTGTCTTAAAAAAAATATTCGATCCGTCTGTTGTAAAGAAGAATTTTTTAGAAGGCCGTTTTATTATTCTAACACTAATGTTTTTTTAACCTGATTTATTCATCCTGCCGAGACTAGACACCCGGCCAGTGGCTAGCTTGCTCGCTAGCTGCGCTGGCAACAACAACCCCATGCCGCGAACAGCGAACTGCTTTGCAACCCATATTTATATCGGCAGTTCGGATCTATTTAGGATGAGCTAGAATATGAAATACAAATTGGTAATAATTAAATACGCAAGAGTTTTAAGGTGGACGAATGTTGGTGGTGTGATTTCTTGTATATTTTATTATTTTTTTCGGGGCGTCGGTTTCCAAAAAACGAATCCGGGACCCGACGGCAACGGTCAGGACCCGGTGTGACCGACCGTACCGATTCAGGCCTAGTTGCAATTGGATTTAAGGTTAGCTTTAGGGTGAGGTGTAGTGTTTGCTGTGGTCTATGTGGCAGGAGCATGTGTTGTAGAAATACCAAAAGATGTCTCACCTTTCCTTTTTTTTGCTCTGGCGATGTTCCGAAGCCTCTGAAGCTCATTCTTGGCTACTCTCTCCTGCTTGGCTTTCTTCTTCTTAGAAAATTGGTCCTCCATGGGATCTGGTATCAAATATCACACATCATTAATATCACATAAATATAGACTATTCAGAGGATTAACAAAATCTCACCACTAGTCGACTACCAAGGGTGGAAGTTTTGCATCTAAAATAGATCTTGAGAGGAGCCATAAAGTTTCATGTTTCAACTCAGACCAGATGAAATTTGATCTTCCCTAATTCCAATGCTTTACTTAAGTGAATGATAAAAATTGCAAGAGTGGGTATAACAGAATCAAGCAGTCACAATGGCACAGCCTAAATTTGCAACTCTCTGCGATATATATATATATATACATATATAACTTGCCTTTAGATATTGTGTATCTATTAGAGAAAAAAGTCAATTATTGAACCATTTTGAATGCATTTTTTCCTGCAAATAACACCCATACTAGTAGTATTTTACATTAAATCATAACCTATGCACTTTTGATACTTCCTTTCATGATATTGGCCGTTCTTAAAGGTAAAAGAAATGATCCGACAGGAACAAAATATGTAAACTTATCATCATCACTACTTACCTGCATTGGCTGGTACTTCAAGAAGCCAATCTTTCTTGAGGTCATTCTTGCTCTTGTACCCATATCTAGGAATCCATTTCTGCAACAAAACAAATTATTGCATAAATAGAGATATATGTACATAAGAAAACAATTAGTTTTCATTTCATTCTTTATCATCACATTTTTGTAGTGGTCAAATGTAATTTCAGGGGATGACCACTTGGGCATTCAGATTGATGAAAAAGAAAAAAGATGTACAGATGTTATGAGATAACAAAAGGGCATGGATGCCTTGGCCTGAAGCTTTGACATTTCAACTCATTGGATACGATTTGATATCAATAAATACACACACTTCTACACACTCCAGCCATATCTCAGGCTTAGTATTACAGAATAAGAGTACATCTGCCCGGTTATTTAAAAAAAATCAAATCAAACTGGTTACCTCTTCCTCTTCACTCCAGACTTTGCCGCTCTTTTTTCTATTCTGGATTCCTTTCTGCTTGGCGTATTTTTCCCATTTGGTAGCTGGCTTGTCCTTTGGTACCTGTATCAACAAGGTAGAATCAAGTTGGGATGAATGTCTAATCTTTAACTTTAATCCTGGACCCAACACTAACATCAACCCTAAACCTTACCCCCAAAATAATCACTACCCTGGCTTATCCTAATTTCTTGAGGAAAAAAAAAAAGCTCTTAGCAAATGTTGCTGAAACATATGTTAGGTCATCATCCCTACACGCACTCACTGGAATGGACTGTCAATATTTTTCTTTGAAAGTTAACTTTTATACCATTACTTGTAATTCTCAATCCATAATGTTATTGGAAGCAGTATCTCATGGGCTTCTTTTGGAAAGTACGCCTGTGGCCTGATGATATTTATGAGTTTAGAATTGTTTTTATGGTAGCATGAATAGAGTTCTCATTGAAAATCAACATTTTTTCAGCAGTGTCTTTCACAGGATAAATCACTTGTTAGAGGATAATCGTGAGCAGGATATAATGCTCATTTTAATACAAGACCTTGCAATTTTGGTTACTTAGGGACTTCTTTTTTTGTTCACTTTTAAACTTCCTTAAAGCTCATTACCAAACTGTAGAATCCATTAAAACAAAATATGAATTACAACTCACTCTCTTTTCTCTTGGCAGGACTGTAGATGGCTCTGGTAGCTGTGATTTAAATAATTAGGAAAATTATACAGTAAAAATGCTTGTTGGCATAGTATTGTAAAAGTACATGTATTCCAGTTTGTTCATGAATTTTTAATGTTAATGCGTATTGGGAAGGAAACACAAAGAGCTCATAATAAAGTACATGGACCTTCTTTAGCTTGCCAGATTGCTTAAGATAACTGAATGGATGTGGCACTTTCACTGATCATTCTATCATATTTTTTTAGTAATGATGGTGACGATGATCATAATAATGATAAAATACCACACACACATTTATTGTAGGTAAATGCACCGTCTATCTTGCAAACTTATAATAATCCACATTGTGAAACTAATATTGAGAAAAGAAGAAATACAACTGCGAACAGAAATTTAGAACAATGTACTTTTCATAAATATTGTTTAGAGCTACATGTGTAATTGTACAACTATTTTCAGACTGGATTTGGATACCCCTTTTGACTTTAGAATCTCAAGTTTACAATATGACTGAAAAGATAATACCCAATGACACTCCCACAAGTTTGTGATCACTATAGACCATCATGAATAAAAGGCACTGACCTTGACAGTAATGGCATCCTCAACTCTATGCACAGGAAGCTGAATTAAGATTGCAATAATTGGAATAGAAAGAAAAAAACTTCAATGTTTCAAATGAGGATAAAACACATTTTCTGATGACCAAAATAGACATTTCATTGATAATTTTACTGTTAGGATATGAACTCAACAAATTACGATAATCCCATTCAGCCTTGGTTTGGTAGAAAAGCAGTTACACAAAATCGAACTCAAATCTATCACGTTGTAAGATGTCAATACCCTTTACCTAATTGGTACTTCTGTTATGATTATGACAGAACATATGTAAGAAGAAAACCAAATTCTCTGATGGTGCAAATAATATTAATAATAATAATATTGGATTATTATATATATATATATAGCGCACATATCCACCTTGCAAGGTCCTCAAGGTGCTCCAACATTACCCGGCTATGCTAGGCTGCCGATTTCGGCGCTCACAGCATTCAAGGAATTCCTTCCTGCCGGTACCCATTTAACGCCTGGGTGGAGAGTGGCAAGTGTAGATTATTGAACAAGTGAAGAAAAAAGGTACAATAAAGTAGGTTATGGAAATTAAAGTAATATCATTGATGTTGCACAATGTCAAACACTCAATTTTGAAATTTCTATCTTTGTATTATTTTTCATTTTTTTTATTTCTTGATCTTCTTAAGCTCAATACTAAGTGGGGGAAAAGATCCTTTACTAATGCAACTGGCCTTCGCTTTGGGATGCTATTGCTCTCCCTCGAAAGATTCGTAATAGCAGATCAATAGAACTGTTCAAAAGTATATCTTAAAACATACCCATTTAATTTGGCATATAATTATTTTTCTCATTTTCGTATGTTCCATCTTACTCCTGTTCTTTGTTTATAGTACAGCTTTTTATGTGATTTCCTTTTGTTTCCCCCCACAAGTACACCTTGAGCATTTGATTTCAAATGGATTTGGTGCCTTGCAAATCTCATACACTATCATTATTAATATTAACTCACCTTCCAGAGTTGGTTGAATAAGAGCTGTGTGGCATCCCTAGCGATAGATGTGAGATACCCTCCTTTATTTACTCTGGTGATACAAACACACACCAAAAATAAATCACAAGAGGATAAATGAAAAGGGCTTGGACAGAGTAGGTGCAATCAGGATACATTTTAATCATTGAATCTGATTTCTCAGCAGCTGATCAATAACTTTTGAACAGTCATGACTCATCTTAAATAATAAATACATAAAAAAACAAGCTTACAGTATCATTGGCAATTTCAAATATGAGATAAAATATTGAAACATTTGACTGTTTATAAATCTGTATTCTATTAAAAACATAAATTATCCTTGCAACAATCTACGCTTACCATTAATTAGCATTATACAGTTACAGCAGTTTTTTTTTCCATTACTCATAGTCATACAATAACTTCATTGACATCCCATTGAAAGCTGTGGAGTGTGGTAATTTTAAATCCCTTGGCTGTGTTTCAATGGATGTCAAACACACGTCAAACTTTAGCTTACAGCGGCAATACAGCCAGCGCATGCGCATTACATTCATCCCGTCTCGGCCTCATTTTCGTAAGTTGGCGCCTAGCCGAGCCGACATGGTCTCTTCAGATTGGCTATCGCTGGCTGCCATAAGCTCTATCATGTTATAAGATATTAGTGCGAGGAGATAGCGTGCGATTTTCCGGTTGATCCGATACCAAAAATCATGATATTCCAGTCAAATCTTCTATTTTGCACAATTTTTACAGTGTCCTTGAAAAGTTAAGTATTTCACTTAAGTTTAAGTCTTACTTAACTCTTAAGTCTTACTTAAGTTTGAAAATTCTCATTTTCGTCATATTTGAGGTACAAATTTGCAAGTTGTACTGAAATGTTCGTTGATTTTTCTATTTTATTTTGGTACCTATGCTGAGTGTGCGTCACCTATGTGTGAAATGCGTCACCTGTTTAAAGCATGACGTGTCAGTGCGTTATGTAATATTACGTAAAAAGTCGTATTGACATTGCACTTGGACTTACGTAAGCTTACGTAAGTGGGGGCCCCTCTCTCACTTAAATTCGGAACAGCTGGAGCATATCGGCCAATCAGAGTGCATAAACTCATTGTACAGCACGGAATACGAATTGTTCTACGTGAAACACAAAGTGACAAAGTGAAAACTTTGTCTTTTCAGTTTAACTAGAGCTAGAGACTAGAGTGCATATGCACGAGTGGAGGTGGTGTGGCGCAATTCCCCCAATTGGGCTCTAAACGAGTACAAGGCACTAGCCAATCAGTAATCAGCTTACAAAATTCATGACAATGCACTCAATCAGTCAATGGGTGCGGCTTAACTTATGCTTAGCTTACATTTGCCCCGAGTGCCGTACAATAAATTGGTCTACAGTCCAGACAGTTTTTAGTGCGATTTGGGCCTTTGGGGGGCATCGTGTGACTAGGACAGTTCTAATTCTAGGAGGCTACGGGCTACGAATCGATGTCTGTGTTTACAATTACATTAATTATCTATGAGCGCGAGCATCATGATCATGCTAGATCGAAAGCTTCAGTCTCTGATATCGACGGTTGTTCCGCTGAGATTGCATCTGGCTCCTCTGACCGCCTCTATACATAGACTGAAGTACGTCAATGGGGTAGTGTGGGGAACGAATGGTTCGGTCCGGCCGGACCGCGATGAATGAGATATGCAACGAGTTTTTCACTCTTTACGTCTTCATATATCCACTTTGGCTGCAATATTACACTGAATCTAAATAGCCATAAGAATGACCCGAAATATATACTTTGACTTACGATAGCTTGCTCATTTAGATCCTATATTAATGATTAATCCGAGAAAGTCTTGTAGTCAACAAGATTTGTTGTCAGCCATCTTGGTTTAAGTTGATGAATATTCATTTTTTCTTTTCGAACGTCCAATAGGCAATAGCTACGTATGAGTCAGCCCGGCTTGAGCCGGTGATGTTTGAATATTCATAAGCCCAATATCAAACACGTGCTCTGATTGGCCATTGGGCTTGTTTTGGTCGGTTGACCCGGAAATATATCGGGCGGGTCATGTCATAGATTACCAGTTCGAATGCATGAACGTACCGTTTCCTTGGTTCTGAGATAAAAATTGGATAACTCATATACGTAAGTCCGTAAATTTCGCAATTAATAATAAGTCATAAAAAAATTGATAACTGTACATAGGAGAAAAATAGACATAGTATTTTTGTATCTGATTTATAAATCAGAAAATTCTAGATCTAAATAAAGAAAATCGTGGGAGAAAGTTTTTGACCTAAAAGCAGGCCAAAATCGGCTCAATCTCTCCCCGTGGTGCGAGCCGTATGGGGTACCGTCTGTGACTGTGTATGGGGAATGTCAACAAATGTCAGTTTTATTAAAGAATGACCCATACCAGACGGTTATTTCTGTCTAGATCATGCATGCCAGCCTAGGCCTAGGCCTAGGGAGTAGGGGCAGGCCGGAAAAATCCGTACAGAGGCTGCTTGGAGATTGTACAGAAATCTTTATCATGATAAAATGCCACAGCACACTTACAGCTTGTAATTGTGCCAGTAGTCTACAGCTATTTACAGTGCAGTGCTGCTGCTGCTGCATTGTATTGACCATTCGACTTCACGCTTATTGCTTTCTACAGTCCCATCTACCTGTTTTTGTGTTTGCAAAAGGTTATTAAAAAAACGCTGAAAGTGAAATTATCCTCACCTATATTTCTTTAAATCTAATGCATTTGGGTCACAGGCCAGCAAATTTCCTAAGTCAATCTCTACTTCTACATCTCGCTGTACTTCTATAGACTTGTACTTCTTCTCTTCCTCCGCAGCATTCCTCAAAACTTTGTCCACAATTTCCGAAGTGTCCATTTTTGTCCGGTTCAATTCGATTACGTACACGTACACTGCACCGGCACCGTATGTACATTGGATTTTCCTTCGAGCTTCATGTATGCGCTAACTAGGCCTATATGCACATGTACTGTGCACAGTACACGTGTGTGATATCGAGAGAGATCTGTGCATTGATATTATTATTGGAACGACAGAGGGCGCACATTTGAATGTCTCTTTGGTCGTAAACAGGCAAAATGGTATGGCGATGAAAATTATTGAGCCGATAAAATCACAAAAAATCACATTAATCCTACACTACTTGCATTAAGATTTATAATTATTATAATGTTAATACGTTATTGTTTTATATTTATATTACAGGGTATCGATATCGACCACTCAAAGCTGCGGAAAGTCCACAGAACTGAACCCAAGAGTGAGGATATCTACCTCCGACTGTTGGTGAAGGTGCGTTATTTCGAGTAGATACTTAGTGCATAATGCATAATGGTGCATAGTCTACTGCATCATTAAATACTGACAGAATAGCAAAGTAAACGTCATCGTTCTTATTTATTTCGTTACAAATAGAGTAGATGTACATCTTTAAATCTACCATACAGCTGGACAATTGACTGTTTATTCATATCCGAGAGTGACATTCTCCTAAAATATGCTTGGCCACCCCATTCACTCGGCACAGCAGGGATGAGGTGTATGGCTATGAGAATGAGCAAGTGTGGCCTGTGGCTGTGGCACATGTATGAAACTATCATGTGTAGCCTTCCGAATCCGAGTAGGGTAGCTATTAGACAGAAATAACCGTCTGGTATGGGTCATTCTTTAATAAAACTGACATTTGTTGACATTCCCCATACACAGACGGTAACCAATACGGCTCGCAACGGGGGGAGAGATTGAGCCGATTGTGCAGCACTTGTTACCCGAAACTTTCTCCCACGATTTTCCTTATTTAGATCTAATTTTCTGATTTATAAATCAGATACAAAAATACTATGTATTTTTTCTCCTATGTACAGTTCTCAAAGTTTTATTACCTATTTCAAATGCGAAATTTACGGACTTACGTATATGAGTTATCCATTTTTATCTCAGAACCAAGGAAACGGTACGTTCATGCATTCGAACTGGTAATCTATGACATGACCCGCCCGATATATTTCGGGTCAACCGACCAAAACAAGCCCAATGGCCAATCAGAGCACGTGTTTGATATTGGGCTTATGAATATTCAAACATCACCGGCTCAAGCCGGGCTGACTCATACGTAGCTATTGGACGTTCGAAAAGAAAAAATGAATATTCATCAACTCAAACCAAGATGGCTGACAACAAATCATGTTGACTACAAGACTTTCTCGGATTAATCATTAATTTAGGATCTAAATGAGCAAGCTATCGTAAGTCAAAGTATATATTCCGGGTATTTTCTTATGGCTATTTAGATTCAGTGTAATATTGCAGCCAAAGTGGATATATGAAGACGTAAAGAGTGAAAAACTCGTTGCATATCTCATTCATCGCGGTCCGGCCGAACCGAACCATTCGTTCCGCACACTACTGCATACGCAGTACTTCAGTCTATGTATAGAGGCGGTCAGAGGAGCCAGATGCAATCTCAGCGTAACAACCGTCGATATCAGAGACTGAAGCTTTCGGTCTAGGTAGCTATAGCCTATGGTCACTTATCCTAACCCAGGCCAGGCTGATATTACCGGACACCCTGTAAATTGCCGCATCAAAAGGACAACGTGGTAAATTTACAATTTCGGCCCAGATTAGCAATGATTAGACTTCTAGGTCTAAGACAGTTCTAACTTCTAGTAGGGTGTCTGAACGATTTTTCAATTTCCCTTTTGCCTTTTTTGGATTGTTTTTCACCATTAGAGGTCTATGGTTGGATAATTGAAAAAATCATTCACTCAAAATAATACATTTCAAATTTCAAGACTCGCCGATGTTTCAAAAGTTACAGCCCCTTCAATTCCCTACAATATTCATCCTCTTTTTTTTGTCAGAATCAACAAAAAAGACGTACACGCAGAGTTATGTTGTTTTGCTAAATTTAGCAAAACAGCTGAATTGCGCAATATGCAAGCGTATGCGTGCAAGTGTACGCGTGTTGCTTAACTGCATGCGCAACTCACAGCGATCGGCAATCCATTGTCTTCAATGGGCATCCATTTCCGGGTATGTACACACGCAGTCCGATGCATATTCATGTGCAGATTTTACGCGCTATCACCATGAGTTCGGCCCGCGCGGAGCTCACGTCTCCATACTTAGGCCTTAGCTGATCCGAAAAATGTGGGGAAGCGTATTTTCAAACTGTAATTGTTTGTGATCCCTGGGGGCTAGCGAAAAAATAAGCGCATATATATATTCCTTAGGACTGGGACTACTTATCGATCGGGGCGTCATATCTCAAAAGTGGCAAACCTCGGAGTTAGCCAGGGCACAATGTTTAAATCGCTGTTTTGACCAAGATATTTTTAGAATTCCGAGATGACGCCCCTTTGGAAATATGGGGATTCACCTGCACTTTCATATGACACCTCATTTATTGAGTATCACCTTCAGGATCACAAAGAATAAAGGTTTGAATTTCAATTTTAAAAAAACTTTGACCAATATTGCATGATCGCGCAATGCATGTAGACCGCATAGGAATGCGTGTAATCTCTATGGGAAGAATTTTAGCACACAACATCGGGTGCGCGATCAGACACCCTACTTCTAGTTCTACAAGTTCTAGTCAAAACTTCCAAAACATGCAGAGTTGTGTTGTTTTACTAAATTCAGCAAAACGGCTGAATTGTGCAATATGCAAGCGTACGCGTGTTGCTTAACTGCATGCGCAAATCAAGGCGATCGGCAATCCATTGTCTTCAATGGGTACCCACTTCCGGGTGTGTACACACGCGGTCCGATGCATATTCATGTGCAGATTTTACGCGCTATCACCATGGGTTCGGCCGGCGCGGAGCTCACGCCTCCCTACTTAGCTGATCCGAAAAATGTGGGGAAGGGTATTTTCAAACTGTAATCGCTTGTGATCCCTTGGGGCTAGCGAAAAAAAAAGTGCTGGGATATTTTCCTTACGTCTAGCCCTACATAAGCCTGGGGGCTCGGTTCAGGAAAGTGGCAAAGATCGACTACGATGGAAATTTTTAGAATTCCGAAGTGATGCCCTTTGGGGAATATGGAGAAAAACCTGCTCTTTCATATGACACCTCATTTATTGAGTTTCACCTTCAGGATCACGAGCGATTTAGGTTTGAATTTCGATTTGGTGATAAAAACATTGACCAATTTTGCATGATCGCGCAATGTACGTAGACGGCATAGGGCTGCGTGCAATCTCTATGGGAAGGATTTTAGCACACAACATCGGGTGTGCGGTCAGACAGCCTACTTTTAATCGCTAGTCTAAATCAATGGTCCAGATACACAACCTGTGTCCTGTCGGGACACAAAGGCCCAAATTCACAAAGGAGGTTAAAATTTTAAAAACTGAATACATTTTCAATCGGAAGCAGTTAAACGATTGACCACAGCATTAGTCCAAATAGCAGGAAGCAGGAAATTAATCTTTTATTTGAATTATGATGCAAAAAAACGATACAAGATTACCGGTAGATACTCTATAGAATCAACATGATGTAACTTATTGTTTCCCATTCTTATCTATGAATTATGATTTTCCAACTGCAGCTCTACAGGTTTCTGGCAAGGCGTACGAATGCCAAGTTCAACAACATCATCCTCAAGAGGCTCTTTATGAGCCGCAGCAATAAGGCTGCCATGTCTCTGGCTCGTGTGGTAAGTAATATCTAATAGAGGAACATGATGAAATTTATTCAAGTATTAATATTAATATTACATTTGACAGAATTCCATCATGGGTCTTAGACTTGGAGGAGGGGGGACACATTATTTAAGACACAGATACAGTTGGGTAAACTGATGAGGTGGGGATACAGATACAGATGGAGACTCGATCTTGCATAGCTATTGGTTCTCCATGTATGTCAACGCATATGTACTTCTTAAGCTCAAGATTTGCGATAAATATAACAAGTTTTAGTTGGGAACGACTGTCTTGATCATTAACATATTTACAAAGACCAGAATTACTTAAACTGCATCTGTGTTTTCTTTACCAAAGGTTCGCTTCATGAACAAGGAGGGCAGGGAGGGCAAGATTGCCGTCGTTGTCGGGTGCATCACCGATGACATCCGTATCCACAAGCTGCCCAAGCTGAAGATCTGTGCCCTGAGGGTGACTGCCCGTGCTAGGGCCAGGATCATCAAGGCTGGAGGAGAGATCATCACCTTTGACCAGCTTGCCCTCCAATCTCCCAAGGGACAGAACACAGTGCTCATGCAAGGTGAGTGAGATATGACATCGATGAATCCATCTTTTGATGTTAACAGGGAGGCCAGTTATTAGGCTATTGCTTGATTTCAGGCTTTCTTTTCCTGGTGGTCTGACATATGCTCCATTGACATTTGCTCCAGGTTTTGTTTCATCAAAGATGTATAGTCGGTGTCGGGGTTTTTCAATTAGGTTTAGGGTTAGAGTCAGGTATAATATTTTCCATTGAATGTGACATAGGATGTACATAAAGTTTGCTTGAGCAGGTTAGGAATATAGCTAAAAATTCTATTTACACCAAGTGAAATTTCACGCCACATATCATTCATGAATACAAGATATTAGTATTCTTTCATTTAAGACCATCTTTTAAAGAAATTCTGTTTTCAAAAGTCCTTTCTGCTTTCAAAATATTGATTTCGCCGAGTGTTTTCACTATCAATCGCAATCATGATCAAATAAAAATAATATATAAAAATTCACGTTACACGTGATAAGAAAATACCTAGGAGAACTTTACTATTTTGAAACCAAAATCGACTTTCAAAATAAAAACGGATTCCAATAATGGAGAATTGAAATTTCTGGAGTAAAAGTAATTTATGGAATAAAAGAAATTCTGGCCATGTTTCTAATTTCACCTGGTATAAAGTAATTTATGGAAGAAAAGAAATTCTAGCCATCTTTCTAAATTCACCTGGTGTAAAAGTAATTCATGGAAGAAAAAAACTTCTGGCCATCTTTTTACCAACCGGGGTGTTGGCTCAGTCAGTAGAGCGTCCGCCTCACAACCGGGAGGTCGTGGGTTCGAACCCCGGCCGCGTCAGACCAAAAAGACGTTAAAAGATGGGAGTTGCTGCTACCTTGTTTGGCGTTCAACAATAAGATAGAGCAATGTCGATCTGGCGCTGCTCAGTGGCTGCCGGGCTCACGATCAATTGGGCAAAAAGAATTTCCATTTTCGGTTTAACTTAATAAAATTTGGAGTGGACTTTAAAATATTATTATTATTATTATATTATATTATTATTATTATTAACTTCCAAAAGCAAAGTTTTAGTATGTATAAACTATAAAGTGATGGCATAATCTATGCTGTTGTTTCACATTTTGGTGCATCGGATCATGAGTGAAATCAAATTAAAAAATAAAAAATCTCCAGTAGAACACTACCTCTGAGAATCTACATCGTAAATTGTCATAAACATTTAAGTTTACTAATTTGCAAGTATATGAATTTAAAAAAAATCTAGTCCTTGTCTTTGGAATCTTGGATTATTCTGAGTTGTTTAAGATCAACATGCATGTACATACATATAGCACTGCTTTGTACGATTTGTATGCTATTAATTGATAAGATTTGGGGTTTTCTCTGTAATTCCAAGATGTCTGCACGCTATTCTTTTGTGTCATTCACTGATCCTGTAACTCACTTGTCCAGACAAGGAGTAATGGCAATTGTGGTTGTTCATGTGCTAAGTTTGTGATTTTGATGATAGCAGACCTGGTACGTGTAAAAATGATGGTGATTAGGAAAACAGATCTACTCCAAATAAAATTGGGGGGGGGGGATGTCTGCTAAGAGCTAGATGAGCATTAACAAACAAGAACTGTCTATTGATAAATGCCCTTCTGGCTGTGCAGATGATATTCTGAAGCATTATAGATGATGACACAGAAACAAGCAAAGAGATTCAGTCATTTTTTTTAGGAATAGATAAGATAATATATGTAGAATTCCTGTTGAAGGTATGTTGTGGGTCAGAAACAATTTTTCATGTACCGGGTACATGTATAGACGGATTTACCACAGAAGTTTTGTTGAGAAGAGTACCGAGTACTGACCACTACAGACCTCTGAAGTGAAATTACTTTGGAATAAATATTTCCTTTTTTTGTATATTTAAGGATGCCGAACCCATCGCAAGGTGTACAGACATTTCGGAAGGGCCCCAGGAACCCCAAGCGCACACACTGCGTAAGTATTTTGTACTTTTCAGTGTAACTATTTATGGGAATAATTATAGTGCAATGTAATCTTGTCCGGTCACCCAGGGTAACCAACAACAACATTTATGTATAGCTTCATGATAATTCACAAAGCCTACCTCTTCTTCTTTTTCATCTCTTTTTACTTTTCCTCCTCTTCCTCATTCATTTTCTTCTTTCTCTTCTTCCACTTCCTCTTCTTCTTCCTCTTTGTCTTCCTCTCCCTCGTCCGATTCCTCTTCTTGTTCACGTTCTGAATCTTCTTCCTCTTCCTCCTTCTTCACCTTCTTCACCTTCTCTGTCTCCTCCTTCTTCACCTTCTCCTTCTCCTCCTTTGTCTCCTCCTTCTCCATATTCCTACCAGGTTTTCAATGTGATTATTTATGTTTCCCATGGTCATTTTTCAAGAGGTGCCACCAAGAGAAGGGGGTCCTTAACAGTAACAACAGTTTCCCTGCACAGTTCAATGTTTGGAAGGCATTTCCGTTTTCGGTAGTGTAATTTGATTTCCTCTTCCAAGTCCTGAAATATTTCCCTCTTTGAAGCAAACGTGCATCGACTGTTGAGTTAGACTGATAGTAGTTGCTAATTAGATTCTTTGTCTTCTTTTTAAAAATTTTATATAAAGTTTTTATTTCAAATCTATAGGTAAAAGTGGAATCAACAAAACCTATTCTCCATTCTTTGCATGCTGATGAATTACCCAAACCTTTTTCTCTGTTTTCTTTCAGACCATACGTACGCGCTGTTGGCCGCAAGTTCGAGACAGCTCGAGGTCGCCGCAACCGATGTGGATACAAGAACTAAAACACCAGGATACCCAGGGCTGCCTGCAAAAAACCACCAGTGTCATCTCCATAAGTCAATATTTCTGTTCATACCATGAATAAACAACATCACAGATACTGGACACAGTGATTCAAGTGCAGTGTGTATGCATGCTTGTGATTGAGTAATAGGCAGATTGGGAGATGGAGGGGAGGAAGAGAATGGACAACATGGAAATATGGGAGAGGGAGAGTAAGAGAGAGAGAGAGGGCGGATATATGTATGGATAATATACCAATAGAGAGATTGTCCAAGAGTCTTGGGTTGGACGAGAGGGGGTATGGTGATCCGACATCTGCTCTAGCAACATTTTTTAAAGGATCTTTTTTATATAAATGATAGAGTTAAACTAATCTCAAAGAAAGCAGAAAAATCAGAGAAGTACACTGGTGAGAGTTTGAGCGAAATAAAATGAAATAGATATTAAGTTTTTGAAAGTTGCTATCTACTATGGAAGCTTCAAATTGGCTAAATCAATAATGTCACTGTGATGTATGTGTCAAACAATTTGCCCTTTTGTTCCAAAATGTAAGATTTGGGGGAGGATCATTTCTTTCCAAAGAACCTCTAATAAAATGCTATCCATGATATATTTTGAGTTGTGCCCCATGGGAGAATGCACGATGGAGAAAAACATTAATAATACTTATGTACACAAACGGGAGAGTTGTCCATGAATATGTCGCAATCCACCAACAATATTGCCAGTTTGAGATTCGCATAGCCTTAGTGATGTCACATTTCAAACATTTATGACTCCTATTAGTCCGTTTTATTTCAAACTTTCGCAAATCTGTTTCTCTGATTCTCTTGCTTTCATTAAAATGAACTGGTTACAAAGGTTGGATTGAAAGATAAAGAGAAACAGAGATGGAAGATGGGGAAAGTTCTGGGTAGTGAGGGGCAGTGAGATGCAATAATGGAAAGAGATAGAGGGGAGATGGAATAGTGAATTAGCATATGGAGGCTGACCGAGGAAGAGTGAGAAAGAGGTACAGAAATTAGAGAATTGGAGATTATTATACAGAGACAAACAACATTGCCTGTCCTTAAATAATCACCCCTACTTAGTTCGCCCAGAAGTTTTGACCCTCATCAAAGTCATCAATAAAAAGATTGTCGGCCTGGCTATAGCTGTCGGATTTAGACTCCAGAGCCCCAGAAGAAGACCCCCATAGATCAAATTTTTGTCAGTAGGAAGTAGAATGACCACATTTTTCTTAGTGTAACCCAGTGACCAAATTTTGTCAGGGGAAAAAAAGATGGTAATGGCTGCACATCACAAATTATAAAAACTGAATACATTTTCAATCGGAAGGGGTGCCAGACTCCCCAGATAAAATACCAAAGTGCTCTGGATTTTTAAAAAGATAATAACATCTTCCAATTTGTATAGCTAAAAGTGCTATTCAATCCGATCAGTGTTGCATAATGTAACTGATAATTTTAATTTTGTTTAGGTGCAACTGGGTGTCCAAATAAAGTTAGTGATTGTGAAAAACAGCTCCTAGTAAGTACCCCTTTCCCTTCTTATACTGTTAACAACTAAATTATTCATACCCCTTGCAAATATGTTTTTTGTGTTTTTCGTAACTCAAGAATGAAAGGTGGATTGGTCGATTAAGGGCCTTTGTTGAATACTTTCACATCCTGAAGGAAAGTAAATTGTGACAAATCAAATTCTCACATACTTAAAAAGTTACAAAACTTGGTAAGGGTATGAATTCAATTGTTAACTGTATGTGCTCCTTTTCACCTCTAATGATCACTCCTTTTCAACTTGACCCAATTTTACTTTGACAAGTGCCCATTTCCTTCCTAATGAGTGCCCTTTCCCCTACCAATAAGGACCCTTTTTCAAATCTAATACATACCCCCCTTGTGCAGTCATCTAAAGAGCCATATCAAAAAGGTTTGAGCAGCTTTGTGGAGTAACAGGTACCCTATTGCTACCACCAAAACATGGGAGTTGAGCCGGGCAAGGGGCACAATTCCACAAATTTCATGAGAAACTATACCCCTTTAGACGCTTCACAACCCTGTTTTGGCATCTTGATTATGTGACTGCTTTGCTATTCATGTGTTCATTGCAGCTAACTTGCCTGATTCTCAGTCGAATGGTTGGGGGAATGGTGGAGGGAGAAAGAGAGAGAACCTGATGGCTTGCCCCCACCACCGACTGTGCTCATCAAAGTTACCTAATCATTCATTTGTGTACCAGCAGCGCATTCCATAAAATGCAGGTTGAAGGATGCCTTTCAGAAGGGAAACCAAAGCAATAGGCCATTTTCGCACTGTAATCATCATTAATGCACAAATCTTTGTTAAATACCATTTTACAAATTATTTTATTCACCTGTTATGAATACATGTACAGTAATTGTATTTCAATGGACTGTGAATTGCATACATTATGTGTTGTTAGGTAGGAAAAGCCATGTTTGTCCTAAAAAGCAACAATTCATATAATATATGCAATTCACATACTCACTATTGAAATACAATTACATGTACTTATAATACTATTCATTAGGCTTCATTACATTGGCAGTGCTGCGATTATTCTAAAATGCGTAATCTAGAGGGACTTCTCCATGTTTTAAAAAGATTTGTGGATATTTTGGATCATTTGAACCATGTGCTATAAACTATGAACTGCTCAAATTTGAACCTCTCCAGGCTTACAAAAAAGATCTGTGTATCATATTTTGTATTTTTACTATTGTCACAGTTCACGTACGCCTGGTACTAAAACAAGATATTGTTTATGATCGTTTAAGACTTTTTTGTTTTAAGCCAACTTCAGCCATTGATTTTTCAATTCAAGTTTTTAACTAGACACAAGTGGACAAATTTTTCAGAATAGCAGTTCGTTTAGCAATAAATTATGTCTCTTTGACCTTCTAATTGTAGATTTCTATTCCGGCCATTAAAAGAATAATGCAAATAAAAATGAAAGGATATCAGCGGCAAATCAGAGTACATTAAAACAATATTTATTTCAGAATAAATGACATCTATTCATAGCCAAATGTAAATAAGATCACTTTATGATTTATCATAAATAGTCATATCTTTGTTCGACAAAAGTGTTAACTAATTGTTGTTGCCTTGATGTGCAAGACAACAGAAAATACAGCGATATGTGGTAGTACAGATTAAATACACATGTACTTTACACATCTTTTTTATTTCATTTATAATTCATAATATTACTCCCTAATCAGTAATCATGCACAGGAAAGGAAATCAATGTTCTACAAGCCACTTCCTTAGGGGGTGAAAGTTCAAATAAGTGGGGGAATAAGCCATTTTCGTAATGTAACCAAATTCATTCATATGCCTTAGTGAAGTGCCTCAATATGAATGATTTCATTCATCTGTTACGAATAAATGTATCTCAATAGTCAGAATTCAAATAACATACATTAGTTATTGCTAGGTAGGACAAACATTATGGCTTGCCCTACCTAACATCACATAATATATGCAATTTGCATTATGACTATTGAATTATAATTATTTGTAACAGGTGAATGAAATAATTCGTATCATGGCACTTAAGTATAAATGTTATTACATTATGAAAATTTCCCAAAAGCCCCAATACTGTTTTGAGTGTGGATTCCACTATGGTGGGCGTAGAGTCCGATTCCAATCCAACCAAAAGTGATCCCTTATATGAATTTTCACTCCATTTAGGGGTAGCAGCACTTCAATTCGAAGGCAAATATGCTTAGTTTCCTATTATTATATAGCGAAGTGGTACCGTCATGGTCATGGGCGTCACTATTTAAAGGTGGATACGGGTTTTAAAAAATAATTCTACACTTCCCAATTTATTTTACAGCATGTGTTACTCTGATATTTTACTTCATTCATTGACATTGGGCCCATCAGGTCTAAGACTCCAAGAATACTTTGTCACTTGTATCAACTTAGATAACATGATTGCAAAATTACTTTTGAAAAATCTACCGTGGGCAAGTTCAATAGACTTGTCCATCACTTTTTAAAACCTGCTAACATCACAATGACTTCTTATGTAATCAACCTAAACATCATTTATAAATATATAAACAACAGGGTACGCGGCACTAATGTCCTTTGGCAAGACATTGATCTACATTTGCCACTATCCACCCAGGTGTTGAATGGGTACCCGGTAGGATACGAAAGTTAATGTGGTTTGATTAGCAAGTGGCGCCTGTAAAATGGCGACTGGCTGGAATGCTCCCCAGGGAGTGGAGAATGTGCATACATTGTGTGCGAGTAAGCATGAATCCGATGACCGGGGTAATATCTGTAAAGCGCATTGAGAGGGCCTGCAGTCCTGAAATGCGCTATATAAGGACAAACTATTATTATTACCGGTATTATTATTTCATTTGAGTAGATTCCTTGAAAGTCTTTGCCATCAAGTTTAAAACATGTAAGATATGATAATAGTAATAATAAAACATGTAAGATATAATAATAGTAATAATAAAACATGTAAGATATAATAATAGTAATAATAAAACATGTAAGATATAATAATAGTAATAATAAAACATGTAAGATATAATAATAATAATAATAAAACATGTAAGATATAATAATAATAATAATAAAACATGTAAGATATAATAATAATAATAATAAAACATGTAAGATATAATAATAGTAATAATAAAACATGTAAGATATAATAATAGTAATAATAAAACATGTAAGATATAATAATAGTAATAATAAAACATGTAAGATATAATAATAGTAATAATAAAACATGTAAGATATAATAATAGTAATAATAAAACATGTAAGATATAATAATAGTAATAATAAAACATGTAAGATATAATAATAGTAATAATAAAACATGTAAGATATAATAATAATAATAATAAAACATGTAAGATATAATAATAGTAATAATAAAACATGTAAGATATAATAATAGTAATAATAAAACATGTAAGATATAATAATAGTAATAATAAAACATGTAAGATATAATAATAATAATAATAAAACATGTAAGATATAATAATAATAATAATAAAACATGTAAGATATAATAATAATAATAATAAAACATGTAAGATATAATAATAATTATAATAAAACATGTAAGATATAATAATAGTAATAATAAAACATGTAAGATATAATAATAATAATAATAAAACATGTAAGATATAATAATAGTAATAATAAAACATGTAAGATATAATAATAGTAATAATAAAACATGTAAGATATAATAATAGTAATAATAAAACATGTAAGATATAATAATAGTAATAATAAAACATGTAAGATATAATAATAATAATAATAAAACATGTAAGATATAATAATAGTAATAATAAAACATGTAAGATATAATAATAGTAATAATAAAACATGTAAGATATAATAATAATAATAATAAAACATGTAAGATATAATAATAGTAATAATAAAACATGTAAGATATAATAATAGTAATAATAAAACATGTAAGATATAATAATAATAATAATAAAACATGTAAGATATAATAATAGTAATAATAAAACATGTAAGATATAATAATAGTAATAATAAAACATGTAAGATATAATAATAGTAATAATAAAACATGTAAGATATAATAATAGTTATAATAAAACATGTAAGATATAATAATAGTAATAATAAAACATGTAAGATATAATAATAGTAATAATAAAACATGTAAGATATAATAATAGTAATAATAAAACATGTAAGATATAATAATAGTAATAATAAAACATGTAAGATATAATAATAGTAATAATAAAACATGTAAGATATAATAATAGTAATAATAAAACATGTAAGATATAATAATAATAATAATAAAACATGTAAGATATAATAATAGTAATAATAAAACATGTAAGATATAATAATAATAATAATAAAACATGTAAGATATAATAATAATAATAATAAAACATGTAAGATATAATAATAGTAATAATAAAACATGTAAGATATAATAATAATAATAATAAAACATGTAAGATATAATAATAGTAATAATAAAACATGTAAGATATAATAATAGTAATAATAAAACATGTAAGATATAATAATAATAATAATAAAACATGTAAGATATAATAATAGTAATAATAAAACATGTAAGATATAATAATAGTAATAATAAAACATGTAAGATATAATAATAATAATAATAATAATCTTTTATAGTCCATAGTCCACTCCAATTTTTTTAAAACCGAAAATGGAAATTCTTTGTGCCCAATTGATCGTGAGCCCGGCAGCCACTGAGCAGCGCCAGATCGACATTGCTCTATCCCCTTATTGTTGAACGCCAAACAAGGTAGCAGCGACTCCCATCTTTTAAAGTCTTTTGGTATGACGCGGCCGGGGTTCGAACCCACAACCTCCCGGTTGTGAGGCGGACGCTCTACTGACTGAGCCAACACACCGGTACAAACTACATCTCATTCGTGTATTTTTCCACTAAAAGGCCTAAAAAAAAAGGATGTATTGCCCTTTAGGTGCCAGAACCTGGGTCGGTCGGTCAGATTTTCTTCTTTTAAAAAAAACTTTTGTTTCCCCCTCAAAACAGCGACCGTCGCCCAAAAAAATAAAAACTCGCTGGTTTCTAGTTGGTGCAGTGCATGGTATATATATACCGGTACACGTACACGAGGCCGGGGTCTACTTGTTTACGCTAGCAGGATTTCGAAACTAGGGCAGAAGACGAGTGAAAATTTGGGAATAATTTGATGATTTTATTCATTTATATCCCATTTAAACAAAACAAAATACATATTTTTTTATTCATTAAACATTTTTTTCTCTAAAAAACAGTAAAAAAAGGAAAAAACTTGATTAAAAAGCCGACCGTAGATTTTAAGATTTTTGGGTCGGTCGCAAAGGGCAATACAACATCTTTTTCTTTAAACGCCTAATCTTTGCACACAAAGTCATTACAGTAAAAATGACATGGGTCCATTGACTCCATTGACTCCATTTGGAGTTCACTTTGGCTGTTATAAATGATATTCCTCCTTGACCCGAATAAGTCGTGCTTTCTGCAAAGCTTGTCCAAGTTTTGCTCTTTGCTCGGATGGCGCTAACTTTTCCCTCCAGTCGAAGAGCATATTTATGGTACCGTCCGCAGTCACTTCTCCTGTAAGGTAGTTCATTGCTTTGTATTTCTTGAGATCCGCATACTGTACACCCAGGGCGCTCGAGAGTTCGTCCACGCCGGTAAAGAGGCGTTTGCCGAGTTTTCTGAGGGTTTCGTCGTCGATGCCCTTGTCGTCGCCGGGCTGGGCGGGCTGGGTGGGCTGAGCTGGCGGGGGATCTCGAGCTGGCAGGTCTCTGGAACATAAACAACTCCGGATATTAAACCAATTACTAATAGCACTAATGTGAACAAGTTGACGTTTAATTACATAACACACTTCAGAAATAAACTTCAGAAATAAACTTCCGTACAACTTTCGTTCAACTTAGAAGGCAAAATGTTGTTGTTTTTGTTGTTGTTATGTGTTTTTTGCTTGTTGGGAATTTATGTGGATCCTCGTTTTGTCTGTTCCTCTTCACTTCATGCTCGTTGGAATATTTTTGGCTAACTGGGTCGTTAATTTTGCGGTGAATTTTTTCACATCCTCAATTTAAAATGGTTTAATAATGAGGTTTTGTCCTTGTTTGGCTGGGTAATATGGTTATCCTAAGCTGTTCAATAGACCTCTTTCGTAATGTTATCAAAATTACTTCATAAGCCTTTGTTAAGTGCCTCGTTACAAATCATTTAATTCGTACATTATGAATAATTGTATTTCAATAGTCAGGCTGAAAATATTGCATAATGTGATGTTAGGTATTGCAAACTATAATGTTTGTCCTATAATATATAGCAACAACAGAAAATGTATGCAATTCTCATTCTGACTATCGAGATACAATTATTCGTAACAGGTTCTATAAATTTCTAGTAACTGCTACCAGCATCAATTCATTTAAACACAGCTTGGATTCTTTTTGGTCAGACAAACAATTTGTAATAGCATAGTCTGACTCTGACATCCATGCATGCACTGGTTTATAGACTTTTACTAATGTACCAAGTGATATGACCAGGAGACCTACACTCCCGTACAGATGATGACGATGATGACGATGACGATGACGATGATGATGATGATGATGAAGTAATGCTTACCGAGGCACTTTTGCATTAAATTTGGTTATACATTGCCATTACGAAAATGGCCTTTGATGGAGGCCGATGAGGTGGGGGGATAGGGGGTAGGTCACATTGAGCACTGTAGTCTGTACATCATCCAAGTAAATCACTTTCTGAGCACTCTAAACAAGGATCGTTTTCTAGAGCAGTTTGATACCCTATTCAGGGGAACCCGTCTAACATCGCCAATTTTAAGACCCTAAACAGGATTATATATCTTGCATGGTATTTTACACAGGTCTATATCATTACAAACTCACCGTTTTGTATCAGCTGACTCACTTGGTCCTCGTTTGTTTTCCTTCAGTTGTCCTGTTTTACCTTGTCAAGAGATAAGTTAAAATAGTAAGAAACAGTTATTAAAGTTTGTTCATCGGACATCCTATTGAGTATTGTGAATTCCCTCTTTTTACTTTGCAAAATTAAGGACGGTAGGGACTAGAAGGGACCGAGTTTTCAAACGAATGATTTTGTGTTGGTCGAGTCATATGAAATAACTACATAATTATATACATTGTCTTCTTGAATGAATTGCCATGAACTAGCTGTAGATCTATGTAGTGTATTCTTGCAATTCAACCTCAGCACTATTAAATATAATCATAGGTCAGTAAAATGAAATGCTATATATGCACTGTCTAACAGCTAGGGGTGTATTCCGGACATACTTATCTTGACAAGTTTAAGTCAGAAATTAACTGTTTCTTTACAATCCCCTGATGCATGCTGCGCGTATTTATACACAGAACATTTTATTTTGTATGTTATTAGTACGTACATACCTGTCTGAATCTGACCAGCAAGATCCCCCAAACCAGCTTTACTCAAAGCTTCTTTAAACTTCTCTAACGATCCATCTTTCTCAGTCCATGATCTCAACATTTGGAAGGTTCCCTCTATATTTAATGAATCCTGCTCATTTTCCTTCTGGAAAGCCTCAACTTCGGTATTATTGAACTCCAGATTCACTCCCAGTTCGTTTATATTACCATCGGGGATCGACTTGGAAATGTTGATCAGATCGTTGAGTTTTAGAGTCTCCATTTGGACTAAGATCCCTTTAAAATTGCAAGAGAATGAGTATTGGAAGGTCTACAAATAGTTGAGTTCAACTGCAATGGTGTAACGATAGAATACTTATTTTTAGTAGACTATAATACAAGCTATCCTAGTACAGCACTCTCAGCATACCACTGGCACTGCACTGCATGCACTGTACACACTTCGTGTATTGTGTACAGACGCTAGCTGCTTCCGAGTGCAAAGTACGTGCACGCAACGCTCATCATCGCATCCTCATGGGACACCATGGGGGAATTCCCTTTGATCTGTCTGCATGACGTAAATTATTATTAGGTGGGCTGTATATAATACAGACCACCTTATGTTTTCGTTAGAATTGCCTTTATTATTTATTCTTTATCAGGTGGGCTGTATATAATACAGACCACCTTATGTTTTCGTTAGAATTGCCTTTATTATTTATTTATTTATTTCTTTATTTTTCTTATTTCCACCCACTTTTTTGTTAGCAAGATAACTTGAAAATGGCTCAATCAAATGCCTTGAAATTTGGCACACATATGTATAGGCATATGGACAAAGCAAAATAAGGTTTTCAACCTTGACCTTGACTGATGACGTCATCTAGGCGCCATTTTGTAAAATTTTCTGAAAATCTACTCATGATCATATCTTCATAACGAAAAGTCATTTCTCATTCATATTTATCATGATCAAGGTCAATATCCGTCCGGTCAATTTCAGGTCAAAAACGCGCGCGCATGCGTACGTCCGCGCGTAAGCGCGCGCGCAAAATTTCAAAATGCTCAAAATCGTCTCAAATTCATTTTGGATACGTTTCAGGCCATTTTAAGCATTTTAAAAAATCGCGCACACGCACATGCGCGCGTTTTCGCGCGTAACACCATTACACAACATAGAATCGCCATTTTTTTCTTTCATGATATTTCCCATATTTTTTGAACAATTTGATACCATGTTTATCTCTTTATGACCATTAATAACAAGATGAGCGTCCATTCAAGATAAATGTCCGTGCGCGCGAGCTCTTGTAATACATAGCATATATGGGCAAAAACATGCCTATACAAAATTCATTGTAACTCTTCAGAATGGATGGGAACTCCCAATTTTTTTCATATTTGGATAGATTATGAGTCGGAGATATGATTTCATGTCTCATTTGACCCTCAATTAACTCATGACGTCATCATAATGGCCTCCGAACTCAAAATTTCAATTTGCATATTATGACGTCAGCATATTTTTGGAAAATTGATTGTATCTCTGTAAATATTGATCGATTTTCTTCCAAATTTTGATATGTTCTAGCTGAGACAATTCTCTACAAATGCAGTCACCACGATTTTTCATTTTGACAAAGGCATCATGGCGTATTTTTGCGATTAAAGGAGGCATGTCAATTTTTCACATTTTGCGTGTATTCTCTATGGGACATGACTTTTTTCAAAACTGGATTCTACATTCCGTCTTTCGCGAGCAATATCTCCGTCGTTTTAGTTTTGTTTTCGCTGAGCTTCGAGTATGTTGTAGCTGAGACAATAAGCTATCACAATGTGCCCTTTATTTTTCGATCAGATGCCGGGATCATGCTCATATTTCACTTGCAAAGTGGGATTTGAGAATTCCATTTTCCGTTCACGTGTAATGTCTATGTGGATTATTTTGGTATAGTGGTCATAGCACTTGCCTCCCATTCCGGCGACCCAAGTTCGATTCCTGGTGGGTCAATTTTTTTTTTTTTTTTGCCGTAGTTTTTAATTTGATTTTATGATCTTCTTCGACTATTATAACATATTATCATATACTATCACAAACAATGTAATAAAATGCCTAATTTTGCGTGTTATATCTATGGGAGAAATATGTCAATCGTTTGAGTACAACCTTATGGGAAATCTGAGTCCTTGTCGTGTATTAATTTTTTATTCATAGTTGGATAGAGTATGAGTCGGACTATGATTTCTTATAAAAAAACAAAATCTAGAAAATGCATATTTCACTTTGATATTTAGATTTGAGGGTCAAAGGTCAAATATACTGTACATGGTTTCTCTAAAACCATGCATTGTATAGACTTGAAATTTGGCACACTAATAGACCTGAATAAGAGGATTATTTCAAAAAATAAGGTCAAATCATGCCAATGTTATCTTAACTACTTAGTATGTCACTAAACATGTGTGGCATGCACTTGGAACAGCCCACCTATACTTGTTATTAACAAGTATTACATGTCTAGTTTATTTTTCTTATTTCCACCCACTTTTTTGTTAGCAAGATAATTTGAAAATGGCTCAATCAAATGCCTTGAAATTTGGCACACATATGTATAGGCATATGGACAAAGCAAAATAATGTTTTCAACCTTGACCTTGACTGATGACGTCATCTAGGCGCCATTTTGTGAAATTTTCTGAAAATCTACTCATGATCATATCTTCATAACGGAAAGTCATTTCTCATTCATATTTATCATGATCAAGGTCAATATCCGTCCGGTCAATTTCAGGTCAAAAACGCGCGCGCATGCGTACGTTCGTGCGTTAGCGCGCGCAAAATTTAAAAATGTTCTAAATCGTCTCAAATTCATTTTGGATACGTTTCAGGCCATTTTAAGCATTTTATAAAAAATCGCGCACACGCACATGCGCGCGCGTTTTCGCGCGTAACACGATTATACAACATAGAATCGCAATTTTTTTTTCTTTCATGATATTTCCCATATTTTTCGAACAATTTGATACCATGTTTATCTCTTAATGACCATTAATAACAAGATGAGCGTCCATTCAAGATAAATGTCCGTGCGCGCGAGCTCTTGTAATACATAGCATATATGGGCAAAAACATGCCTATACAAAATTCATTGTAACTCTTCAGAATGGATGGAAACTCCCAATTTTTTTCATATTTGGATAGATTATGAGTCGGAGATATGATTTCATGTCTCATTTGACCCTCAATTAACTCATGACGTCATCATAATGGCCTCCAAACTCAAAATTTCAATTTGCATATTATGACGTCAGCATATTTTTGGAAAATTGATTGTATCTCTGTAAATATTGATCGATTTTCTTCCAAATTTTGATATGTTCTAGCTGAGACAATTTTCTACAAATGCAGTAACCACGATTTTCATTTTGACAAAGGCATCATGGCGTATTTTTGCGATTAAAGGAGGCATGTCAATTTTTCACATTTTGCGTGTATTCTCTATGGGACATGACTTTTCTCAAAACTGGATTCTACATTCCGTCTTTCGCAAGCGATATATCTCCGTCGTTTCAGCTTCGTTTTTGCTGAGTTTTGAGTACGTTGTAGTTGAGATAATAAGCTCAAAATGTGCCCTTGATTTTGCCATAAATTTTAGTTGGACCAGCCCACCTATACTTGTTCTAAACAAGTATTACAAATCTAGTTGTTGTTGTTGTTGTTGGTGTTGTTGTTGCTGTTGATGTTGTTGTTGTTTTTCTTGTTGTTAAATACTCTCCATTTTCATTCACTGAGAATATTGACGCCTGTAACTTTTTTAATTAAAAAATAAGACGCTAGCTAGGACCGCACAACGTCACATAGACAACAAGCAGGCTGTCAACACGCGTCTTGTGTCCGGACAGGTTGTTTCTCTCAGGGAGTTGGAATGGATAACTCCCTGGTTATCTGGACAATAATTTGAAGAAATTTACATGAAATATTTCATAGATCTATAGAGATATATCACAATGACAAATAATTTTGATAGTTAATGCTATTTGATAGATATTTTTCATTTAATCGAAAGTCATTTAAAGCCTATCTGCACTAGTTTGGCCAGGAGGGATTAGACCTCCCTGCATGGTCACTGACAGGTGGTTATCTCATCAAATAAGCTCTCAATTAACATAAGAAAAAGGGGACCATGGGGACCATCGGTTACCGATAAGGCATTGTTTGCTATATAGAGGGCGCAAGTAGCTACACGGTAGTGCAGTGGGGCTTTAAGAGACAGCTATAACTTGTTAAGCTTCAGGACACACAACCCCCATTAGGTAGACATAGTCGAGGTAGGGTGCCCATACATCCAGTATTTTACGGGATCGTCCCCAGTGTCGGCATAATTCATGTAAGGGGAGGGCAGAGGTGCACGTGCCCCGGGCGGCACTCAAAGGGGCACAAAAGAAGAAGAAAAAAGCACACAAAAAGATCTGAAAGAGAAATGGGAGAAAGAGGAAGAAAAGCTACGTACGATCCTTATTACAGTATTATAAGGATTATTTCGCCCCAATACAAAGGGTAAATATAGTTTTTGAGGGTTCAATATTTGAACATTTCTAAAGCTTGGTCGCTTTGCTCCCTGTCATATTTTCTTGTTTAAGGATTTCGTGATTTCGCGCCTCGATATACGTTGTAGCTCATTATTTTAATTGTCTAATTCTCGTTGCTTTGTTTCTCATTGCGCCTCAGTATACTGCAGTGTAAAAGAAATATGACATTTGGGAAGGTTCAGAATTTTTAAGAAATCTTAGCTTTCTGTTACCTTGCTAAATCTTTAAATATATTCCTCCAGAGAGCTCGTTAATTTTGCGCCCCAGTTGAAGAAGCACTTAATAGGAAGACGCTTGTGTTCACAATTATCAACTCAGATATGTTGCAGTCATAAACGTACGAGGCAGGGGGGTAGGGGCCCTGAGGATTTTTAGATTTCCAATATTTGAGCAACCATCACCTCATACACGCACAAGGGCGTCAATCCGGAGGGGACAGGGGACACGTCCCCACGATTTTTCTAGGGGGACATCATATCAAATGTCCCCCCATGTTCTGTCAGAAAGAAGGGGGACCACCCATTTTGCCCCCCATTTTGAATTTTTTAACTTCGGTGCTCACACTACCCCCAAATGAGCGTAATATCGGTCGGCGCGATTTTCAAATTTCCGGGGGCAAAAAAGAAAAGAAGAAAAAAAATTAGTGGTCACTTAGTGCTCAATTTAATTGCCATTATTGTTACAGATTTTTTACGTTTATCTAATGACATTTCAAATGGTTTAATTTTAATGTTATACATTACCCGAGAGCGTTTTCTGAGCAGTTTTATCCGTAGTCAAAATGTTATATTCTCTATATTTGCTCTCACTATATAATATCACAATATATTTATGTACCTCATTATGTACTTCTTTTTTTTTTTACTCCTCTTCTCCTTCTTCCTCCCCTCTCCCCTCCCCCCTCTCTCTCTCTCTCTCTCTCTCTCTCTCTTTCTCTATCTGTCTACCTGCCTCCTATCAGCTCTTACTCCTTCTGTCCCCTTCCCTCAATTCCCATTTATTTTCCTACTCTCTACCTCCGCTTACTACAATTATTTATATTTTACCGTAATTTTAGAAAATACCAAGTGACACAACAAACGATCATTTAGTTAAAGATGTCCCTTTTGCAGCCAACATCAAATTCTGTAGAACTTTGCAGGAATTATGAATATGTCATGTATGTCCTATCTGTGAAATTTAAACGTGAGCAGTGACCTAATATTCAAAGTATGCAAGGAAACCCGTTTACTTGCTAGACTTCACTGTCAGACACTATTGAGTGACTGACTGGCTTTTTCATCTTTGGTAATAACATACATAAAATGAGCTGTAAAGGGTACATGAGCATTTGTCTACATCAATAACCCACTTCTTGTAATGGCCAAAATTAAACTGATTGAATCTTTGCGCAGCATAAAACGTACGACCATTCGGTACAATGGTCTGAAAAATCAGACTATTACTTACTGGCTCTATAGCTCCTAAGTCGATTCGACAACTAATAGTCGTTATTTTCCCACTTAAAGACATTTTCAAGCCCCCCTTTTTTTAGGTAAGTTCTAAATTAGTATTTTCTTTCAAATGCCGTTGGAATTTAACCTTTTCATTTTTTTGGCCTGCAAATGGGACATAGTACCTTTAAAGTCCAAGTCCACTCCAAAAATAACTTACTTTCAATAGAACCAGAAAAATCAGACAAACCAATCTAAAAAAGTTTGAGCAAAATCGGATAACTAATAAGAAAGTTATGAATTTTCAATGACATGAAAAACTTTGAAAATCACTACACAAATTGGCAACTCACTCATGAGTCTGTGACGTATGGTCCTCACTATCCACTAATTATTTTCTTTATATTGATAATATAAATTTCCTATTTTCCCCCTAAGAATCTTATTTCTTCACACCAGCATCCCAGTTAGATTGATAGTAATATGTTTTGGTGTGGATGCACTAATATAGAGTAATTTTTTCCAGTTAAATCATGAAAAATGTGAATTTTGATAAACTATTTATATAAAAATCAATAATTATGAAAATACAATATTCAGAAAATAGTATCAATTCTTCAAAGTTCATAACAAATTTTGTGAAATGTCATGCAAGCAATATGATACAAATCATATAACCTGGGCAAAGGCATGGGGAAATCAAGTTTTGGGGATAAAAAGGGAAATTAATGGGATTAACTATATAAAGCAATTGATAAATAGTGAGGACATGACGTCACAAACTGATAACCAAATTGGCAATTTGTGTAGTGATTTCCATTGTTTTTTAGTTTTACATACTTTTTCAAAATTCATAACTTTCTTATTAGTTATCCGATTTTGCTCAAACTTTTTTTGATTGGTTTGTTTGATTTTTCTGGTTCTATTAAAGGCAGGTTGGTTTTGGAGTGGACTTGTACTTTAATCAATCTTATCATTTATCGTGTAAGTTACAATCTCTTCCTCTAGATTGTCACACTTCTGCCTCTATATCATTGTTTCTCGTTCTCTCCTTTCAGTCTAGTCTCCCAATTTCTCTCTTTCTCTCTCTCTCTCTCTGCCTCTCTCTCTATTTTTCTCCTTCATATTATTATATTATTGTATTACTATGGTATATGTATACATTTATTTAAAAAATTGTCTTTTGTCATTTTATCTTGTAAAATCAATGTAATTATGCCCCTGGGCTGCCATGTGGAATTCTTTGAATAAATACCAATACAATACAAATACAATACATGTAAAATGAAAATGGACGTAGTAAAATTCCTTATTTTTTTCTTCCTTCTTTTTCTTCTTCTTCTTCTTCTTCTTCTTCTTCTTCTTCTTCTTCTTCTTCTTCTTCTTCTTCTTCTTCTTCTTCTTCTTCTTCTTCTTCTTCTTCTTCGTAATCTTACCATTTTACATCCAATTCCTCTTCTTCTGTGTTATCCTCATTTCGCCATCGCTATTTTCCTCATTATTCTTTCCAGAACACTACTCTTGGTACTAATATCCGTAATAGAGAAACCAACATTCAGTTAATTGTGTTTCGTCATTGTGAGTGGAATAGCGCCAGCTACAGTTGGTGTGTGTCGTTGACGCTGTCTTGACTGCCAGTGCGACAGATGGCATGAGCAGGTGTGTGAAGTCTAAACAAAGCCCGCCTTTTTACTTGACGAAAAAGGAAATAACAAGCAAGAAAGAAAAAAAAATAACTTCTTGAATTTTGTGTTTGAAATGACCACCAAACGATATTTCTCTCTCTCTCCCTTTTACTCCTCTGTCGTCCAGTTTGTCTGTCGTTGTCTCTTACCAATTAGGAGTTGCTCTTATACTATTTCATAGCGGCTCTCTTTTCTCTTTCTCTCTTTTTTTTCTTCCCCTTATCCAATGTTTTTTTTCGTAAGTACATCATCCATCTATTTATCCACTCACTGTATTTCTCTCTATCCCTCTACATGCATGCCTGCCTTTCTGTGTCATTGCTTTTTAAAATTTCTCTAGATTTCTCCCTCACTGTCTGTTAATTTGGTTTTGTTATATTTTTCATTTCTGTTAGTAGGTAACTCCCACCTCCCTGATCTACCCATGCTTCCCGTTCAAGCAATAATTCGCGTGACATGGGCATAATAACAATGAGTTATCAGTACCTCCTTTGGCAAAATACTTGTCAAATTTGGCTGGGGGATAATCCCCTTTCGGCTTTTACCCAACTCAATGCATTACCTTCATTATGTGATCGTGTTCTGTTAATTTTGTTAAATATATATCGCTTTGGGAGGGTTTCCATTTAGATACGGGACACGGGGTGAAGTTCAGAATTTGGTTAGTGTACCACTGATGACGGAATTCAGACCATTGTCGTTCAACTCATCATTGAACCCATGGGCATGATGATAGTCTGCAGCAGCCCACATTCCCGAACATTCCCTTGCTTGCATCCGTCATTAGACTCACACTATGCATCTCAATTTCTTCCTCATGACTCACCTACGTCATGGAGCTCTGAAAGTACGTTACCATAGCAACCACACCTGCAGTTCGTTTGATTGACTCCTCCCAGGTAACACGGAATAGTCGTACCATTGCAGACCTGACCATGGTAAAATTTGGGGGTAGGAAAGTGTTCGTCTTGTTCAAGCGGTGAATAACAAAATTAAGCACACTCCGAACTGACTAAGTCGATCTTGTTACTTTTTGCGTTCGTAGAAAAAAAAAAACGACACTTTATATTTTTTATGATCTAGAATCTGAAATTCTGCTTCTGAAGTTTTAAACGCTGACACGAACGTGTGAATTAATGCACGATATTTTCTTTAAAAATAATAGACCTGCTTACTAATATGCAAGTTTTTCTCCCGAACCCCTGCTTACCGACTACATTTGGTTCACCTCCCGTAATGACATCTCTATAGATGGAATTCATTTAGAATACATTAGCTCTTGCTATGCGTGACAAGCCTCTGGCAAGCTTTTCAGTTGCCTGGAGAAACCTTTGAGTGTGCATAGAATTGTGCACAGGTGTATTTGCAATATTTGTGTTCCTTTTGAAAGATGAAAGTATGAAGGTACCCCAATTTTAAGCAAAGCAAAGCAAAGAGTAATGTGCAAACAAGATATGAAATTTAGTTTAGACCAAATAAGCTCTATCAAAAGCTTACATTTTCTTTGCTAGGAGCGCCTCTAGATGGGAAGGGGGGGGGGGACATCAACATTTCTGAAAAGAAAAGATTAAAGTTGTAAAAACAAAATTAAAAAAAAAACACAAGTTGTCAAATAAGGTGGGGGGCTTACGCCCGAAAGACATAGTGTAGCAACTTTTGGTTGTTTTGTTTTGCTTGACAGATAATGTTTGTTAAACCGCCCATGGACAAACATGGATAAATCTGTCTGGAGAAGAAGAAAAATCTCTTGCAGAAAAAATACACAAGAAACAGACCATAAAGGTCATACCACTATACCACTCCTTTTAGAAACTAGCAAAGGTCAAAGACAGACATTTTGGACCAAAAACTCTTCAAGGTTCAACTTTCAGGTCATCGGTCTAATATTCACGATATAACATAATATCTATAGTTGGCCTGTTGTTGAACAATTTTGTGCGAAATTTGAAAGCAGGTTATTGTTGTAATTTTTTGATGGAAGTATAGTGTGTTTTCAACTGCTGAAGAAAAAGATGGAAAGTTTGAAGGATAGCCCCCCCCCCCTCCCCCTTCCCCCTTTGAAATTACCAATATGCAGATTTGACCAATCGCCACCTCATAGACGGTCAGTGAGGTTCGGTCTATCATGGGTCTATTAACATTAACAGCCTATTCAGATTATTTTCACTCTTAATAAACTGTCAATTTGGTGGTGTTTTTTTTTGTTTTGTTGCTTTCTTGCTTTTCTTGATCGCAAATTGTAAATTCTGCCAAACTGTTCTTGTGGAAAGATATGCACAATCACACCCACGGCTGTCAATGCGCACTTACGTTTATGGGCCTATAGGTGTGGATTAAAAGTTCGTATTGGGGGACTTTGGAATGTCTCCAACAGAACCTTCCATACCTTCCAAACCGCGAGGTTATCTCGTAATCGAGACTTGAATGTGGTTTTAGTGGAACGATGTGTTGGCTAGCCTCACCCTCTATAAATTAAGCTTTTTTTTCCTTCTTTTTTGTGTCCTATCTCTGTCTCCATCTCTCTCGGTCTCTCTCTCTCTCTCTCTCTCTCTCTCTCCTTCTCTCTCTCTCTCTCTCTCTCCCTTTCTCTCTCTCTCTCTCTCTCTCTTCCTCTCGCTCTAGCACTATCTCTCTGTCTCTCTGTGTCTGTGTCTTCCTCTTTCTCTGTCGCTCTCCCACTTCTTCACTAATTATTCTCTCTTTCTCAGACTCTCTCTCCCTATTTCTGTCTGTACCATAGCTCTCCCTATTTTTACTCATTTCTCTGTTTGTCTCCCTTGCAATCATTAGAGCATCATTATGAACACCCCGAAGATTTAAATGACATTGTAGACAGTGCAGCTTGGTCATTTCATTTTCTCATTTTCTCTATGCGCTTTATAGAGTATATAACATAATAACTTTCAGTAGCATATCCACGATTTTACAGAAAACATTCATTTCTCATCGTGTACTCAGTTGTTTTATTACAATGGTGGGGAAAATGGGAAACTATGCGCAAATGAATGACTTTGCGGTTTGAAAGGCCGATTTCAGTCAGGATGGCCTTAGGTTTAATTAATAAATTTACTTGTCATTCCTGACTATCCCAAACTTAATTGAGACGGGAAATATAGGTTACCTTTCAGGGTTCAGAACAAGGATACTGACATAATAGTGATTTATCCATCCGTGTCGAAATGTTATCCTCATATTCTCATTTAGATAGTCTAGTGGATACGTCGCTTTACCGTGAATCACATGGCAGATTGTGGCGGTTCGAGCCCCGCTGCGGCACTCATATCCTTTGAGAAGATATTAATCTACATTTGACACTTTCCACCCAGGTGTTAAATGCGTACGCGTTAGGAAGAAATTCAGTGAATGCTTGTGCCTTGTACGCCTAGCTTATGGTACAAGTAGCTCAACTCAAGCCGGGCTATAATATAATTGCAGGGTCCTCGGGGTGAACAATATTAATACTTATGAAGCTACCCTGGTTATTCAAAACAAGGCATCTTATTATCAAGTGGTCTAGTGGTATAGTAGATACGTCACTGAACAAACTGTGACTCATATGTTTCGCGGTTCGAATACATATGGACTGCTTTAATATTCGAGGCATAGCTGGTTCTATACTGGCTCTCGGGGCACCGCGGCGCGCCTCGGGGTCATGACATAATGAAACATCCCCTTGAGCCTATAGAAACAGCTATGCCTCTCATAGCAGTCAATATATCTATACTATTATGATTCTATGAGAGGTGCTATTTTCTGCTCTAACACACGATGATCAGTACGCAGTGTCATTGTCTTGATTTTCGGTAACATAATTTGTTTTTAGATACACAATATCAGCGTCTTTGCTTTTGTAGGGGGTGGGGGCATGCTCCTTTAAAAAACAATGTGGCATATTGTAGATGGGCCCTTCTTATTGTTGTCTTGCAACAACCCTTTATCACTAAAGGCACCTACAAATATGATACTCTTTTTCGCTTACTTGCCTGTCAGATTTTTAAGAATCTTTCTTACTTTTTTTTGTTGATATTCAATATCATTTCCAGATTTCTATGAAAATCCAACACTTTATTTTATAACTCACGTAAACTTATATGAGTTTTTACTGTGTCAGACATATTAACATCAACATGTTTTCATTTTCATTATCATCATTATCATCAACATCACCACCACCATTAACAAAAATAAAAAATTATCATCCCCAGATTTCTTAATGAATAATTCTTGGTAGTGTGTTATCAGTTACATTTTGTTTTAATGTCAACATTTCTAATACTATTATACTGTGTCTACGTTCATACAATTATATCTTGTTATATCTTTTGTATATGTTGTATGGCCGAAATGTAATTTGATTTGTATGTTGCAGAAGAAAATTAATGAAATTCACTTCAATTTAGCCAATTTGCATCTAAAAAGTGATAGCAATTTTTGTCAGAGTATTTTCAGAATTGTGCCCCCCTTCCCCTTTACAGAATGTATTACAGAGATTCAATATTTTTAGTAAATTAGCTTCTACAAAATTATTGAATATTTTTGCCTGCCAGAGAATTTTTGAGAAAATGAGCACATAAAAATATCCCTTATTTTTGGCTTGTCGGAGTATTTTCGGAATTGTGCTCCCACCCGTTTTACAGAATTGTTTTACTATGAAATTCGTTCATGCATTAATTCTGAATTATGATTCTTAATAATAATAATAATACATGAGATTTATATAGCGCCATTATCCATTTTAATTAAATGCTCAAGGCGCTTCAAAATATTAGGGATTACATTACATCATGACAAAGAATCGTGTACATTTACATAAGAAAGAAAATACAAAAATGAAAGAATGAATGAATGTCTGTCTTCAAAACGCAAAATTGAACAAATGGGATTTTTGTCTCCCTGACATTTTATTTTTATTTTTTAATTTTCATGTTATCTCTTTCAAACATCAATGCTGGTAACCATGGAAGCGAAGGACTGTAAAATCTAAAAAAAGAAAAAGAAACTCATCCATACCGCCTCATGTAAACCGCAATGACAGCTGATGACACCATACAGATCAACATTTTATAGACAGCTTTCCTTAATAATAAGATTGCATTAAAATCTCATCCACAAACCACAATATACGTCAGAAATATGGACAAAAAAAATCACTGGTATCATGGTCCAAGCAAGATTCATCTTAAGGAGCTGCAATAATTTATGAAATTCGTATGCTTTACCATGGCATTATACTTGAAATACCGTATATTGCCATGGACCCCTAAAATGGGCAATTTCAGAGAGAGGTGGAGAGAAAGGGGGAGACATAGGAAGGGAGGAAGAGACAGCAGAGAGAGAGAGAGAGAGAGAGAAGGAGGGCCGGGTTGCTTCATTTAATTTTCAATCCTTTTGAATCATATATCTCCGCTCTCTTCAGCATGTAGTGTGACCATGGACCTATACATGTAATGGTGTGACTAAGGCTGAAAACTGATGAAGAAACGGTGAAGGCGAAAAGGGATCAGCGGCAATAAAAAGAATTTGCATTTTATTTTCTGTCTAAAACTTTACAAACAGATTATTTGTAAAGCTTTGCATAGGAATGTATTGATCCATGGGGAACGCATTTTAGAGACCCCTCCCCCGCCCCCGAGAGAGAAAAAAGTAAGGAGCTAGATAGATAGAGAGGGGGAGAGAGAGAGGGGGGAGGGAAAGAGAAAGAGAGAGAGAGAGATATAAAGAGAGAGAGAGAGAGCCACACATACATACGGAGGGAGGAACGGAGAGAGAGAGAGGGGGATAGACATACAGACAGACAGACAGACAGAGAGGGAGAGGGAGGGAAGGAAGGGAGAAATAGAGAGAGAGAGAGAGAGCGGGGGAGAAGTGAAGAATGGAATGAGGAGGAGGAGGGAAGGAGAGAGAGGGGGGAAGCGAGAGAGGGAGAGAGAGAGAGAGAGGGAGAGAGAGAGAGAGAGAGAGAGAGCCGGTCGAGCTGTGGTTTGGGGAACCAAGTATCAGTATGATGATCTGAAACCTGCTCCTGCGACATTTGCTCCTGATTTTACATCGCCAGAGTTAAAATTCAATTCAATGTATTTATATGTCCAATGTCATTCAACATGGATATTTGGTTTGCTCACATGTAAAATAAAGGCTCAGACAAAGTTTACAAAGAACAGATGACAAAATAATAGTCATACATAATAATGATTCTCATTTGATTATGGCTTCTTTAGTTTCCTTAAGTAATTTAGCTGTCTTCATGCATATTTATGAATAAAAATTATTTACCACTGTACACATAGAAAATCCGGGTTTTAAACTGATTTGAAGTATAACGGAATAACGCGTTGCAGTTGGGTTTTACGTTAAGGTTTAGGATTAGATTTAGTTATAGTGTTGCGTCCGGGGATGAACTTTTTAATGACCGAGCAGGAGTTGTCGCCGCAGCACGAGTCGTGTGGATCCAACTTATAGAACATGGTTGGAGGATACAGCCAAAATCAAATTCAATTCAAATCGCTAATAGCCGATGGGAATTCAAACATAAAGGATCACTCTCGTCTTTGGAAATCATGCAGACTAGAACCCTCCCCCCCCCTCATAAAAAACCCACAAAACTTTGTTTTGAAAAATGGACCATTAAAATTGATAGAAGGCCCGCGTGTCGGTCTGGTCAGTCTCGATTGTTGTCGGTCTCTCGGGCAATCGGTTTTGGAACGTGAATTTCCCATGTTCAATGGTACCGAGATTGTGGTTCGTTACAGAACACCCATATCACTTTTCATTTGTCTTTAATGAGGCATTTATTATTGACACTGTAGTTATTTCCGAGTTGAAACTGACATGATTCTATTCCTAATGAGTCATTTCCCCCCTCCCCCATTTTCAAAATGAAAGAAGTTGGGATTTTTTCCAGGTTGACATTGTGATCAAACGAACAATACCATCATGACTACACAGTGGGGACTTTATGCTCTGTGAAAAGTAAGAAGTGTGATATAGTCAGAAGTTCTAGACCGATATTGCATTCAACCTCATGTTGTTGTAGGGAATGTGTGAGTAGGCGTATGTGGGAGTGTTAGAAAAGCATATTCCATGGCAATGATTCATTTCCCTATCATTGGTCCTTTAAGGGGGCACATACAGCCCATCTTATCTTTAAAACCCAATCTGGCATTCCATAAGTACATACACAATTTTTGTTATTATTACTATGATTTTTTTTTTAATGTTCAATGTTATATTTATTCAACGTACCTACGTTCACTGGTTAATAGACTGTTCACTATTAAATTTCATTTATACTTCTTGAGCAAAAGTTTCTCTTGACAATTCAAAAGCTTGCTAGAGGCTTGCCAGATATAGTAACATTCTGGAGGCAAACGTGCATATTATTGTACAGTACATGCTTTAGCCTGCGTATACGCCCTCCTCCTTCAGCAGGAATATCTGGATACGCCACTGCTAACTTGACCCACATGACCTTTAAAATGAGCCAAATATTTTCACCACTCTATATCTTTGGCACAATGATAGCTACAATTCATCTTGATAATGTGCCAATTCATACATCTATCTCAACAATGATTGCTCTCTGTAATTAGGCCATCCGCCATTTTCTTTTCTTCATTTAGAGTATACTCATGATGATCCCAAACATTACCAGCATCGGCGTCTCTGGAGCATTTTGTATGGAGGAGGAGGGGGTGTCGATAAGATTGATGACAGGAAAGAAAGGGAGAAGGAAAATATAGGAAATCGATAAGACTAAAGATAAAGGGTAAACACGGCAATGTCATCTGTTTAGGTCAGGCGTTTAATCATAATATACTCGAACAGAGACTTACCGTCGGATTGGCTCTGAACAGACGATAATTATATTTTCACAACATTTACCAAGCGGGAAGTATGCATGCTCGATATCAGATGTCGGAATAAAGAGAGGTACATTTCAAGGAGATTCATTGTCTCCTCTGGTGATCTGTCTGGCTTTCAATCCAGTATGCTCTTGATAGCTCTTAGTGCTTTTTTTTAGGCAAAGTCTTTCAAGAAAGACATACGGACTTGATCCTGTTTTGCAGAATAATAATGATAATAATAATAATAAATATAACAATGGGCTTCCCTTTAAGCTTGACGCATGCTACGCTACTCTAACTTATTCGATTAAATGTGCTCACGGGTGTTAATCTGAAACCGAAATTAAAAAAGAAACTAAAAATATGGAGTAACCTTTCCCTCTCCTTCACATGTACATCCATGTCATCGCATTTCCGTTTATCTCCGAAATCCTTTAAATAGATGACGTCGCTGCCTGAATGTATGTGCCCTGCAAACAATATGCCAGCCTTGGGTATGACGTCATAACATATTTGCCGAATATTTCGATCTCGATCAGCAGAGTTTTGTTTTGCCCTCTTGCGTGTTTCCTTTTTATACATTTTAAGGAATTCATTCCCTAATGTGAGGACTGAATAAATATGTGAAAATATTGATTACAGCTTCAGTTATTTCTAGAGCAATCTTCTTCTTTTTTTCTCTCTCCATGCATGGTCAAAAACAACTACTGATCAGGTTGTTCCTCGAAAAATGACATAGAAAAAATAAATGGGCTTCGTTATTAATTTGTTTTGAACCGGACGTCTGCTAAACTCTGTTTCTCTGTGAAGGTTGATTATCATTATGTGTTGTGAATTTATGCCTTTCTGGGCAGCTTACATTTTCATACACATTCCTGTCATGTTAACTTTGGGGGGAAATGTGAAACGTATTAAAAATAATAATAATGATAAAAAACCACAAGAGCAGGTGTTTTGACTTCTTGTAAATGCCAAATAGGATGCCACCCTATGTCCTTGAAAAATAATGTCATGTTCCAACGGGGAAAGACGAATATGTTGTACACGTAAATACATACATGAGGGTACAATACGAATGGGCAAATACGTGACTGTTTGTAGAGAAACATAACTTGTATATTTGTATATAACAAAATATTTTATGTAACAAGTTATTAATAATTTTGCCATTTAGACCTTTTTCTGGAAGAGAGAGAGGGGGAGAGTAGATGGGGTCTTAAGTGGGGAGGGGGCAATGCATTCTGGCCAAATATTGTATTTCCTACCAGCGGCGTATCCAGGGAAAGCCCTCCCCCGCACGCACACGTGACAAAACCCATTCTGGCATACCTGAAGTCAGTGGCGTCGCTAGACCTTTTTCAGTGGGGGATGTAGAGGCCACCGATTACCGACAAAACTAGCCACCAATTACCGACAAAATTTAATGTCCCAATGTCTACAAATTTAACCCTATAAACCCGGGGCCGAAGGCTAAATTGTTGTTCCTATGAAGTATCTATAGTACTTGCGTATGCGTAAAATAATGGTCATTTTCCTCGACGACATAAATATACGAATTATTTCGTCAACTTAGTCGGCATCATAGCTATATATTTAAATGCAGGTGCGTAGCTAGGATCTTATTTTAAGGGGGCGGTAGTGAGCAAGCGAATCACTAAAGAGCGAGCGAAGCGCGCTCCCTGAGGGGGTGGGTGAAGGGCCTCCCGGCGCGAAGCTTAAACGTTTCATTAAATTATTAAGGAAAGAAGACGGTTCGATGTACCGTTCTGGACTCTTAATCCTTGTCTGAATTCTGTTTTCCCCCACCCGCGCGAAGCGCGGAAGCTTTGACGTTTCTAAATTATTAGAGAAAGAAGACGATTTTGTTTTGTGCCGTTCTCGACTCTTAACCTTAATTGTCTGAATTCAGTTTCCCCCCTCCCGCGCGAAGCGCGGAAGCTTTGACGTTTCATTGAATTATTATAGAAAGAAGACGATTCGTTGTACCGTTCGCGACTCTTAACCCTAACTGTCTGAATTCAGTTTCCCTCCTCCCGCGCGAAGCGCGGAAGCTTTGGCGTTTCCTTAAATTATGAGAGAAAGCAGACGATTCGTTGTATTGTTCTCGACTCTTAATCCTTATCTGAATTCAGTTTTTCCCCCTCCCGCGCGAAGCGCGGAAGCTTTGACGTTTCCTTAAATTATTATAGAAAAAAGACGATTCGTTGTACCGTTCGCGACTCTTAACCCTAATTATCTGAATTCAGTCCCCCCTCCCGCGCAAAGCGCGGAAGCTTTGACGTTTCATTGAATTATTATAGAAAGAAGACGATTCGTTGTACCGTTCGCGACTCTCAACCCTAATTGTCTGAATTCAGTTTTTCCCCCCTCTTGACGTTTCCTTAAATTATTAGAGAAAGAAGACGATTCGTTGTACCGTTCGCGACTCTTAATCCTTGTCGGAATTCAGTTTTTTCCCCTCCCGCGCGAAGCGCGGAAGCTTTGACGTTTCATTGAATTATTATAGAAAGAAGACGATTTGTTGTACTGTTCGCGACTCTGAACCCTAATTGTCTGAATTCAGTTTTTCCCCCATCCGCGCAAAGCGCGGAAGCTTTGACGTTTCCTTAAATTATTAGAGAAAGAAGACGATTCGTTGTACCGTTCTCGACTCTTAATCCCTGTCTAAATGAAGTTTCCCCCTTCCGCTTCCGAAGCGCGGAAGCTTTGGGGTTTCATTAAAATATTAGAGAAAAAAGACGATGCGTTGTACCGTTCTCGACTCTTAATATTTGTTTGAATTTAGTTTCCTCGAAAATGTTAAACTTCTGATTTCTTTAGCTGATATTATAGGAAAGTGAAACTTTGAGAAAGTACTGTTGTTGTTGTTGTTGTTGTTTTGGTTTATAGGTGTTTATCATTCAGGAGTGAATATTTACGCCTCTTCTGTTAGGATTTTTTTTTCCTTCCAGATTAGATATACTTTTTTTAGTATATGGATTTGGATAAATTGGATTCTTAAAAGTTATACATTTTATTTATTGTTGAAGCGGTCAGTGGCTGGCGAGCAAAAGGCTCATCGGCTGTATAGGACGCCCAAGGACCAACCCGGACACGGTACGTTGTGACAAGTTTCTCAACTCAGCCTAGTGCTAACCTAGGCCCTCCGACATCCACCAATAAGTCTAGTCGTCTCCACCGCATTTGGCTTCAAAATTTTTTCCGAAAACCAGTAAATAACAGAACATAATTATGCATGAAGATTCTAATGGTTAATATAGGCTGTAATCTTTTCTCTTCTTGAGGACTTTTCTCCTTTTTTTTTTTTTCTTTCTTCCCTCTTCTTCTTCTTCATGCATTACTCACTATAAAAAAGCGAACATCTTGGGCTCAAGTAATTATGTGCGGTGCAACGTGGTTGGTAGGGGTACAAGTGTACCCTTTTAGTTCTAGATACGAAGTTGACCAGAGCCTGTTGGTGATTAGTATCTGTGGAATTCAGGAGAATTGGGATTGCATTTTCGTTTTCTATGCCAGATTCTGTGATAAGCATGGCTCTCTCTATAAGGAAGAGCGGGCACTTGCATAAGAAATGTTTTACTGTTTCTTTTTCGTGCTCACAGTATGAACAATATCCGGTCTCATGTTGATTCAACTCAAATAGATTTTCATTTAACCCTAAGTTCCCCATTCTTATGCGATGAAGAATAGATTCATTAGTTCTGTTGTTCAAGTAGCAAACAAATGTTTTCGATACTAGAGTTTGCGTTTCCCGTAGGGGTGATGATGTTTCATTCCATCTTTTTTGCCATTTCTCTATGTAGTATTTCTTTATAACATAGTTTGATTCTGCTGTAGTAAGTGCGTTGTTGATTTCTATGTTTTTATTTAGTCCTGCTTTAGCAAACTTATCTGTTACCTCATTGTGTTGTAGACCACAATGACTGGGAATCCACTCGAAATTGACCTGGGTGCCCTTGAATTTTAGTTGACTACATAGGGTTAGAATTTCAAGAATAAAAGTTTCGTCCTTACGAGATTCTATGGCCTGGAGTGAACTCAAAAAGTCGGAAAAGATAACTGCCCCGGTGTATAGACCTGGGAGTTGTAATAACAAGTATTATAGTTGTAGTCTTACTCTAAGTCGTCACAGCGGATAAAATGTCACAGATCGTACGGAAAAAAACTTGTCGGCCGACCGACATTATACATCTCACCGACTTCAAACTTCTGCATTGATATAGTACACGAGGATCGAGCAAGAATACCGACACAGCTGACCCGACACAGCAACATATTCATGCGTGTCTTTCTTGCTCCCTCGACGAGACGACTCCATCAACAACCCCCCTCTCTCTTTTACTCCCACCCCTCCTCTCTCAGACTCTTACCTCCTCCTCTCTCTCCTCTCTTTCATCCCCCGTTTCTTTTGTTTCCTTTTTTTTCTTTTTTCTTTTTTTTCTTTCCTTTTCTCCTTTTCTTTCTTTTCTTTCTTTTCCTTTCTTTCCTCTCCTCCCTCTTTTTCTTTTTTCTCTTTCTTTCTTTTCTTCTCTTTCCTTTCTTTTCCTTTCTTTCCTTTCTTTTCTTTCTTTCCTTTCTTTTCCTTTTCTTTTTTTCTTTCTTTCCCTTTCCCTCTCTTTTTCCCTCCCCTTTTCTCTTTTTCCCGACGGCAGCGCAATTTTACCGACAATATCTTGACAGGTGGGGTGTCGCACCCCACCCCTTTAGAGACGCCCCTGCCTGAAGTACACAATGTGCCCCTTCTTGTGCCTCGGCATCCATTTTATAACCTCCAAGAGCCGCTTGAAAATATGATAAATCTGTTATGTGCTTGTTAAAGGTCTTGTTAAAGGGCACTTGGAAAATTGCTAACTTTTTTCTCCTTTTGCTTGTCTCAAACACCGAAAATTGTATCAAACCATCCAATATTTCAAATAAAGCGTCCAGTAGTTCTAGCTTTAAATAAAAGGAGCCACTCTATAATGATTAGTGTCTTCATCTCTCATCGTCTTCTCCATGACTTGTATCTAGATTGATGAACTTGGTCGTAATTAGTCATCCGTTTTATATTACGTACTTATACTTCTTTACTTTGAATAAACATTTTGCAAGTATACCTCCAAGTCAACTTTCCGATACTGAGCGGAACTCGGTATGCTAGTTTCTGCTTTGCTCACCGATTAACTGATGAGCATGTGACGTCATGATGACGTATGTGAACTTGTCTTGATTGACGGATTTTCGATTTTTCACAAGCTTATGGTCGTGCTGGTTAGGAATGCATACGATAAGGTCTAAAATTTGTATGCACTTTAAAAAAAACGAGTGTAATGACAGAACATTTTAGAAATATAATTTTAATTTAAAAATCAAACAGATAGGTTATACAAAATTGATAGAAAGAGTACAGAAAGATGTGGAAAATAAAGAAAATTGAGGGATGAGTGGAGAGATATAGGATAAAAAAATTACTACCGTATTAAAATGTACTATGGCACACTTGGTTCCGTTAAATTATAATTTTTTAAAGAAAATAAAGAGGAGCGTACATACATGTAGCATTTTCCCTGTTTCGTTTATATAATACGAATGTAAGCCAAGCATCCGTTTCACACTAAATGAGACTAATGTTTCAAAGAGAACACATAAACACAAGCGGATCCAGGATGCAAGGGTGACATCGCCCCTTAAACGAAAGAAATGGGCTGACCGCGCCCCCTCCAACTGATGGGAGGGCTTGTTAATTTGGGGGACTTTTGAAGTTTATTGTGCGTTCATATTCCGGGAAAGTACTGGCTCACCCGAACTACAATTTCTGCCCCCTCTTTGACAATCCTGTATCCGCCCTTCCTGTTTAACACTTCAGACGGTCATGGGAAATCAAGAAAGCGGGAATATACAGCGGGGAATCATGTATGGATGCTATGTAAAGACTCCATCGGGAATGGGTTTCGAGAAAAATTTCGAAACCAAAATGTACAAAGGTCGCAGGACCTAAAACAAGTATAAGGTAGACACCTTACAGCTTGTCTGCACCGAGAAACTGCTTTCACTCTGTTAAAGGAAGGAAAGCGGGGAAATTAATGCATTTATTAGCCTCTTTGTATCTTGAAAGCTCTCGTCAATTGACAGAAAAAACATCATTAAATGACATTTCTAGAGACATAATTAAGAGAAGTCATTTGCACAATATATTAGGCAAGTCAGGTAACATAAATGTGACGTAGCCTGCAAAACAGGTTCTCTCAGGAATGTTTTATTTTTAAAATTTCTTATCTTTTACATAATTACATAGTTACTTCGATATGGCTGAAGAAGAAAAAAATGGGATGAGATAATTATTATAAATTTAATATATAATAGGAGAGCATGCTCTACAGCTTTCGTCACATCTAAGGCCAAGAAGAATTGATTCCGAATTTCTTCTCTGTTAGATTTTTTTTTAAATGAGAAGGATATGTTAGGTCTCTGGGCAGCCCGGGAACTCATAGGTTTCCGCATTTTTTTCGGTATTCAAATAGGGGGACTTCTCCCATATGCCACAGTGTTACACCTACATACATCCAATCTTCATGAAATAAATCGCATTTAATAATTCTCAACAGCGATCAGATGATTGATTTCCATAACTTCAATGTTGACGCAGATTGGACAGTGTTGGCTTACAAATCATTACATCGGTTTCAGCTTTTATTCTATTTTCGAAAACCACTTAATAAACCCACGCAAATGATAATGCATCGACGACAACGAAATCACATCATGTTTCTTTCTGGAAAAATAGCAACAACAACAAAAAAGAGAAGAAAAAAAAATAATAAAGAGACAGAAAAAGAAAGAAATAGAAAGAAAAATATCGACAAATAACAATTATACGAGAGTAAAATAAAATATATAAACATCTTCATCTAACTTAATTATACTTAATGGAATGTGGTAATTAACAAATTTAAGTCTACCATATGCAAATTGTTACATTTACGTTAGGATCTTCACAATATAGAACCCATCTCTCTCTCTCTCTCTCTCTCTCTCTTCATCTCTCCCCCTCTCTCTCTCTATATATATATATATATCTCTCACACACACATACACACCCACACACACACACACACACACACACGCACTCATTATAGGTCACACCGTCGTTTGTTTTACAATATAGTATGGATTCACATACAGCTTTGCTCAAATCTCGCTGTCATACAAACCCCCTCTCCGGAAAAGTCTAGCCTGTGGTCTGCCCGTTGTGTAACTACCTGAGTCATATAATTATCCTCATATATTTTTACTGCAATAACTGCATGATATGCTATGAACGAAAAGGAACATTTAGGGTCACCAATAACCGACTATCATTTCCTTCCGAGGAGGCGCTATAGTTCAGTTGGTAGAGCAGTGGTCTCGTAATCCGGTGACCCGGGTTCGAAACCAAGTCGATGCGCTAGTGCACTTTGGTAAGGCATTAATCCTCACTACCAGCCTGCTCACTACCAGGTCCCTCGGAGAGGACCTAAAGCCGTCGTCCGTCTGGTTGCTTACTTACAAGCATTAATGCTTTCTTAGCAGTCAGGTAAAATAACCATCAATCAATCAATCAAATTAATCATGTTCGTTGATGAATGACAATCCAACCCTTGTCGTCTTTTAATCATGGCCATTTTCTTTACAGATTAGAGCGGGAAAGGGTGACAGGGACGACTTCATCATCTTCAGAGTATATTTTCTTGGGGAAAAAGACTGACGAGAAAACAAAAAAGCCATCTAAGCAAGGTCTCCATTTAATTTAACAAGATAACTGACATGATTGCAAAGTGACCCTCAAAGCATAGCTGCTCCAAAGAAGCAATTTCAAAAGAGGAAAAAATTAGATAAAGGAAATTTAAAAAGAAAGAACATCGTGACTAATTATTAATTGAAAACGTCAAGAACAAACTTGGGATAATTACAGTGCTCAACCTGTTCAAGGGAAAATTCCAAAAGTCGTTAATGATATTACAAATTAATTTCATCGAAAGTTCAATTTGTTCAGTTCCAAGAAAATCGTAGTAGACATTTACATTGTCTTGTATAGTAATGGGAGCATAACCTGAAACGGAGAGGGGCTAAGGATCGCCAAATTAACATTTTCTTTTGGAAGAATGTGTTTAATAAGACTAATGAAAAATTATAAACATAATAAACACATCGATAATAGACGTGGCATGACAGGGTAAAATGAATAGATGGTGAAGCATGCAGATTGACTTTATCCTCATGTCCGTACGTTTAGTGGGCGGGTTTTTGGATTGGCCATTTTGATCAAGCGTTGTATATTATCAGCATCAATTGCTAAGAGCCATTAAGGAATTTAATTCTTGGAAATCAAATATTGTTCAAACATGGAGAAAAGGAGAGGATGTATGAGACCTACTCTTTACTGAATACGAAAGAGAATCGAAAGATGAAGTTCGCAGAATAATAATCGTCATGCTCGCGCGTTTAATAGGTGCATGGCGGGTGCATTGATGCGCCATTTTTATCAGGTTTTAATAATTATAAGCATAGAGTCAGTAGAGGATTTCATTCTTGGTAACTAACAATTAGTCGAATTTGGAGAAACAATGACAGATTACTCGGCCCTTTCATCAACTAATCACTATTGATCAATGACAGTGCCTGTCGCCTCTGCCCGCCTGTAGTCATGTGGTACAGTGAATGGCGGAACGCGGAGGATGCACGTGATAGGAAATGGGCGCCATTCTAAGAAGTGCTTGTAATTGTGTTGAAGGCATGTGTCAACCAATTTGAAGTCACGCGGAAGAGAATGTAAACACAATTTAAAAAAAACTCGTACATGCAGTATGACCAAATTTGCTAACATCAATCCACCCCCATTCACGGGGAAAATAGAATTTCCATGACTACAGGGGTATTAATAATTGATCCAACACAGTATAGTATTTTCAGGGTTCTGGAAGGTGTGAAGGTATAGACACAGCCAGATTTGATCGTATCATCACCCTTATCATGATGAAGGAGGGATGCTGTGTATTTGATTTCTATACACAGTCTCGGACATTGTCATAATATCCTGACATTTAAATACTGATTGCTGAGATAGGCCTACATTGTCTTAATAATAATGTAATAATTTTCCTCTCTTAAGAAATTGTTCAAAGTCGAATGCTTGATTTTAAATATAAAAGGGAAATATTCAAGAAAAACAAAAAGGAAAATAGCTATGCATGAAGAGGAAAGCGTAGAAAAAATACATATGCTATCCCATCTATGTAAAAAGATCAAACGGAGTGTTATTAAACAACCCAATTTACCAATGTCATATTTTCTTCTTTGGTAATTTTGGAAAAATATTTATTTATGATATATCATTGTTTGCCAGAAGTTTCAGTTGCATGAATATTCTTCCCTTTTGTACCACACGCTCTATCTCTCTCATTTCTGATTTCTTTGATTTTCTTCGTCCTTTTATTTTGTTTCGGACAGACATTTCATTCGCCAAGATTTCTTGCGAACACGAATTACAAAATATGGCATTCTGTGAAACCAAAACTGTTAGAGGAAAATATTTACAGAAAGAAACAAAAAGATTTGGAGGGAACATCAAAGAAACAAACTCATGTGGCAGCGTGTTTTTAGGCTGTATAGGAAAAAGAAACACTTAGCCTTTGTGAAAAATGCAACGAAAACCGAAAAAGGTGCTTCGAGGCTGGCAAATGTTGACTTGTGACAAATGTACATATAAGTGCAATCTGTTACACGATTTGCGCGCGAGAAAAGAAATGCCTTTTCTTTGGAAAGCGTCACAAACAAGAACGTTCGCACGCGCGTATTTTCCCGCCTTTTTTGGACAAAAAGGGGGAAACATTTTGCTGTTTTAGCGTCTGGTTACAATCGGATTTGTATAATGATCAGTTCATAAACCGAGAAAGGAACGAAGAAGCCTATTAATATCCAATGAATCTTTACGCGGACTTCCCCCGCGCCTCATGAAAATTAATTGGACTCCGCAAGCCAACACGCGCCGGGAAATTAGGGGGATAAAAGGAGTAGAGGGCTATTGTTAGAGCCGTACCGTGCGTCGCAGGGCGGGTGCACGTGCAACAGCTAAACCCCCCTGAATGGGTCGTCACGCTCCCCGTAGTTTCGGGAACACGTGCCACTGCTAACCGGCTCATAGGGTTTGTTAATCTCCACAGCAGCTGGGGCGTTACAACTTCACAATGCTCCGGCGCATTTGGGTGTTTTCCCTCACCCCCTAGCTTCCCTGTTACCGTCATTTTCCCCTCTCGCACTCGAAAGAAACGTATTTGTAGCAAACTAATTAGCACAAGTTCTTAGCAAAAACACGGACAACTGTGTTTAGTAACTATTTTCTTTGTCCTGTTTGTTCCCCAATTCCCACAAGTATGGCAGTATACCCGCTACACTTCTGTCAACAGCACCTTTCGCTCAAGTTTTTTGAAGAATAATTTTATTGCCATAATATTCTTCAAAATATGTGATGCCATCTTAGATCTTTTTTTCTGCAAAAATATACATGTATAATAATTCTCATCCATTGTTCGTCACGTAGACCTACGTGACTGATACATGTAATAGTTCATCCTCCTATCTACATGTAATTAGCTCTGTGCATGGGGGCAATTATAACAAACTAAAATTACTCTAAAATAGGAAAGTTATATAAATGCATATGAATGAAAAGTTATGGAGACATATTATTTTGTTCTGATTACTGTGAATCTTTAGTTCTTCTTTGTAAATATGAATGCAAAATATCGAAACTAACGTGGAGTAAAACACAGTTCCCAAATGTGTGAACAGCATGATTAGAGTTGATGATGCGAGGAGGTATACCCCTTCACATTTGCTTTTGCATCATACATGTATAGGGAACTACATCATTTTGATAGCGGCAGTTTTGTATTTCTTTTTTAAAAAATTACAATGGCTAATCTGAAAATCTGAGAATTTTCTTGTGTTCATTGTTCTAAAGGTTTCGGCTATCTTGTCGTCAAATTTGTTCCGCCCTGCCCCTTCAATATAATAACCCTACTGAAAGAAAGCATGTAAACAGATGCCGATAAAAACATAACCTTTTTAATAGTAAAATGTAGTAAAATCTTCAACTAATAATTATATTAAACCATGTGTTATGTGAACTTTTAAAGATTCTAATACATTTGGTAATCTATCTTAAACATTAAAAGTTCATCCTTTAATTAGGTCACTAATCTGTACACAAGTTTAATCATTGATCGATGAAATATAAAATGTAGTATTTTTTATGTACTACTTATTTTCAATCTAACAATAAATCTATTTGAAAGGGGTATTGTAATTTGTTTAGTTCCGCTTCTGTGCCCTTTTGGTCTGGTATATTATATTTTTTCAGGGACACTGATAATGTTTCGTGGACTATCAATTCTTTATTGGAAGGTGATAACTGTTGAAAAATAAAATAAATCCATTGTGCTATCTGAACTAGTATATACAAGTCATGTATAAATATTTTCCAGGTTAAATAAAATCGTTTCTTTATCAGTCACATTATTTGCTGATTATTTTGTTTCCTCGCGGATAATAGACCAAGTAGCCTATTGAACCTCAAGTTTTCCAGGTATGTATTGACATGATTGAGGACAATCCTGCTTAGCTTAAACATGTTAAAAACTTCCTCGTTAATCTAGAGTAGTTCTATTCTTTGGGGATTTTAAGAGCATCGATGACTTTGCATTTCCATGTACGTCCCCATGAACACACCCCATTATCTAAATAAGCCACACAACAGCGATTTTTAAGCGCCCGTTTTACGTAGAAAACTGTAAACCGTTGAGCGACTTCTTAGAAACAAAACAATGGTAACCTTTCTACAAATACGTATACATTCCATTCAAGTGCAAACTCAAACATATGTCAAAAAAGGATTTGCATAATTATTAGACCCCATCCCCTTTGCTGCTGTTGATCTCTAATCATGAATGCTGTGAGCGCCGAAATCGGGAGCCTAGCATAGCCGGGTAATGTTGGAGTGCCTTGAGGACCTTGCAAGGTCGATACGTGCGCTATATATAAGAAACCAATATTATCATTTATTATACTTTTCAAAATATTTTCAAAGTAATAATATTGAAAGCAAAACGAATAACTTCTCACTAATGTATGTTTCTGATGAAGAAAAAAAAACACATTAAGATTTCTTACATTCATAATAGATGTTAAACATAATCATAATCCTAACCTCCTGCCACAAAATTTTCCTCCAAAGTGAGTTGATCAGCCATGAAAGTGATGGCGTCAAATATAATTATGATCCATGACTTATAAACTGAAATCCCCGTTGTTTTTTATTCACTGTCGATTTTGTATACAAAGTCATATCCAAAAGATGCATGCATATAGTCTCTTATTATTGTGACTTTTGACGATATATTTATTACCTCTTAGCCTACATGTGACTTCGATATATTTTTTTGTATACGACTCTAGACAGTAGTTTTCAAGTGCATTTAAATATTTTAAAAATAAGTATCATTTCGGTAGTTCTAATGTCAACAATTAGCTAGAGAGTCGGAAATGTTTGTTTAACTATCATGACTATTTAGCACAAACTATTTATTTTATAGAGTGCCAAATGAAAACAATCAGAAAGAAAGGAAATGACAAGAGGAAATTCGGTTAAGTCTTCCTTGGTGATGTTGGTCGACCAACAGTCACATTTATAAAATTTGAGTTAACCAAAAAATAACAAGTCATTTACGTCTCTTTATACAGACTCTCTTGAATGGCATTCAGTTATACAAAATTAGGACTTTCTATGATCACATCACTAATCTGTACACAAGTTTAATTATTGATCGATGAAATATAAAATTTAGTATTGTTATGTACTACTCATTTTTAATCTAATAATAAATCCATTTGAAAGCGGTATTGTAATTTGTTTAGTTCTACTTCTATTCCCTTTTGGTCTGGTATATTTTACTTTTTCAGGGACACTGATAATGTTTCGTGGACTATCAATTCTTTATTGGAAGGTGATAACTGTTCAAAAATAAAATAAATCCATTGTGCTATCTGAACTAGTATATACATGTATAAATATTTTCCAGGTTAAATAAAATCGTTTCTTTATCACTCACATATATTTTGCTGATTTGTTTCCTCGCGGAAAATAGACGAAGTATTGAACTTCAAGTTTTCCAGGTATGTATTGACATGATTGAGGACAATCCTGCTTAGCTTAAACATGTTAAAAACTTCCTCGTTAATCTAGAGTAGTTCTATTCTTTGGGGATTTTAAGAGCATCGATGACTTTGCATTTCCATGTACGTCCCCATGAACACACCCCATTATCTAAATAAGCCACACAACAGCGATTTTTAAGCGCCCGTTTTACGTAGAAAACTGTAAACCGTTGAGCGACTTCTTAGAAACAAAACAATTATAGTAACCTTTCTACAAACGCGTATATTCCCTTTAAGTGCAAACTCAAACATAATATGTCAAAAAAGGATTTGCATATTAGACCCCCTCCCCTTTGCTGTTGTTGATCTCAACTCATGAAAGCTAGAACTACTTGTATCATGTGTATACTTTTCAAAATAATTTCAAAGTAATTATATTGAAAGCAAAACGAATAATTTCTCAGTAATGTATGTTTCTGATGAAGAAAAAAAAACACATTAAGATTTCTTATACATTCATAATAGATACTAAATATAGTCATAATTCTAACCTCCTGCTGCAAAATTTTCCTCCAAAGTGAGTTGATCGTACATGAAAGTGAAATCCCCGTTGTTTTGTATTCACTGTCGATTTTGTTTACAAAGTCATATCCAAAAGATGCATATAATTATAGTCTCCTATTATTGTGACTTTTAACGATATGTGTATTACCTCTTAGCCTACATGTAACTTCGATATTTTTTTTGTATACGACTCTAGACAGTAGTTTTCAAGTGCTTTTAAATGGTTTAAAAATTAGTATTATTTTGGTAGTTCTAATGTCAACAATTAGCTAGAAGTCGGAAATGTTTGTTTAACTATCATGACTATTTAGCACAAACTATTTATTTTATAGAGTGCCAAATGAAAACAATCAGAAAGAAAGGAAACGACAAGAGGAAATTCGGTTAAGTCTTCCATGGTGATGTTGGTCGACCAACAATCACATTGATAAAACTTGAGTTTAAAAAAAAAAAGTCTTGAATGATATTATACAAAATTAGGACTTTCTATGATCTAATAAGCAATATATAAGCACCTTTGCCTATGATTGCATTGCCTTTCATCTGAGTAAATTGCAAATAGTTACTAAACCAAACAGTGATTAAACTTTTTTTGTAAGAAATTGCAACTATATTATTTTTCAGACATGGCTTTTTAAAACACAAGATATGCTCTTTGATATACTCCTCCACCTAATAGTAACCAGAGCATCGTCTCAAGAAATCGTCATTGTGACTCGGTAACATTGCCTCAGATTCTGAAACAAAATCCTGGATTTAGCTCATGCTGCAATCGTAATTATAAACCTTTAGGTCAGTCAGGAATCCCATGACTTTTACAAGCCGTTATAAAGTCATATATGAAGAGCTCGGTTCCAAAAGGTACTACATCCATAAATCCAAGTTCTGAGAAAAACACGTTTTTTTAATTATCATAGTTATCAATGTCAGTTTGGAATGATACTTTGGCTGATTATACTATTGTATGATACAAGTATAAAACCACTCTTTAAAAAAATCTAAATCTGCACAAATGTTTTTCATGAATTTATGTTTTTTACATTTTTACATTTTTGTGGATGTATAGTACCTCTTGGAACCGAAATTGGATGTAGTACTTTTTGGAACCGAAAATCTTGCATACTGTATGCAAGTTACAATGCATGACTTGAATAGATATAGTATCTTTTGTAACCGAACTGATTTTTAAATGCCATTTTTTACTTTTTTTTATAGAAATTCAGCTTTTTGAAAGTGTCAGTGTATGAGGCTACTGGAAATGGGTACATTAATGCGCCGAAAAAAAAATCCAAATGGATGTAGTACCTTTTGGAACCGAGTTCTTCATAATTGCATAGGGCGATACACGGTTACACCGCTTGCGACACAACGTCACACAAAAATGCAGGGCCACATCATCATTGTCTGTTTGACTGATATCAAACACTAAATGTATCAAGATGAAGAGAAGTGTAACATTTAACATATCACATCCCTACATCTCTTCAAATCAAATCACATCATATCACAACATATCACATCATATCACATCATATCACATCACGTCACATCACGTCACATCACATCACATCACGTCACATCACATCACGATCAATCAAATCATATCAGATCACTTCACATCACACCACATCATATCACACCACACCACACCACATCACACCACATCACACCATACCACATCACATCACTCCACAACACATCACATCTTATCACACCACATCATTTCACATCACATCACGATCAATCAAATCATATCATATCACATCATATCACATCATATCATAACACATCTCATCACATCCAATCATATCACAACACATCACATCTTATCACACCACATCACGATAACACCACATCACGATCAATCAAATCATATCATATCACATCACGATCAATCAAATCATATCATATCACATCACATCACGATCAATCAAATCACATCATATCACATCACATCATATCACATCACATATCACATCACATATCACATCACATCACATCATATCACATCATATCACACATCATATCACATCACATCACATCATATCACATCACATCACATCACATCACATCATATCACATCACATCATATCACATCATATCACATAACATCATATCACATCACATCATATCACATCATATCACATCACATCATATCACATCACATCACATCACATCACATCATATCACATCATATCACATCACACCACATCATATCACATCACATCACATCACACCACATCATATCACATCACATCATATCACATCATATCACATCACATCATATCACATCACATCGTATCACATCACATCACTCCACAACACATCGTATCTTACCACACCACATCATATCACATCACATCACGATCAATCAACTCTTATCATATCACATCATTTCACATCACATCATGATCAATAAAATCTTATCATTATCACATCTCATACAACACCTAAGTAAATCCTTGTCATTTGATCGGAGGATTGTTGGTCACGTGATATTCAATAAATAATACTATTGCACGACCGTGCATTTTTGGTTATATTCGCCGTAGTTCAACGAGCGTGCATTTTTGGTTATATGCAGACTGCGTACAATGCACACACACACACACTCTCTCTCTCTCTCTCTGCCCTGTATGTATCCCATTGTGCTCTGCGCGCATCTGACGCGAAGGCAATTTGAATGTAATCGAGAAGGCCTGACTCCAACTTAAATTTATCTTTAATATAAGGAGCAAAGCATAATTTGTTGAAAGATGTTGTATAAAACAAATAGTGAAAATATTTTCATTCGTTGAAAGATAACGCTAATTCTATTCAACTCATGAAAATATTCGCACTATTGAACTCATAAGCATTCATTATTTGTATAATATATCACATCACATCGCGTCACATCACATCATATCACACCACTATATCATTTGTATAAATATTTTCCTTTATATTACAACAGTTTACAGTGATGGAGATTTTGCACATTTCCCATGAGGATTCAAGCCATGCATGTTTTACACTCCCATAGCAGAAAAGTAAGATTTTGTTAAATGCATGAACAAAATGGATAGGGAAAACATTCAAACTTACAAATGGGACGGACTTGCCCTTTAAGCCAGTTAAATAAAGACTTCGCGAGTGTTCAAACTGATCTATGTGGTAATTAGCTTTCGTCCAACCAAATCCGATCCCATCTAGAAGGTACATGTATTTCAAGTAGCGCAGTTTAAAGCGATGCACACATCGTTTTACATCGTTTGGGCCACTTTAACAATTATCATTTAAAACAAAATGAACGTTTGAGCAAATAAAATTCATTCTTTAGAAAAATAAATGAGTTAGATACGTTTAAAATGTAAAGATTTGTTTTATATCAACTTATAATTACATACTAGTATTATGCAATGCATATGTCATTGTCGCGACTTAATGTTATTTGCGTGTCTCATATTCTATACTATTAAATCAATATTTACACATTTTTATGTTATTAGAACACAAGATAGGTAGGAAATGCGATCGCTAAATATTAAAACCGAAAGATTCATCGGTCTAAATTATCTTCCTTTGATCAGGGGCAGATCTAGATATTTTTGAATGGTGTTGAGGGATGTCGGAACGAATTTGCCGATCTTTTAGGTTATAATTGTTCAAGAACAAGAATGAAAGTAAAGATCACCAATTTTGAGGATTTTTCTTACAGCCCATAAAACTGTGGAAGTTCCCACATGTCCTCTAGGAACGCTTCTGTCTTTTTTCTTCTTTTTTTCTTCCCTTTTTACTCTATGTAAACAGGGGGCAAACATGTTATTTATCGTTGTGACGTAAGTAGGTTTTGTTTATCTCTCATAGTGGGTCGATCGATCTCTCCCAGCTGCATGCTAGTGGGGGCATATCGTCTTCAAATAAAGAATAGTAAATGTTATTCTCATTTATTATTACCTAGCCGCTACTATGTCAATTTATTAATGATAGCTAGGATTATATGAATACAAATTCGTATACTGTAACAGTTTTTACTATATTTCCATTTCAAGGGAGGTGTACAAAATAACATATCCCGTTCTTCATCCCTCGATATCTCTCTTTGTCTCTCTTTCTCTTTCTCTTTCTCTGTCTATCTGTCAGTCTCTCCCTCTCTCTCCCCACCCTCTCCTCCCTCTTTCTCTTTCTCTCTATCTCTCTGCTCTCCCCCTCTCACTCCTCCTCTCTCTCTCTTTCTCTTTCTGTCCCCCCTCTCTCTCTCTCTCTCTGTCTCTCTGTCCTGCCCTCCCTTTCTCTTTCCCTCTCGCTTTCTCTCTGTTGTCTGATAATATTTACTCCTTTCCCAATCTGTATCTCGCTTTCTTACTATTCCTCGCTTCGTGTCATTTGTCTATTCACTTCATTTTAATTGATTATTAACATCAGGAGACCCGGCCAGCGCGGCAATATCAAAACAGAAAATTGTTAATTTATCGATAAAAAGGTCAAAGAGTGTCCACGTTTTCAAAATGCTAGATTAACAAATCTAACATCTAGATTAACAAATCTAACTTCTGACTGTTGAATCTAGCACGTTAAAAGAGTTGATCCACCATTTTGAAAACATGGTCACACCTTAGTCCTTTTATGTGTTAATGTAACATTAACATAGACTTTACAGAGAAGGCGCGAAATCCCACGTGTACTTGATGTTGATATTGTTATTCTTGTCAATAAAAACACTCGTCTTGTAATCATACTGTCATTTCGACCCACATCATTGACCGGTAACTTTGTCTCAGATTCTGAAACAAATTCATGGATTTAGTTCATGCTGCAATGATAATTATAAACCTTTAGGTCAGTCAGGAACCCAATGACTTTTACAAGCCGATCGCCTGTCTGATTATCAAGATATTTATGATTGGAAATCGAAACCAAATTTTGCGTTTTCCTAACGGTTTTCATAACACTACAGTCTATTGGGGAAAACGAGTATGGTAAAACCGGTCTCTCAAAGATTTTATTTTTGAGGAACTTCTTGATCATTTTGAGGCGCGATTTTTTTTAGGGCTTCAATATTACACACTAATAACACGTAGGGCCGTGCATCTCAGATTTAACATTGTTAAACGATGCCTTTAATATGCCATTTGATTGACTACACATCTATAACTGCATGCTGTTTGTATTAGTTAATATTGTTATTGGTAACGTTGTTGCCTGATTTAAGAAGCCATTTGATTGATTACGGATTTATGTGTTATCGCTATTAAATCAGTGATACCATTTTCCCTTTTAGCTACGCAATGACTTCGACTATCACCGATTTGTTGTTATGTGACATTTATTAAAATAGCACCAATATGACCATCATCACTGCCCATACATAATTTGAGATGTTTTTCTCTTTCACACCTATCTGGTACCGTAGCCTACGGGTACGGTACCGTGTTGTGAGCAATGTGAGACAGTCATTGTGAGACTCGTGGATGTGGGGCGCTTATACTTTCCCCATGCAACCCGCATCATGATCTACCCATCCCCCTTTTACTTGTCATGTCCCTATAGACGTTGAATATCATGAACATCTTTGGAATTTTGAAAATACATTAATCTTCCCGTTTCCATGGCTGCAGTGTTCATTTCAAATCCCACAACCACAATAGATTATGACGTCGGCCTACATAATAATTCTTTTGCTTCTGTGACGTACAAAATAATATGATATTGGGAAGGGATGTGAAGTGAAAAGAGATGGGGATGGCCGGGAACACAAGTCCCAAAATTTCTCTCAAGAAAGACAAAAACAAAACAAACAAAACAAAACGAAAACATGTTCCATTTTTCAGGAGCATTTCAATTCACAAATCTTTGAAAAGCAACTAAATCAATAAATCTATATATCAATCATTAAATAAATGTATACATAAACAAATAATGAATAAATAAATAAATAAATAAAGGAATGAATAAATAAATAAATAAATAGATAAATAAATACATTCTCCCTTGAATATTATCATGGCATCGTGCATGGCTAATACATGACTATTGACTAATTAAATGAAAATGAATTTATGTCAAACCTTGATTGATGCGATTAAATCGCTAAGGATTTAAACATGTACAATTTTACTTTGGCTTGTTCATCACTTATTTCATGTCCAGAGCTCTCTTCTAAAACAGTGCCATAAATCGTAATTAGCGAGCCTACCCTGGTTGAAAAATACAATGAATAACTATATATATAAATGAAATCTTCGTAATAGTATAGACAGTTGAAATAGCACTTTACCGGCGTAATAAGAATTCTCGATGCATTGCATGATCGCTGACGGTTTTTCAAATTGGTGCCATCAGAGCCAAATAATAATAACTATCTTGTCTTGATTATCAATTTCTTCTGAATACTAAACAATTAGTGAGCAAGACTCGGCATGCAAGAGAAGAAATTTAAAAAATCCCTATCTTGCATTTCTCGTTCTATCTGTCTTTACCATCTTATATTTTAATCAGATAATTCTCCCGCCTCCAGCGTTCATTGTAATTTGTATTCCCTCGTGGTACCTGCTGACTGTCTATTAAGAGAAGGTTGAGTTCTGGGAAAGGTGGAATATGATTTGAGAGCTTGTTCAATCTTGTTGTGTTTGTGTGGAAGAGTATCATAGATAAAATGTCCCCTGAAAAGGATGGCTCTTCAAGTGCTTTCATACTCGAAATATGACAGGTAACAGCTGAATCAGAACCAGGAGCGTGGCGTTTAAAAATGAACGAAGGTATTGCCATAAGATCTCTGATGATGTGGAAAGAGTTTTTAGAAAAATCATCTCAATTGTTAAATTTGTAAAAATAAAATTAGGTTAACTATTTAAACTATTTAAACTACTAGTTAACTATTAAATTGGGTTATCTACTAAAATGTTGGAGAATTTACAAAGTCAAGAAGACGAACTTAAGGGGTGTTTACCTATAATTATAATCGTTATGCAGCTAAAGGAAGAGATGAAATTAATTTTGAAACATTTTGTATAATTCTAATCTTCATACTGTCATCACTGTTGGAAGGTCGACATGAGCCTAAATTCACATAATTATGACCGGTCACCGACTCCCCCAAACCACTGCCTTTGTTGTCGGAGGGGGTTCATGATGCAAAATGTTTATCACTGAATACTGTTGACGAGCGATATCTTGTCCATTTGAACTATTTATATTCTTCTTTTGAAATTGCTTACCGCATTTTCATCCTTTTATCCCACTTTCTCCCGTTTCTCGCTGCAGTTTTGGAAATTAATGAAGAGGTATAGTAGGCCCGCACCCGGGAAGGCCAGCGACATGGGATTTCAATTTCACGGTGTATTTCGCGCATGAAATAGTCAGGAAGGAGTATGAATTCAAGATCAACGGCAGCATGTGCACGATGCCATGATATCATATATAGCGAGAGAGAGAGAGAGAGAGAGGGGAGGAGAGAAAGGGAGAGTAAGAGGGAAAAAGAGGGAAGAGAGAGAGAGAGAGAGAGAAAGAAAGTGCACGTGTGCAAAGGTAGAGATAAACAGTGTGAGGGAGAGGAAGAAGGAGAGGAGGAGATGAGAAAAGAGGGAAAATATGAGATAAAGAAAAAGGAGGGGAAGACAGAGAGGGTGTGTGATAGATAGAGAGCGAGAGAGTTCTGTGGAAAGAAGAGAGATAGGGAGATATAGAATAGAATAGACGGAAAGAGAGAGTGAAGGAGACGAAAAAGAAGAGGAGAAAGAGAGAAAGAAAGGAGAGGAGAAGGGGTGAAAGAGGAAGCGAGGGCAAAAAGAAATTGAGTGGAGAGGAGAGAGAGAGAGAGAGAGAGAGAGAGAGGGGGGATAGAGATGGAAATAGAGGAGGGGGCGATGGGGTAGAGGGAGGTCAATGTCAGGTATTTTCCTTCATCGGCTGGTAGATTACATCAGCTGGTTTCACGGGCGACCTCTCCCAATCGGTCTCATGTCCAAGTCCAAGCCGGTCACCACGCCCCGCGTGTGCCGCTTGTGCCAATATTAACAAACGTCCCGCATTGTTCCCTCCTCCCTTTTCTCTCTCACCACCACGGTCATTGTTGACTCAAATCGCGGGAAATGAGAGCTACATATGTTTGACCAATTATGATTGATTGACCTGAAGTGGGGATGTAGATGCCCGGTCAGCCATGGTCGATGATCAAGCGTCTGTCCGCTGTTGTCTCTCGCGTCTTTGCGACAGCGCAAGACAATAACAAACGCTTGACCATTTTCTCATTTCAATAATGAATAATACGGGTAATTTGATCATGGTGAGGCTCATTGTGAAATGGGTAGGAACTCGCACTTGCCAATCAAACCTATCATCGAGCAAGCTGTATACACTCTGATTACTTAAATTGGGGATGATACAAACCATGACAAGTTCAGATTGATATGAGCTATGTTCAATCGTAATTAATTCGCAAGTTTACGATGCCGCCAATCAAACCAAATATATAGGGTTTCCGATTTTTGTTGTTGTTGAAATATTGCCCCTATCAACTAGGAGTGACCTAAAGGCTTTGTAAAAACGTGTACATGTTGTACATGTACATGTAGTCCCTGAATAATATTTTAAGCGACTGTTCTCATTTTCTACATTTTTTTCTTCAAAGCTACACCACAAACGTTTTCCGACTTAGCAATCAATTAGTTTCGCACAATCCGGCCACAGAATTTAATATGATAACAAACTTGTTTCTTTTTACTTTTATTGAGCATACATGCTAGCAATCATCAATCACTTACAAAACTGGTAGCTGCTATCATGCGTTCTTACTGCTAATATTTCTTCATCTTTACTCAGCCCCCCTGAATGCTGGTATACTTTCTGAGTTATGTGAAAATCATGATAACGACAACATAAAAATAAAACTGACATTACACCCTGAATTAGGCTTTTAAGTTGTTTTGGGGAGGGGTCCAAATTTGTTTCGAATTTACCACCTGAACACTAACTTTTTTTCAAGCAAGGAGATGCACGGTGCTCTATTTCTAAAAAGGTAGGGCAAGAGAATACACATTATATTCCACATTACTTGATTATCCATACTTCAAAGTATTCATTTTCCCCCTGTTCATTATACTTTTTACTCCGCCCCTTCTTTCTGTACTTTATTTTTTCCTTTCTCCACCAACTCTTTATCTCCACTGCCTCTGCTCCCTCGGCTACCCTCTATCATCATGTTTATCCATTGTCTCCCTCTTTGTCTTCTCGTGTCCAAGTTCGTGTGACCGAGTTCTGTGACCTGTGACCTCTTTAAACCAGAATACGTGACCACTGTCATTACAAGAAGGCGGATGTGTAACGTCACTTCAAGTTCATAAATTATAGTGAGCTTTGGAAATCAGAACGGAAAGCAAAGAGAACAGTAAGCTGAGCGAGATATCGGTCTGCGCCTGCTCGAAATATTGTGCAACTCCCCGTCCTGTTGATTTTTCTCTGCTGAAATAACGTCCGGCCTGTAAACAGGACTGAGCAGTGTTTCGTGTACATGGAAAAGGGGGGTGATAAAGGAAAAGATGAAACGATACAAAAAAGAGTTACATAAGGAAAGATAGAAGAGACAACAATAGGATTAAGAAACAGAGAATAACATTAGAAAAGATAGAAGAGAAAATAATTAAATTATAAAACAAAGGATAAAATAAGGAAAGAATGTCATAATGATAAGAACAAAGAATAAGATAAGGAAAGGCAGAAGAGAAAATGATAGAAGGATAAAAGAAAGGATAACAAAGATAACAAAGAGAAGATTAGATAAGGATAACAAAAACAAAGAAATACGTATGGAATGAGATACCCAAGGAGTAACGTAAAAAGGGGTCACACTTCGCGTCACCGTCCCCAGAAATCGAAACGGTTTACAAAATAATGAGGACGGGAGCATTTTGCGAGGACCGTCACGGTCAATTAAACCATCCGCCCTGTATGTAAACCAGGGAGCTGTTAACATGGTAACTCTTATTTTATACAGTGTTGGATCCACTATAATGTAGTATCTATCAATAAAGGTGTTAAATCTACTATTTTCAAATGCGGATTTACTATAATATATATATATTTTAATGTAGTTTTGTGAATGTAGACCGACTGCTGAACATACCTAGATTTGAATTTAAGATGACATTTCCTTCCATTTTCCTGCTTCCTTTGTGTAAAACATCCTGTGTGGATAACACATTGTGAAATATCATATTCGATACTTAGGCTTAGTTGTGGTATCCATTAACATGGTTAACTCTAGAGAATTATGTTTTATGCAAGCCGCTCATTATGCAAAACAGTATTTTATATCTTATGGAGTAATGTTGACAACTTCCGGATGATAATTGCATTAAATTGGAAAAGTTAGAATAATGCAGTTTCTGTTGAATACTGCCTTTAAATATTATTGTTCTATGAAAGTAACCATTTCCGTCATTTAATGAGGTTGATTAATCAACGCAGAAATGAATTACAAAAGGGCCACTAGTGATCAAGACCTATTAGGTGTCCAAGGTGATCTAGTAACAAGATACCAACAAATAGAGGACGAGGAAGGATACGATTTTACGATGGGCATCATGGAAGGGTGTTTAGGGTATGTCACACAAAATGTCACAGCACGATTACGATGAATTAATGTAATGTCAATTATAACGAAATATATGAAATATTAACCCCCCAAAAGGGGGCCTTTGTATAGACCCCTTGGATCACGTTTTTCAAAACAATTTACAGAACGTTCATACAAAGAGATTGAATATCAAAAGAGATGAAATAGGTGAGCAAAGTGCAGAAGAGAAAAATGTAAAATCATCCCCCAAAAAAAAAGGGTTGGATTAATAAACATGATACGGATGGTTTGGTTTAGTAAGGTCATAAACACGATCAAATTGGAGCTGTCTACAGATGGAGCAAAATGGATAAAGGTATTGAAAAAGACTCGCCCCTACCCCACACGCACACACACGCTAGGGAATAAAAGGGTATAGATGATGATGAAATGAATATTTTGAGGTCAATTCTGGGCTAACGATGAGATAAAAACAAAACTTTGTATATGGCTCTGTATGGCTCTGGATCGAAATATAAAGAGCAACTCCAAGACAATTAAGAGGCCATTTTTATCCTTCAAGCTAGTGATCTACTGTAAACTTCAATGTCCATGAGTATCACCTTATCCTTCAAGCTAGTGATCTACTGTAAACTTCAATCTCCATGAGTATCACCTTATAACTAATGTAGATCACAGTTCCAGCGTGACAATGATGACGTTGAACTTATGGAAGAGTGTGCATGCATGTCATAATATTCATGCAAAACACTCTCTGAGTCTGGTCTGACACTGTGCAGCCGTTTACGACTATATTGAGCGGCCGCCAGGAATGCCAGGCTACAGTCATGTAGAGTCATAAGGAAACCTCTCCCGATGCTTGGAAAAGGGTTCTCTTTAATGAGCAATAGAGATACATTCAACTACATGTATTTGACAGTGTTAGTTAGAATTGCTAATCAATCGACTCTACTAAATTTATTTTTCATTGTCTAATTTTATTATTTTGTAAACCCATTCGGTTTCAAGAAATCTGAGCAAAGTAAAACAATTACCTTATCGTGTTATACATAACAAATCTAGGGTTGGGGGGGGGGGCAGCCGAAATCTCCTTATAGGGGATGCTTATTCCTTTTGCAAAATGGCGTCGACCTCCTCCGGTATCAAATGTGTTCGTTGTTGTCACTTTCAATTTATATCCAATGGAATCGAAACACTTTCTTCTTCCGTTTGTACACGGAGTAATCCTATTCTCTACGGAATATCATCTGGCCAGTTTCAAAATAATCTGTCTCTGCTATCATTTGTCATGCCAAGTTTACTTTACTGAATTGACTTTAGTACATATTGGCATTTATTGCGTCTCATACTATATTATATAATCATATATCATATTACTAATTATTAGGATAGGCCGTAAGTAGAAACATAAAAACGAACAAGAAATGGGGAGGCTAAACATGATAAAAGTAAAACTGTGTTCCTTATCATTCTCTGCATTTAAGACTCTTAAGATGTTTCCATGAAAATCGGTCCCTTTGAAATGCATCTATGCTCAATATGCCAATGTTGACTTGAGCCTCCAGGTTTAGTTGGCAATGGCGGGGGTAGACATGTTACATGACTCACCTTGGGCGCGCGGGGGTTGGAGGGGTTGGGGAGGGGATATTAGCCCAGGATACCCAGAAACCTACACAAAACGTGGCTATATACAGACAGTGAAAAACGTAAAAAAGAAAGAAAATGCAAGAAAAGAGACAAAGGGACAACGAGAAGGGAAACAGACAATAAAAGAAGACGCCTCCAATACTTCACAAACCTCCCCCTAATCAGGAGCATTGTAAATGTGGCATTTCATTTTGCGATCGGTACCCCCCCCCCCATCGTTCCAGTGCACCCTCAATGGGTGAAAGCCACTGGCTACATATACTACTTGTAATTTTCTGAGGAAATCAACATCAAACGTCCAGAGACTTGGATCTATCAAGTTTCTCTCTTCAGGACGCACTTGGTGTTTGTTACATTATCCTTTGAGTGTGTCTGGTTTCATAAATGAAATTTCCAAGTTTTGATTACACAGAATACGGATGTAGATTAAAGACAGATTGTTGATGAAATGGACAGGTCAAATCAGCGTCACGCACCATGAGAGACTAATATCGTACAGAAATTGAATTCAAAATGAAAGAAATGCCTATATTGATAGGACTTTGACTTTATAGAATTGATTACTGAAGGTATTGGCGCAATATAAATGATGTCTCGTGTGCAACAGGCAATAGCATTCATTGCCTTGGCGGGAGGGCTACTATGAAGTCGTGGCAGATCTAGGAGTTTGAAATTGATGTGGCGCCCGTAATATACATGTATCTGAATAGTCGAGCCTCCGACTCGAGGACGCAGATTGGAGTTGCCCCTTGCCCCCCCCCCCATATATATAGAGGGACCGGGGCGTGCCTCCCGCATGCAAGGGGTCCCCTTTTGCCTACGCATCCCTTATCACCCTAATTCTAATTATGTTGAAGAGTGATTATGTTTTAACGGTGAGAATGTCTTTCTTTTTCGCAATAATAATGTCCACGGTACTCATATTTGTTAAAGAGAAGCAGAAAAATAAGAGAAAGACATTTGTAAAAGTTTGAACAATATCCGATTAAAAATAGAAAAGTAACAACTGTTTAAGTTGTCATCAATGAAACACAAATTGGCAACATTGTGACGTTTCTCGCGAGATCCTCTCTAATTTGCTCTGTACAGATAATTTAATTATCTTTCATTTTCATATCATTGATGGCGGGATAGATTTGTTTTATATAGGGGTTGTATAACAAATTATATTTAAGGGGTATGTATGATTGAAAATTATCTTATTAAAGTGAAACTATAATTTTAAAAATTTTTTTTTAGCCAATTTGTGTTTGATTGGTCGCCCCTTCAAAACATCATAACTTTCTTTTTTTAATCGGTTTTTGCTCAAACTTCCACTGACCTGTTTCACTCATATTTCTGCTTCTATTAAAACCATCTGAGTATCAGGGTGGATTTCCGGCACTTTAACGGCTTACTAAAATGTTTATCCACTTAATAAATCAAAGTTTCATGTTTCTCGCCCACGGTTTCGTGGAAATATAAATTAAAATAGTTCACACACTGTATAGTGTTGCACGTGACATGGCCATAATGGCAGCGAATGAGTGAACGGGTTCAGTTGTCAATTTTTCTGGAGAGTGATAAAAGAAATTCATTTAGCACAGCTCTGCGTGATTATGTTATTGACCGTCATAAATGTGAAGAAGAGAAGAGGAACTATTATAAAGAGAGAAATCCAAGAAAAGAGCGGGAGAGAAAGAGAGAGATACTTAAATTGACCAAGGTTTGTCATTTGTGTTCAAATTACATACCTTGGCTGCTGGATAGAACGACTTTTTTAATACACCTTTTTCTTCTTTTTTTTTCTTTCGTTTTTCTTTTTTCCCGTTTTTTCTTCTTCTCTTTCTCCCCATCCCAGTCCTCTACTCCCTCTCTTCTCGCCCCCTCTCTTTTTAACTCTCTTCAGAAATACATGTACATATCTTCAAGAACAATGTATGTTCTTCATCATACTTACATTTTTATCTTCCATAATTCATACAGTCAGGGCAATAAGATTATGACGTCGTATACTGACGACATACATTGTAAACATTCTCAAACGTCATTGCCTCACATCCAGAAATAGACATTCTAAGAATGAATATTATGTTAGTCATCTCGCCCGCAAAAAACTATCTCGCATATGTTGGATGCGAATATATCTCACCGTGAAAGATCACATCTGAACTCGCTCCCAAAACCTTGTATATTATTTACATGATATATGCATTATACTTGATTGTACAAATATCATTTGATTTGTTTATTACTCTTTTGCTTTCTCATTTCATTACACTTCAAAACCTACCAGCAAAAATTTCAACCTGCCAAAAGATGATTTATAATTTTATCAAATTTATTGTTGCCCATTTTTGTAAATAAATGCAATGTATTCGAAAACACAATTCACGTTCAGCCCCCCCCCCCACCCCCTTTATCTAAGATGCATCTATCATGGGAAAACATATCATTTAAAAGTATTAGGGCATACAATCATTTTCTTAAGGTATAGTTCTTATGTGTTGATCTTAAAGGGATCCGGTAACTTTGTCTCAGATTCTGAAACAAAATCCTGGATTTAGCTCATGCTGCAATGATAATTATAAACCTTTAGGTCAGTCAGGAACCCCATGGCTTTTACAAGCCGATCGCCTGTCTGATTATCAAGATATTTATGATTGGAAATCAAAACCAAATTTTGCGTTTGCCTAACGGTTTTCATAACACTACAATCTATTGGGGGAAATGAGTATGGTAAAACCGGTCACTCAAAGATTTTTACTTTTTTGAGGCACTTCTTCATCATTTTGAAGCGCGATTTTTTTTTTAGGGCTTCAATATTACACCATATCACAGACACTGATAACACGTAGGGCCATGCATCTCAGATTTAACATTGTTAAACGATGACTTTAAAGCCCAAGTCCAAGCCCAAGTAAGTTATTTTTGGAGTGGACTTGCCCTTTAAATCCACGTTGAGATTAAGCACATATTGGCATATGTGTGTAGCGTATCTTACGATGTCCTCTTTACCATGTGCGCTGTATTTAAAAAAGGGGGACAAATCTATTTTCTCTAAAGAAAATTAATTGCAAATATTTTTTTAAACGACCCCTGTATAAACCAAAGACATGTCTCAGAAATGTCAATTTGTGAATCATTCATTACAAATTCAAAAATAACAATTCATAACTTACTTTTACTTTATCGGATTTTGCTCAAAATTTCACTAGTTCATTTCTCTCATTTAACTTGTATCATTAAACCAATTGAATATCAGGGTGGATTTCCTCTTTTAGCTGTAATCATGAGGTTTCTAACACAGTGCATGGTGGATTCAGGATTCCAGATATTGGTGTCAATTGTTTCTATATTTTTAAAGCAGAAACGATCCCTCTTTACCCGCAGATTTGAAAGGGGAGGGGCCCCTTTTACAGCACTACCGCCGGATCCGTCAATGTAAATTGTGATGCATGCAATGATTTTTGTTTCCCTATTCAAATAATAACATTTGATATTATATTCTTCATCATGCTCAAATGTAATCATCTTGTGATACGTTTATATTCATAGATATCAGCATGATCAACGCAGTTTTCTGGATTTAGCATCATTAATACTTATTATAAAGGGGACGTCCACCCTGATATGAGTTATTTTTTTATTAGACGCAGAAAATTAGGGAAACATATCACTTAAAGTCTGAGAAAAATCTTATTTAAAAAATAAGAAAGTACTGTTTTTTAAAGTGTTAATATTGGAATACCTATGACGCGTCTTGGGAGGTTCTCGCCCATTTAATTTTGCTCTATTTTAAACAAATCAGAAATTTTAATTTTCTCTAAAGAAAATATTGAGTAATGCCCCTTAAATATAAAATAACTGCACATATAATGTTTCTGTACAACTCTTAAATGACAAAAATATATACATATTCTTTTATCAACAACTAAGAAAATCGACTGAGGTTAATCTGTAGAAAGTGAACTGTACAAACTTGCACTGATCTGATTCTCTTATTCTTGTGCTTTTATCCAAACCAACTAAATACCAGGATGGACATGGTGGACCTTTCCTTTAAATAAAACTCATGTTCGCTCTTGTAGTGAGGCAGGCGGCTTATTCCTGTAATTTAATCAGATTTTAATATGAAGACGTCACAAGTTAATGCATCACTATCCTCGAGAAGGTGTCATTTTATCACCTCTATCTATAATCTATTTGTGTTTGCGTAGGATTGCAGCCTAACCTTCCACCTCTCTCTCTCTGTCTCTGTCTCTCTCTCTCTCTCTCTCTCTCTCTCTCTCTCTCTCTCTCTCTCTCTCTCTCTCTCTCTCTCTCTCCCTCTCTCTCTATCTTGTTTTCAGTGCGGTTCTCCCCCTCTTCCCTTTTCTCTGCCTCCCTCTCTCTCTCTTACCTGGCTGTATATCTCTCTCGTTCTTTATCTCTCTCTGTGTCTCTCTGTCTCTCTGTCCGTCTGTCTGTCTGTCTGTCTGTCTGTCTCTCTTATTTACTCTTCCTCAAATGAATATCCTCCTTTTCCCTCAACCTGCTATCTCTTTACATGCATGACCGCAAGATTATCGTTTGTGGTTATATGAATATCAAACCATCGTACATTGTCGTACATGTGTGTCTACACAATACAATTTTGTCACCATTATGCTATTTTCACTTCCATATGCTTTACCTACATACCACAAATTCTCAAATATGCTAAATGATACCCTTTGTAAGGTTTATCTGTGCATTTTCCGGTATATCATTTTGTTTGTATATTTATTCTTATTGCTATTTGATGCTGATTTTAAATGTACTTAATAACGTTTAGTTTTATGTAACGGTGTTTGCTTTACATTGAACCCTCTCGCATTGAAATTGTTATTGTCTTAACATTAACCACCTCCCATATCATCTACATTTATGATAACATGAAATTTGCAATTCACGTCACCCAATAATCGGAGCAAATCATGATGGATTTTGACATAAGCAATGTTCTCCATGAACACTCCATGATATGATTTATAATGGACAACCTAGGTACATACTCAAGCTAATAAACTTGCAGTTGAATACACAAATTTAATTCGACAACAATCATCTTTGAATGGAGATCAATGAACTGATGATTGTTAGTTAAACTCTATACATGACAATCCAAACACCATCATGTTCATACATCTGCATTGTAGCAGTCTACATAAGTGTCATTAATTTCTTGAAATGTCATTAATTTTAATCCACCACGCAAGAAAAAGATCACCAAATTACTAGCTCATGAAATTCGTCAACTTTCCGAAATATGCAAACTAAAATAAGGCAATAATGCAATATCCTGCCCGGAGTTAGTATTTTCTGGCTAACTACCAAAAATTGAGGCCCACGTGAGAGTATAAAATTAGACTTTATAATAAACAATTAAAAAAAATAATATCTCTGGTAGGCTATCTCTTCTGCAAATGACCCAATAACATTGATTCTCAGTATCATAATACACATCAATGAAAGCAAATGCAGATATGAATTATGAACTTTGTTATGTATTTTTCAATATGTAATTTAATGGGTATAATAATAATAATAATAATAATAATTACTATTATTTATTTTAAAAACCTGGAAATATGATTCATAGATATAAAATAGGCTGTACGTGACGTAGAAGTATATCGTTCTTAAATGTGAGTTCCGAATGTTCAGATTATCGCATATATTAATTTATGCAAAGAGAAACAATCAGTGAAACAAAAACAAAAAGGAAAGAAAGAAATCAGCGAAGAATCACTCTGAATTCAGGAAGGAATTACACAATGCTTGGCTAGACAGGATATGGAATCTGTGACGTCTTGTTGACGAGTCTGGTTTGCTATTTACGGATCGAGACTAATAAAGTCGGCGTTATCAACGAGCTTAATTGATTTCTTGGGAATTCTGCTTGATATTTCTTCATCATTAAACGGAAGATAGGATAGCTACTTTATTTTTGATTTTTCACATATACATCACGTAAGACGTGATTAGCACATTGTGAATTTCGCCCCCTTGACAATCTATACATGAGTGAGGGACAGTTTAGTGAGTAATAAAACCCAAACCATTCTCACCCATTCCACCTCATCGACGTCATTGCATCATTGCGTCCTGCAACTCCTATACCAAAAGAAAGAAAGAAAGAAAAAGACAGAGAAAGAGAGAGAAAGAGAGAGAAAGAGAGAGAAAATGAAAGAATGAATGAAAAGAGAGAGAGAGAGAGAGAGAGAGAGAGAGAAAGAAAGAAATGGAGAAAAATGGGGAAAAAATAAAGAGAGAATTAAATTAAGTATTACAGAAATAAATAAAGACAGAAAGAAAACGCTAATCAACAGCATTTTTTAGTGGTGGAGGGGAGGGAGGGGGTAGGGCGTCTCGGAAGATCTACTTTTCATTGGTCCCTAACTGTGTCATAGCTATTCTTGAAATGATAATAATCATGCGTTTCATCAACGTTTGGAAATTTGTAATTCTTGTAATATCTCACTAACTTTTGATTAATTTTTGTCAAAAAAAGTTAAAGCGTACACATACATGTTGACCAATTCTATGATCCAGATTAAGGAAATTGATCGTAGAACAACCATGACAACTTGGCCATCAAACATACATTTTTTTTAAAAATCAACAAATTCATCCTACATTTCGTTCAACCTTTCATCCAATAGGGTTAGAAAATTATTAGTTAAATGTAAATGTAAGGGATCGGGATATAGGATTAAGATTAAGGTCAGAGTTTAGGTTGGGGATAGGGTGAGTTTCTATCTGATATAATGAGAAATGATACAAATGAGTCGAAGGGTGTAACAGGGCATATTATTTCATGTTTATTTTTCATAGACAGTACGTTGGCATTGAACGGCTCTATTCTTACTAAGTATTCATGTATTTACGACCGTATTTAAGTCTACTTTACAAAAAAATGTAGGTTAATATTTTTTTATTTTTAAGTTGCCGATCATATCCGGAAGAAAATTTAAGGTTTAAAAAGGATTGTAAAAATTTAATCACAAAACATTAGATTTTATACAGGTACCTAATATATTGCAATCATGGCAATAAGGAAGCAATGAAAATATATGTCCTTTAAATTAATAGAAAAAGATAGAGTTAGTCGGGAAAAATGAATGGTAGTGAATGGAGAGATGACAAAAATACATTTTTATATAGCCTACCAGTAAATATAATTTTCATTTTTTTACACTTCTTAGAAGGAAGTAACTTAAGCATTGACTGAGCATATAGTGTATCCTCAGGGCATTGTGCGATATATTCCTATTTCATTTTTCATTATATTTTTTTTTCTGTCTTTCCTTCTTTTTTTAATTCGTTATATTTTTCCTGTCCTCCTTTCTTTCTTCCTTTCTTTCTTTTTCTTTCTGTATTTTTTATTTTATTTCTTTCTGACTTTCTTGTTTTTTATTTTCAATTCTGTCTTTCTTTCTCTGCTTCTTTATCTGTGTTATTCTTTCTTGCTTTCTTCTATTAGCATACGAGATAACTTATAACACTACGCCTCAGTCTTCCGACCTTACTTTCACTTCACTACTTCACTTTTATATGTCAACTATTAATGGCCTCTCCATTTTCCTTCCCCCACGCAGCGAGATGCCTGGAAATTACAATGAATGTATTCCAGAAATAGTCATGGATGATTTGTTCATGTTTCGGGGCGTACGTGGGAAGCGTAAGGTTTCTGACATCAATCATTTAAAGAGACATATTATAGCGAACAAAATAGATCAAACAGACTATTTTCAACATCACTGTGTTCTATAAGAATTCTACCCACCTATATTTAAACAATGAGGATGGATGGCATTTTTAACCGTACTTATCTTCATTTTTTCCGTGTTGGCGCGGGCAAACTCAGCTTCGTTCGGTCAATTTCAATAACATTTTCACTGAAATGAAGCCCCACGGGCCTACACAATAACAGTCCTTATAACCGCTATCTGTACATGGTGACAGAATAATTAATACGGGCTCGAGATAAAGATACCTTTGTTAGGTAAAAGTAGGAGACTTTAGCAGAAAACTTGCATGCATAATGTATATTCTTGCTACTTCTTCTGTACTTTTTTTTTCATTGACGATTTGATAAACCGTTTCAACTATTCGTTAATTTTGTAAACTGTAATGATTCTTCTTTAGTCTTATTTAAATAATAATGATAATCCCAAATGATGGAGTCATAATTATCAGTAAATAGAATCCGATCGATTTGCTTTCCACTCTCTTTCATTGAATTAAGGGGGCGTTTTGTAGGGCCTACACCTGTCCCGTTTATTTTTTTTGGGGGGGGAGGAGGGGCGGCAGCAAGGAAGGAAGACGTATTTGGGTAAATCTAATGCACGTTATAATGGACTCTTAATAAGACGCTGAACTCGTTTTGATAATCCCATATGATAAAGAAAAATATAATTAAAAAACAAAACTTCTTTGAGTAGTCTGCAATTCGAACATGCCCTGTAAGTATATTCCTATAAATCCTCATTATATGATCACCTCATTAACTAAGAATCTTTGCTTTGGCATTAGCCGGTGTTCGGAACCCTAATTTAATCAAATACAACAAAATCATTTCAGAGAAGAAAAAACACTAATTAATGAGCCAAGCTACATGTGGGATATAGACCACATCGTACCCACCCATAGACAATGTTCACGATGGGGAGAGGTTTTACTTTCCTCTTGCAGCTGTAACTATTGCTTCAGCCTGAGCATACATCCATCTCCTACTCGCTTTACCTCCACAAAGCTCCAAATCCTTTACATAGGGCAGAAAGAGAAATTCGGAAGGGAGAAAATTAGGAGTAAAAGTCAAAATTCCCTTTGTTATTCAGTTCTTTTGTTCGCGAGGAACTTTTATTGTTTACGAAAGTGCGCGTGCCTCCAGCCACAAAATGCACAAATGCAGTTGTCTGCTCCGTAATTCGCGTAGAGTCCGTTTCCTTGTGTGTCCTCGTGCTTGTTTCAACAATTAATCGTATTATATGAGATCCAACTGTGTTTGCACATTTACTTTATTTGTAGCACCTAAATTCATTTTGTAACGAACAATAGCCGACTGCCAACTTTATGCATATTTGATGAAACTAAAGAGCTTTCTCGTTCCCCCCAATAGCAAGACAATGAATCATGCATGTAGCAGCTTGAGATGGACATCATTAATATCCTCAATCCTCACAGTTTGAAAAGGATGTCCTTACATTATATGATTAAAATATAGCTAGGTCTAATATGTCAGAATCAAATTCAAATTATAAAGAAATTAACATGACAGTTATAATGCGACCAAACGATATCAACAATATATCAGACCCTTTTCTTGAAAAGTGCATTTTAAAATTTGAAGTAGATAAAGCTGGAGCGGAAGAGCTGAAAGCATATAACAAGAGAAGAACACAGAATGGTTTATTGATTGGCCCTAATCTCAATCATGGAGGTATTGACTTGGCTGGTATAAAATTATTAAAAGTACCCGATGAAAATGAAACCGGGACAAGGGCATTTCAAAGGGGGAGTTTTTGTATAATTGAAAAGAAAAGCGATTTAAAAACAATTATCTAATGAGTTGCAAAGACGAGAGAACCATTTTTTGTGATTAATTAATTAATTGATAAATTAATCAATTTATCAACTCAGTTGTTCAGTTTCTTTGCTTTTTTGTTGCTTGAAGTTTGCTTAAATCTTTTCCAAAATAACGTTAGATTTATTTAGTGTTTAAAAAGTAAATCTTCCTTGTTTAGTTTTAACATGATAGTATTTATAATTTAGGCCTGTTTGGTTAACACAATATCGTGGGATGCAATTTGTCAGTATCATCATTCATTAATTTTGATTGATAAGGAGAAATAGTCTTCTTTATTTTTATCACGTGTTCATGTCTGTTTTGGCCCTTTTTTGCATTAGTTTCATTATTGCTCCATGCCAATTGCAAAAAGCTCTTTGATAAAGTCAGGGAAACAACAAAAAGCAACTTAATTAATTAAAGAATACAATATGGGCTATCCAATTTTAGCAGATTTACACAGTACTCAGGAGGCACCCACGTGGAATTTTTCTATTTTAGTTTTTAAAAGATATATATTGTCGAGTATAGAGCAATGATATATATCAGAAATATAGATATCTATGTTCTGATTACGGATAAATAAGTTGAGTAGGAGGAATAGATATTGGAAATTAATTCTCGGAGAGAATGAAATCGGATTCCAATTGTAACTGTTGCATTACAAACTATTTGTAGATTGCGTATTTTTAGTCGCATATTGATTAGTTTTTTCTTTATTTTGATTTAAGTTAGATTTCAAAGGCAGATCAGGTATTTTTGTCACCTCAGGAATTACAAATGTCTAAAACTCTTAATCTTTCATGAATTATACAGCAAGGTATATTTGATGATTTCATGAAATATGAACAAAGTTCGCCCTTAGATATCAGGATAGTTACGAAAGCTTAATAATAATAATAATCCGTTCTTGTATATCGCATATCACATTATAACGTAAACATTTTTATCCAAACTTCGACGTAATGATTTTACAAAATTTAGAAAGATTCTTCAACTGTTAAACAGAATTGATATTGAATAACTGATGAAATTTGATAATGTTATGTTACAATGATATTTCTTAAGATACTGCTTACGGATGTTATCAAAGGCTGGACATACGAGAACATAATTATGAAATTCATCACCCTGCACTTTGAGATCACATAAGGAACACAATTCTAGAGGCTGACTAGGCAAATAACGACATTTAGTGACGGGCAACTTACTATTACAACATCGATAATTACAAAGAAATTTTCTATCACTACAATGCAACTTTAACAAATATTCTTCCATACAAAATTCCTGTTTAAAAATCCTGTCATTGAAAAATAAACGATTTCTATTAACTTCTTCATTCCCATTTTGCAAATCAATGTCATTTAATCTATACGATCCATATATGATTTCACCCAGTCTACGTTTATAAGGGGGTATTTTCTACCCATAAATTTGACATCCCGCTCATATCTAAGATACTGTTAATTTTCGTAATCCAATTCGATTAAAAATCACAATAATATTATCGTATAGTTTGCGTAACAAAATATTATCACACGCCTCTCCACTTTACTTAGTCAAAGCAAATCTACCAACTGCACCATACACCATAAAACTGGCCAGGGGCGGCGATCCCGGGGGGACGGGGTTGGGACACGTCCCCCCTCAATGTTAGGGGGAGATCGTCCCCCGGAAAATTTGAAAAGATTTGAACAAAAAATGTATAGCAAATGCTGACTAAAGACTGCAACACACTATTAGGCTCTGGAGGCCCAAATAGTGCAGCGTTCAGACTAATAAAATTGCAAAAATCTTGTCGCTCGGCCGCTACGCTCCCTCGCATAATATCCTTCAAAATGTACGAGTAAATATTGTAGAAAATCTGCATTCCCTCCCTCGTCCTCGCATTTCGTCCCCCCGGTCATGAAAATAAATCGCCGCCCCTGAAACTGGCAGTGCCACGGTTCAATTTCAGCAGGGTTTCGAGAAATTTGCTATAAAATACTTCAATACAGTTTAATTTTTGAAACCCCACACTTCATACCCATACAATAAAATTGGAACAACTAATATTGATCGAAGAGCTCACATTGAATATCAATTGGTAAGCATAATTTCTTAGCTTTACAAATAAGATGAAACATGGCTCTCCTGGCTGAGTATCCTGTTTATGTATAGCCTTATTAACGGAACCATTATAGTTAAAGGTGGTACCAAGATAAGTATATTCATCAACATCATCAATATTACTATCATCTTAAGTAAATTCAGGGTATTTTCGAACTTTCCCTCGAGAGAAAATAACAATTTCAGTCTTACTTGCATTAACAAATAATTTCCAAAGCTCACAGTACTGATATAGCCTACAGCAGATAAGGCAGACTGCAACTCTTCACCAGATTCAGCCATACTTATGGTGTCATCAGCGTAAAGTAACACGTTAAAGCGGAGAAACACTTCAATATCATCGTCAATTGAAGTCGCTAGAGTGCAATATATCTAATTTCCCATTTCGCCCCCAATCACTATGACTTTTCAGCCAACAATCCAAAAAACGCCCCACCCTTGTCGCTCCCATAACTGGCTACGCCCACAATGTGGTTACTATGGAACGCCGAGTGATGTATGTCCATTTATCTCACATGACCCAAATAACTTGGTAAAGCATGCATGACCTTTCGCTTTGTCAAAACCCAAACCAAACCATTCAGGTTGCCTAATGGCCATAGATTTTGATGATTCATGCTCATGCATGCGGGAGTGAATGAGTGTCTTGCATTGTCTATTGTTGGTAATATATTAATGTCCGGGTGTTGCTTCATTGATAAATGCTGTGATAAATTATTATCCACTGGCCTGGTATTTCAGCGAATTTTTCAAAATTAGGGCACGGTGAGTGAACGCCCTGTCCGATAGTCAGACACCATCCCGCCGATGTTTAGCCACTGACGGGCATCTGGCGAATCCTTTGGTTATGTTGGTTGTTGCAGCCAGATGGGACATTCACTTTTGATAGGTTTAATGATTATTGTAGAATTCAATTCAATTCAGTTCGAAAGAACACCCCCCCCCTATTCAGACAAGGATAATGTGAACAAGCAGGCGGGGATGCCAGAAAACACAATTTATGTACCTTGTATGATTTGTTTATAGGGCACAATACATATCATTTATGCATTACAAAGAATAATGAACTTCTAAAACTACAGGGGCTTTAAAAAATTCTTCAGTGTATAGGCCAATCAATTATTTTGGTAAAATTGTGCTAAATCTGACATTTCAACATTAGATTCTACGTGCAGACACCGACGGGTAATATGCTGATCGAATAATCGCTAGAGCCAGACGGACCATCATTTATTTTTCATAATTCATCATTTGAATTCCCTTTTCATACATTAGTTTGATATGCGAGAAATGAAAATGTAAGCACGTACAGTACACAATATTCACGCATAATAACTGACAAATGGGTAATTTATCTTAACGTACGATCTTTAAAAAAAAGTGAGAATTCTTTTTTAATGTGCGTATAGCAGGATGACCAACATTTGCCCTGGCGTCTTTAAATTCGCTTAAGTTTTGGTAGGGGATGATGAATTTGGTTCGAATGATGCGATTTTACAATATTCAATAATTGTTGTCGCGGTTGAAATCGAGTATAAAGTGATGAAATTGTAAATAATAAACTCTTTATGTTGTACAGCGCCCTCTCAAGACTGATATTACATTAGCTTTAAAACAATGTTTCTTGACTACAATCGACCAATTTGCTATTCCCGTTTGGAAATTATATATCAGAACTGCATATTCTGAGATTTTCATAGTCGCAGCTACCATGGAATGACCTTAGGCGCTATTTGAAATATTTGAAATTTACCGGGAGCACCGGTAAATTTTAATTATTCAATTTCTCAACAGAAGTGTTTTAGGGGCTACATTTTCTAGGGCTTATAATACATCCACATGGGCATCCAAATATATCACAATTTTAAAGAATTACTATCAATCCAATTTTCAAAATTTCCCAAAACTTTGCATTACCTTTAATATTCGTCATGATCGTCGAGATGCAGGGTTTAATAGGGTACTTGTATTTTCCAAAGGGGTGGGAGCATTTTGTCCCAGAATATATTAAAGATACATGTATATTGGTAGATAGCGCAGAATCTATATTGTCCTTCGCTCTCCTACAATAACGTACCTTTTTTCTATTGTTCTCTGACTGAAAATATCTTCTGACTGACTGATCAAAATTGTGTTGTTTTAAAATAAACCCACGCATCCGATGGCGATGTATACCCTAAAGTGTGTGGGCTGTAGTCCGGGTTACACGCCCGTACTTCATAATAATGCGGGCGCGCTCAATAGAGAGATCTATTCACTAAACCCTTTTATGGCATTGTGTTTCTTATGCAATGTTCAATTGAAATTTTATAAATCTCCATCATTGTTTGTTCAGCAATACTGCATTATTAAATACACATGACTCAGTACACGCACTTCAAAAGTGGAGATTCATTTGTTTTTAATATTGATTTAATTTGTATCATTGCATATCAATGGAAGGTTAGATCGAACAGGTTTATCGAAATTGCAGGCTTGGAAACATTAAAAGAAACGATTATTATCGATTTTCGAAGAGTAAATTACCACCCCTTGCTGGGTGTTTTATTTACTGGGATGTCCATTTTTTGAACCTAGGTAAATAGCTCACTTTATCATAAGCAATAGGTCATATCTTTAAAGAGAAGGTTGAGTTCTGGGAAGAGGTGAAAAATAATTTGTGAGCTTTATCATTGTTATTATGCAAGTGTGGAAAAACATCAGAGAAAAGTGTTCCCTGAAAAGCATGGCTCTTCAAATGCCTTAATATCCTAAATATGGCATGTAACATCATAAAAATTGGGACGGATTTTTATGCCACATGTTCGTGTAGTCCCATATACTTCTTTCTGTGTACAGTGCTTGTAACTTTACATAGACTGGGCCAAATTTCTTATCATTTTGATGATTCCAGAACCTTGCAGTACACACCAATACTTCTATGCTAGATGCTCAACCTTTCTGATCGATTCCACACCGTTTTTTTCACAATGCAATCGCATGACCAGAACTCAACTTTATCTTTAACATCGTTCAAGTTGAAAATGGAAAATATAACAACCGGAATCTCATTTTAAAATATCGATGTCTCCATGCCGATGCTGTACTTTGACCCGGAAGTGATCACCCTTCAGTTTTGACAGAAAGAGGAAGTAATTGAGGAAGCAATGAAGTTGGTGATATATGATCCTAATCATGGGATGCACGAGGGTGAACGATCCTAATTAGGATTTCCGTCAATCCTGATTCTTCCATCTCTATAACTATATAATGTAACCCATACAGTGAATTATCATTTCTTATTCTTTCCTTAATACACCTATTGTAGGTTTTAAATATAAGTGCCTTTGGATTGTCTATATTCAATCTTTTTTAGGTGGGCATGTATCGAAATATTTTGATAAAATACATAATCCGACATTTTAACTCTTGTCACGTTCGTATCCTCAATATTAATGAGCACAGAACTAATTTATCTATACCAGGATTACCAGCATTTATTGGCCTATCACGTCTCTTCTCACAAGTCCCACCTCCCCCTTTCCTCCCCTCTACCTCTACCCTGCTCTTTCCGACTCTCTCATTTTCTCCTCCTTCCCATCGTCTTCTGCGTTTCCCCCTGTCTCTCTTCCTCTTTCTCTCTCTATGTTGAAATATCCCTCTAATATACATTTGTTTTACCGTTCCCCATCTGTCTGTTTCTGTCTCCTTTTCTCGTTTCCTTTTCAGTCCTCCCTCCCGCCACCCCACTCTCTCTCTCTCTCTCCCCTCCAGTCTACCTGATTGGCCTGTGTCTCCATCGTAGGAGTGACCTTTTCTCGTCTACTGCAGACGATCCAGACACTTGATAATATAATCTCACCTGTAGAATCCCTTGATATTATGTCAAACACAACCAACAAAAATCAATAAAAACCTAAAATATTACACCTTTATATCCCGAGGACATTACTCACAATACATTATATTCTTCCTACAATAGTTCAGAAATTCCTCAATTTCTAGGAAGAAAATCCTGAAATAGCATATTCCTCAAGGGAAGTACATGTAATTTAAAATTGCATTATGGTACAATATATTTTAGGTGTGTGATTTAATTAATCGATTTTCTAAATCGGCCAATGCCCTAAAGCGATGAAGATCCCATATTGCGGTCATACACAACACATGTCCATGCCTGTACAGTAATGACAAAAAAAAAGATGTTCCCTTTTTTAAATATGGTAACATGGTCCTGTAGGCTGTAGCATCAAGAAAAGTTACGATGAATTGTATCTCCCCAAATTAATAATATCTCCTTACATTAATCGCATCTATTTCAATCAACCACAACTTTACAGCAAAATAATGGTTAATTACGATTAATTTGATCAGTTTATGTTACAGATAAATAATATCATAATGCATTGTAAGATACGATTAATCGCGGCAACATTGCAGATTGGAAATGCAATGGTTTATTGCGATTGATTAAAGGTCTATTTTATGTTACATGTTCCGGGAACTTGAAGCTAATCTGAACGAAACGCCTGGGGGACAGTATTGCAAAATTCAATAGAGAAGTCAGCATACCCTATCGATTACACCAACATGAAGTAATTTGCAAGTTTCATATACATTTCAAAACGTTAAACCTGTTTTAGAGTTGGGGCCTGAGGCTGTGCAAATACGGAACATTTGTTCGATTCACTTGCAATAATAGTGTTTGCACAATAATTGCAATACAGACAGATGACAATATAATCAGTGTATAATTATGACCAGGATGTCCCTGTTTGCAATTTACAAGTAAACCTCCTTTCCAATTTTAGAAACCCGCAAAACTTATTGTCTGTCAATCTCCATAAAATATTTCTATAATAGGTTCATCATCCGTGAAACGTGGGTGAATGTCACATGGCAACTCAAAATAATTGCACTTCTACACATGTCATTTACCATACAGCAATACCCTCACATTATTTCGGTTTAAATATTTACACCAGTCCCTGCTGTAAGCACATACATAAGTTCTGATATTTCAACAAAGAAAATATAAACAATAATCAACACAACAGCAAATAAATGCTA
>CP137673.1:16516749-16557240 GCA_037976565.1 Mesocentrotus franciscanus
TCTATGAACATTTGTGTGTAGATCGCAGTTAGTCTCTATAGCTGCGTGAAGCATATCCCGGCTCTGACGTCACTCACAAAGCCACTTTCCCTTAGGCGATTTCGTAGGTCAGGATAGAGTCAATTTAGTGAAATTTGATTTTCATAAAACACAAAACTGCACACTTTCATGGCATGTTAGCTGCATAAATTGCTTTAATAACTCATTCAATTATAAAATTAACTATTTTTATTTGATTTTATTTCCTATAAGTATCAACTTTAAACGCTAGCAGTGTCCTCATATTCAAATTATGCAAGGAAACCCGTTTACTTGCTAGACTTCACTGTCAGACACTATTGAGTGACTGACTGGCTTTTTTCATCTTTGGTAATAAAATACATAACATGAGCTGTAAAGGGTACATAAGCATTTGTCTACATCAATAACCCACTTCTTGTAATGGCCAAAATTAAACTGATTGAATCTTTGCGCAGCATAAAACGTATGACCATTCGGTACAATGGTCTGAAAAATCAGACTATTACTTACTGGCTCTATAGCTCCTAAGTCGATTCGACAACTAATAGTCGTTATTTTCAAGCCCCCTTCTTTTTAGGGAAGTTCTAAATTAGTATTGTCTTTAAAATGCCGTTGGAATTTAACCTTTTCATTTTTTTGGCCTGCAAATGGGACATTGTACCTTTAAACCTATATTTCTCTTCCTATTCCAGATTCTTCAGGAAAGGGCATCAAGATCTCGAGAACACAGGACATAGGGAGAAGATTTCATTCTCTATCTCAACTTCTTCATCCCCATCTCTCGTGTGATTTCTGCAAGCCTCAGGCGGTTCTAGATATTGTGAAGAAAAAAGAAAAGAAAAGAGGATTCGTGTGTGCATGGTTTGAATTTTTTTTTTTTTAATTCAAAGTTTGTCAGCTTTTTTTAAAGTTTTCATCCTTTTTATTTAATGGCTCATTGACAACGAAAACACTTGGCACTCAAAAACCCAATGTTGAAAGAAAATTGAGGATGGACTGGTAAAAAGCTTTGGATACAACTTACCATGGCAACAAACATTGTGTGTCAAAGATAAATCTGCTTATCATCATCATGCAGTGACACACCTAGTAAAGTTGTCTGATCCGACATCATGATCCAGGTTTCACGAGGTCATTGAACTTCTAAAAGGTCACTTCTGGAATGTCAACTAGGAAAAGTTATCCTGTGAAAGGTCAATGTCAAAGGTACAGTTTGTAGTCTGGTTAGTGTACTCTCTGAGATGGCATAGAAATTCTAGGAAGTGCATTTTTGTTGAAAGAAAGAAGTAGAGAAGTCTCGTCTCCAAGTAATTGCCAAACATTAATTAAAATTCCCAAAGATACAGTCTCACTGAATCTAATCACTGACAAGGAATAATGTAATGGGTTCTGGGTCTTGTACTCCAAAAGACTCTGAACCATTGGCCTAAGCTAAGTAGCTAACATTTTATAACAAAGTCAGTGACATTCATCTGGAGTCAACAACATTGCCAATTTTTTCCCCATTGTTCAAATTTTGATCAAAGGACCTCATGGAACCATCAATATGCTGTAGTAGGGTTCAGATCGAGCATCGTCATGCATGAAAGTCCTGATAAGTTATACGACTGAGACAAGGTTTACCATTCACAGCCCTCTAGGATGTTTGCAACCTAAGAGATTCTGGTTAGATAAATAGTGGTTTAGCCTTTCAAATTTAACCCCCCCCCCCAAAAAAAAAAGGGGGCACAAAAATGAAAGAATCAAAATCAAGTGGCCACAAAAATTTTGCAAAAATAGAAAGATGTATGCACACTCATCCCTAGCAAAATTGGTATTTGGTAGAGATAAATTTTGTTAGAAGCCATATTGATATGAAATCTAGATCAAACACATATTTCTTCCTAGATTTCTCTTGCAGGATTGCAGAGGAGCTAAACGAAATATGACTGATAGACTTGATCTTTCATGCACCAAACCATCTTTTCATTTCAAGTAGATATCTACAATTTGAATTGCATATCTTTCTATCTCAAGTAAGGGCATTAAAATTAATTTGAGCACAGGAATTAATGGTTTTAATGTTGCTGCCAGTGTATTCAGTGCCTTCCCCTATAAATGTAATATATTATGAAATGAACTTTGACATTTTTCATTCCCTTTTTCCTATTTATACAAGTACTTACCTGGAAGGAAACAAATGATGTCATTAGTGTTAAATGCCAGCATTCTTTCCTTAATGTATATGATTCTAGTTTTCAGAGCACCTTTTTTACTTTTAGGTTTCCTTATTCATTTGTATGGCTTATACATACATTGCATCTTTTGAGATCCCCCTAAAATTCATGTTTGTTGCTGCCTGTAGAAAGAATTAATAATGAAAAGAGGATTTTTAAATATTTTTTTTCATTTTAGATGAGTTTTTTTTAAAGTCTTCTTTACATCTTCTTGTAAGCATTCATTATTTAGACTTGTGTTCTTGCATATATATATATATATATATTTTTAATGCCTTGCCCACCCAAGGTGATACCGGAGGTATTGTGTTTTCGGATTGTCCGTCCGTCCGTCCCGCTTTCTTGTTATCGCGATATCTTAAGAACCACTAGAGATATAAGGCTCAAACTTGGTGATAGTGTGTATCACCGTAGGAAGAGGATCTGAGTAGATCTTGGGTTAGTAGATCAAAGGTCAAAGAGGTCAACTTTTGAAATTTCAGGTATTGGCCTTGATATAACGATATCTCAAGAACCACAGGAGATATGAGGTTCAAACTTGGTTATAGTATGTATCATTATTGGAAGACAATCTGATCAGACTTTTGGTAAGTAGGTCAAAGGTCCAAGAGGTAATTTTGTGAAATTAGAGGTATTACCCTTGTTATCACAATAGGTCGAGAACCTCTTGATGTATGAGCTTAAATCATGGTGACAGTATTACTATAGGAAGATGATGCGATTACATTTTGGGGTTAGGAGGTCAAGATCATAGTTGTCAGTTGAATATAGACTTTTTGTTTTCATCATATGTCACAATGAATTCATCCATTACCTATACTGAACGAATTTAGAGCAGAGGCTTATAGGAGACACAGTAGCATTAAAAATATATATATATATATTTATTTATTTGTTTATTTTTATCTTTTTTTACTACTCTTTCATATCCTGGTGCTGTCTAGTCAATATTTGCCAGTAATTAGTTTTTTACTTCATGTTTTTATGCTGTTTCACAATGAATATTGCAAATGGTGTATACGGCCACAAGATAGTTTCTTTATTTGCTCCATGGATCCATGTTCGCTTTGTGAACAATTTTAGGACAGATTTCTGAGAGGAATAAAAAAAGACTGGAGCTGTGGTAGAAACTTTGCCTAAAATGAACTTATTCCAAGTCAAGTAAGTTATGCTGGCATTGGACAAGTACTCATCAGGTGAATTGCTCCTCACTAGTGAGGCAAGAAAAATGTTTGGCTTAGAAAAAGCAATTCTTCTTCCTGAGGAATACAAAAATAAAGAAAGAAAAAATAAAAGCAAAATCTTGAAAAGTACAACTTTCTAGAATTGTGAAACATATTTTCAACTGTTTCCACTTAGGTGTAAATTTCATTTTACCTGGTTTAGTTTATGTTGGTTGATGGTCTTCTGTTTGGGTTTTAAAGAAGTTGTGAAAAAATTACCCCATCCATCATATTGAAAAGACACACAAATGATGAATCCGATGGCAGCCATTACTGTGCTTAATGACCTCTGAAAATCCCTGAGAGACCTTAGTGTTTATTGCTACATGTATATTATTTCAGATTATTGTCATAGAGATGATTTTTTTTTTTTAATGTGTTTGCCTCTGAAAATTAAAATGTATCAAAGGTCGGATTTGTGGGTTAGGGTTTTTCCGCATCTCCATGTTAAAATGTTTGTTTTGTAATAGTTGTATCATAATCTAGCATTTGCAATATTGTTAGAGAGTCATATACATGTATATCCTTGAGTGTTCTGTAAAAAATATTGTCATTTTTTTGGTAGTCAGACAGAACCTTTCTTTTCACCTCCACTTTAAAGTGTTTATTGGCTCTTCTAGCTTTCTGTTGTGTTATCAGCTGACTAGAAATATATTTCAGAGTATTTGCAAATATTTATATATATTTGAAACTCAGAATTATAGCTGAAATTAGTATCAAGCAATAACCATGTTTCAATTCAATACATATAGAGAGCCTTTCTCTTAGTCGGTAGATATTAATTTTTTTGTGATAAAAGATTTTTGACCCTTTTGCAGCACTGGCATATTATGACACTTTTACTTTATTTCATTCAATTATAAATGCCTAAGTAATCTTAAATTTTTATGCCAGCTTGTAAATAAATAAAAGTGTTTTCTATTTCCCTACCCTTACTCTCTTCCTACTTGAGCTGATTCAACATTTCTCATTGTAATGTATGGGGAATTGGAATTTAACATAGCGAGTGGATTCATACTTGTACTGATAATTGAATTAGTCAATTCAGCATAGAACATTTTTGATTTTAATCTCTGTTTTATGAAGTTTGTTGGTTGGTTTCTTTGAATATCTTGTTGCATCAATTGATTTTAGTACACTTTTTAATACTGACTAGAAATTTGATGTTCAGTCTTTTTTTGGTGTGTCCAAGAAGTGCCATGATTTTTTTACTTAGAAGATATAATGCTTTTAGCCAGCAATCTTTTTGAGCATTGCATTATGATAGGGCTGTGTTACATATATATAGGAATCTACCGGTATTCCAGTAAGACAGGTGTGAATTATTAAGGCATAGAATAGCTTTCCTATACAAGGAAATAAAAAGACATTTTAACTATCATGACTTGTTTGGACCTAAGTCTTAAAAGTTTGTGGTCATTGTTTTAGTGCATGTTTATTTCTGTGTCTGACAACTATTGTTGTTTATCTTTGTAACATTCCTGGGCCATGTAAAGGTTCTACCTGAATGTATAATCATGTTTTTAGTTTCCTTGCATTTATACATTATGGACCACTCTGGGGTTGATTTTCTTTCCAGTTGGTTTAACTTGTTTGTGTGCACTGTGCAAACATCTACCGGTATGTTTTATTGGAATTAAGATGTGTCAAGAAGAAAATGCACATGCTTGACTGCGTGTATGGAACCTGGGGCCATCTAAAAATGATGTTGATATAATCATGATAAAATCAGGAATAAAAATACATTATCTTGATTGTATGTTCAAAATATAAGTCCATAATGAAACTGTAATACCTAGGTGTAAATGTTATGGCATGAATAGATTTTGTAGTATAAAGTAATAAATGCTTTTTGAGACCTAATTAATAAAGAAAAAAAATATATGCATTAGCAATATACTATACGTTCTGTTCATAATTATAGATCTAATATGTAAGTCTAACATAGGAAGAAGTGTACAAGTTCATGTGTACACTAAAGGCATTTGGTATGGACATTAAACAGGCCAGACTTACCACAAACTGTGCAAATTGAAGGGGGAAAATAGAAGCTTTGTTGATGATGTGATGTCAGAAAAAAAGCACAAATATTTTGTGACAATTTTGAAACAATTTCCGTGTACAAGTAAAGTATTGTCCTTCTTTATATAAGTGTCATTTTATATGCCTGTTTTTTCCTTCTTGAATATACTGTGTTCATGTTTTCTAATCTTCTTGTGTATCTATTTTGGGGCAGGCCCCAGACGTGCATTTTAGAGGCAATTCAACATGTTTTAATTTTTTGAGAAAACTTCAGTTTCTCTCTCTGTTTTGTTACTTGTGTACATAATTTGGACACATCCGTGTTGAAAACATGTATATTGCCATTGTTAATGCACAGGCAAATTGTATCATATTTTAAGTATTTATCTCTTTTCTTACTTTGTCATGTGGGTACTTCAAGCAGGTCTTTCGTTCAAAGACCACCTGAATGAGATCATCGTGAAACATGCCAAGGACTTGCCCTCTCAGATTTCTGAGTTCTTGCACTGAATGTGCGGTGGGAAATTGTAGCATTGTAAAAGAAACTGCCTTAAAAGACGTAATTTTGTCTGATAACATATAGGATATGGCTTCAGCAATCCTTTTCTTTTTGTAAGTATCAAATCTTCTTTTGTTTTTTGTTACATGTTTGCTCATTTTCATCAGAAGAATATTTGCTTTTACCAGATAATCATGCATCTCTCTTTATACACACACGCTAAATCAAAATGTTTTCAGACTTGAAACTTGTGTCAAAAGTGGGGTGGGGGTGGGGGAGGGTGGTTGGGGTCAGGGTTAGATGGGGTAAGAGGAAGTTAACAGTCGATACGAGGAAGAGGGAGGTATTCTTGATAATCAGGTTCGGAATTCAGGGGCGGACTTGGACTGAAATGCAGTTGGGGGATTTCGATGCGACTGGCCCGCTTGACCTACAAGAAATGAATTAACCTATTTTTCCCATACTTGTCAAAATAATCACTGATGGAGGCACATCAATTGACAAAAAAAAATTGAGAACCGGCCTCTGACCACAAATCATCTGACCCTCAAACCAAAATACCAACCGACCCATGAGGAAAACTGGCTAGTCCGCCCTTGTTGAATTTACATTATTTTATACTCTTTTGAAGTGCTGCCTAGCTCTCTTGTTTTGCTTTTCATATGCAAATTAATTGCGGACACTTCTGTACAAATATTCTATGTAAATGCTGTCACCACATGAGAAAAGATGTAACTTGTTAATGCTTATGTCTCGTTTTACTGCAGGATCAAGATCCAATTGTTATCTCTGAGTTTATTTCATTTTAAAATTTAACCCACAACTTATCTAATTAGAATGTCATTTATAGTCATACTCAGGGCTGTCAACTTTTGGGAACTGCTTGGAGGGAGATTTTTTTTCTTCAGGGGTGAAAGTGATCACCAGTAGCGTACGCAGGATTTTTTCAACGAGGGGTTTCAAAATTTGAAAATCGAGCCGAAAATTTCGCAATGACTCAGCCAGCCGCTGAATAAGTTGGGGGTTTAAGAGCACATGTTTTGTTTTGTTTTGTTTTTTGTCCAGTTTTTGAGGGAAAATTTCGCAGCGACTCAGCCGGCCGCTGATTAAGCGGAGGGGGCACATTTTTGGGGGTCTAGTTTGACGTTTGGCGGGAGGTTTTTTCATAACAGTCTAACAGGGGGGAGGGGGGGGAGCACATTTTTTTTGGTCTAGTTTGACGTTTGGCTGGAGGTTTTTTCATAAACCGGGATGCAGGAGAGCGGGAGGAAGGGAGTGGTGGCGGGAGTCTCCCACTACGAGCTGGTGGGACGGCAGGAGAACGAGCGTGGTGGCGTGAGACTCCCTCCAAATGGGGGAGGGTTGACAGCCCTGCATACTTTATAGTTATCTACATGTATGTTTAAACCTGTGTATAAAAAACCACCTGTAGAATACGTGCTAGTAGACATGTATAGACAGGTTGCTATTGAGGGCAGGTACAACTTTCTATTGATTAATTATGTTGATGGCAATGTATAGACATTGATGCATTAATATTTCATTCAGCCGAGGAGAATATATTATTTAAGGTCACCAATTGTGTATACTCTAGGTGATAACTGCACTCTGTTAAAGATAGAAATTTAACAAATTTATGTAAACTTATTACAGACATGTACAATGTTCATAAGAAAGCATATACAGGGTACAAAATAAAGCATGACTTCTCCCTTATTTTTGTGATTTTTTTTTTTCTATGTAATTTTCTTTATTAAATTTTTGAAGTTTTTTTAAGTGAAGAGAAATTGATATTTGTAAGGTGTTAGTGAGAGGAGTTGAACTTGATGAAATAATGTCTTGTTATTTGCTACATGGAGCAGGAAAACGACTAATTATAAGCTTAACAAAAAGAAAGAGATAGCATATTTTGGAATGAAATGGGCTCTTTGTTCTTGTTTTCAAAAAATTCTAAGTCAGTGGCTTGATTTAATATCTGGTTTTGTTCTGATTACCAGTTAGTGAAACAACAGAACACATTACAAAACACTGTTAAACTAAGGAACATGTATAGTCAGAATCATGTTTATTTGCACAAAGTGAAATTAAATTTAAAATGTGTATGAAATTACAAACTCATTGTTGATCTTACTTTATCTCATTTGTTCAATATAGTGCTACAGCCATTTTCAATTATTCATTTATTACTGTTACATCTGAGTAATTGATTTTTTAGATAATGATTTAGGATGATTCTTATTGAAAGTATAAATCAGATACCATAGTTTTGAAAATTAGAATACAACATAAGAGGGTTTGATTTTATTTGGTTAATTATAGTTATCTGCATAAGCATTTTGATGAGATTCCTTAATTTCTGTACAAAGATTGAAATTTGTTACATTCCACATGCAAAGCAAAATAGATGTAAAACAATGTTAATTATACTAAAGCTTATTCCACAGTAATAATAGATTCTCCGATATGAAAGCAAAATTCATTGTTGCATTATATATGGTTATAGCATACTCAGAACAGACTAGCTCATTTCATTTACTAGTTAGAATTTTGCAGTCGCTGTTCTTCAGGTTTGATCACAATCTTCATGATATACAAATTGCATTTGTACAAAAACTATTTATTTTTGAGTGACTCTTATGGAGTTGAAGCTTAGCACAAATTAGTGTAGAGTGATAACCTGTGAAGTCAGTCAGTTGCATGATGCAGGTTGGCTGCCTAAAATTAGACACATTTTATTTAGATATCAGATATGTAAGAAACCCTTCTCCTTACACAAATGTAATGTAATTTCATAAAATTTGTATTTTTCTTTACTTTCGATTGGTCATTGTGTTTCATTTAATGGAAAAGGTAAATATTACAAATCACTTCTTTAAAAGGGAAATGTCAACATTTCTTTCAGAATAAACCTTAAAAAAAATGTTTTTAAAGAATCATTCTACTTGTTAAAAGGTCATTGTTATACCTCCATGCACAGGCTTGTTCTGTAGGAAGTGGTTCATATCTTCTGTTATGCCATTAGTCATGTTCTGTAACAAGTAAATATTTTTTTTAATTGAATCTGCCTTCATTTTTTGTATGACCCACCTACAGAATATCTTATGTTTGTATTTTTGTTCCATGTCCTGACTGGATTTTTTTTCTTACAAAATCAAAATCTACAGAAGACTTGATGTGAGTCTGCAATATTTTCTATAAAATAATGATTTTTCAGCTGCATTGTATTTTGAACAAGTCGACGTCCATAGTTTATGCCACCTTTTGTAGCTTATTTGCCATTGTTCAGAATGGGACATTTATGGCAATTTTTTTCTCCATAAATATTAACGTAACTTATTATAATCTTTATTATGGGTGATGCTGCTACTTTTTATTCATGACTTATGAATGTTAGAAGCTCCTTATTTATCACATGCAAGCCAAACTTGTAAATATGAATGTAATGGCAAACGGACAGTAGAATCAAGTAGTTTTAAGCCCCTAGTGATGTAGCTTTTCAAACATTAAGGCCCAATGCCAAGAAACAATATGAATAAGAGCCAAAAGGATGGAAATGACAGATACAGCCCGCGATATAGGTCTCATGGGCCTTTTGAAAACAAAGTTGAATTTTGAATGAATGAAAGTGTTGGTCTTTATTCTGTACAAATTCCTGCATTTTATAAACAAAGTGAGTCAAAATTCATTAATCCAGTGATAAAATGACCGTGAGAAATTAATGACAAAGATGTGGTTTGTTCATTTTTAGAATTATGGTACTTTTATTGTTTGTATGGAATGAAAAGGTTGACAATTGAAACTCCGTATATCAGTGAAGTAACTCTACCCTCCTAGTCTGGGTTTACACCTGGGCCCCGTCTTGTAAAGAGTCGATATCAATCGTAACTTATTTGCTATTGATATCAATCGCAACTATGTACAGAAGAGATATGAGACTGCAAACTTGCGATGGATTGGAGGACTTGAGATAACTCTTTATAAGACGGGGCCCTGGGCTAAAGTAAGTATTCCTTGAGGAATGCAAGGCCAAGCTTTTGGGACTTGTTGTTGAAATGAAACTTCAAGTGAATTTAAATTCTTGGTGTTGATCCTCGAGCCTTGTTCACATATGACTTGGTAAACCGCTTCAAAAAATCATATTGTTGCAAACATGAAACCCTTGCAAGTGTTAAAGGTAATGCAAAGTTTTGGGAAATTCTGAAATTGGATGGATAGTAATTCTTTAAATTTTTGATATATTTGGATGCCCCTGTGGATGTATTATAAGCACTAACAAATTTAGCCCCTAAAACACTTCTGCTTTCAAGCAAATTGAATAATCAAAATTTACCGGTGCTCCCGGTAAATTTCAAATATTTCAAATAGCGCCTAAGGCCATTCCATGATTGCTGTGACCATGAAAATATCAGAATATGCAGTTCTGATATATAATTTCCAAACGGGAATAGCAAATCGGTCGATTGTAGTCAAGAAACATTGTTTTAAAGCTAAAGTAATATCAGTCTTGAGAGGGCGCTATTCAACCTAAAGAGTTTATTATTTACAATTTCATCACTTTAGACTCGATTTCAACCGCGACAACGATCATTGAATATTGTAAAATCTCATATGCTTCCAATATGTTCATTTGAACCAAATTCATGACCCCATACCAAAACTTTGTAATACCTTTAAGTGAAATAGGGTGAAAAAGGTTTGTTGTGCGCAACAAAGACCCCTTGACCTTCTCATTGATTTTGTAATAATAGTCGGAAGAACATTACGATTTGTATCATTTCGTTTTGCCACGGTGGTATTTTTAAAGGAATTTACAGCGTCATAATTATGTGAGTGAGGCCTAACTAAGGTAGGAGTGTGATCGCAACATTATGGGAGCGTTATTATTTGGGTGAGGTCTGTGACCTTTTGTCCAAGGCATGCTATTAATCGTGTAAATTACTAGTCGATTGAATAAAAAACTTTTACATAAACGTGTTTCCTGCGGTCAAAACTTTGCCTTGATTGTTGTTCAACATGTGAGAGAAATATTCATCTTGATTATAAACTTTTATCATGAAGACTTTTTTAAATGGAATATGATGAGAAAGTAGCATCAATGTGAATCTCCCTTTCATTAATTTTTGATCCTATTATGTTACTTTTTTTCCAGTTGCAAAGTCATCACGAATTATGTTTCTAACCAAGGACCCTTGCAAAATATATTCAGAAACTTAATAGAAGAGATTTAAGAGCGAAACTTTCATTTCAAACAAACTAAATTATATATATATATATATATATATATATATATATTTTTTGGAGGGGGGTCACTAATATTTGCCTGAAACTATACAAACTTTAAAATACTTACATTTCCTTCAAAAGTGTTGGAGAGTACCTTTAACCAGGGAGGTGATAGAGAAGGAGTGGAAACTCTTGTAATTTATCCAAACGCATGCGTGAGTTCTAAAGCGTAACAATGGGATGTGTAACATTCCACTTGGCTTTGAAGTTCCATGCTCAGAGCGGGCAAAATTTCAGTGTAAATTATAATCTTTATATGGGGACTGTATTGGGAATAGTGCATCAAGCAATTTTTCAAATTTAGTACTCCGCCCTTCCTATAATTTGTGTGCCAGAGTTGGTAAAAGAAAAATTAGATCCTGACAAGAGCTCAATATTTTAGGATAATGCGCTTATTATCGCATGTTTTAATGTCCCGTCATTTAATCCATGATTTACCATCTTCGATAACTTTAAGTTTGCTAATGTGTGTTTTCGCGTGTTTTTGTATTTTTGCAGTTGGAAAAAAAAAGATGAAATTACACAAGTTTGTGTTCGCTTGTTCTGCCATTACACATTCAACAATTGATGAGAAATCATTGAAAGGGACAGCGAATATTTGCTGGGATACCATTTTCTGATGTAGGAATTCTAAATCCTGATATTTCATGCGCTCTTTTATCTCACCACCTGGTCAACAGTTGCAGATTAGCGCATAACTTTTCGGCGGCTTGGAGCATGGGGTCAAAGGAGAGCGGCTTGATTCCACTCCTTCTCTATCACCTCCCTAGCTGCTTTAACTTAATGTATTGCTCTAATAATCTTCAATTTGAGTTTCATTCAAACTTTACAGCTAGAAGACTATAGTCAATTTAGACACGGAGCTTGGTAGATTGATATTATTCAAACTTCCGTTATTGTGCCACTGCCCTGATAGCAGAGCGACGTCTTAAAGACGTCATATTTACGTCTTGTACTACGTCTTTAAGACGACATAACTTTACGTCAAAAAGACGTAAACTTGCACCTGCGTACGTCGTCGTGAGGACGTCATATATTAATGTGATTTTTACGTCTTACTGGTCAAAGGAAGACGTCTTCAAGACGTCAACTTGTACCATAGGAAGACGTCGTGTATACGTTGTATGGATATTAAATTTTGACGTGATATTTACATCTTATTGATAAAGAATAGACGCCTTCAAGACGGTAACTTGTATCAAAGGAAGACGTCGCACTGACGTCATATATTAATGTGATTTTTACGTCTTACTGGTAAAAAAAAGTCGTCTTTAAGACGTTAAATTGTAAAAAAGGAAGTCGTCGTACGGATGTCATATATTTATGTGGTTTTTACATCTTTTAAGTAAAAAATTACGTCTTAAAAGCATAAACTTGTATTAATAGCTAACATTGTACGGACTTGAATCTTTACAAAATTTGTACATCTTATTGGTTAAAAAGGACATCTTCAAGACGTAAATTTGTAGCAACGGAAGACATCATAAGGACACCAATTCGATGTACTTTTTATCCTTACATGAGCGTATGTCTTTTTTGTCCTCTAAATGACATCTATATGACCACCTGATCAAGGAAGAAAGTGTACAAATCACTCATTCTGAGCAATCACACAGTACAATCAAAGCAACAAATATTGCATCACATAATATATACATACCAGACAGAAAGTAATTTTCATATTTTTAATGTATATGTAAATGGTATGAAAAAGGATAACACAAACATATAAAATACTTATTTCTATACCTTCTTCTTCTTCTAACTTGCCTTCTATACGTACAGTGTCTTTCCATCCCCGTCCTGATACTTCTTCCAAAACATGCTGTATAAATACCCAGTGGCGGATCCAGGGGGCCAGGGGCCCGGGCCCCTAGAAAAAAAACAGGTAAAAACACCCTTAAAAAAAAAAAAAAAGTTGGGCCCCCTCCCCTGGCGCCCAAGGGGTGGCGGGGAAAAAAATAACCCTTCCCGTAGGAAAACATTTTTTTCGGGTGCCAAATTTTTTTTCTTCTGCTGATCGCTGCTGAGATGTGTGACGTCACATGTTGAACATGATTTGCACAAGCAGACGATGTCCCATGACATCTCACACATTTTCAGTGCCTGTTTCGTCGTCTTCTCTTCAGTTATTTCTCTTACTTCACTACCGTCAGACTAAATGTTTAATCTATTGCCTCACTCTAAACCCCGCGCATGGTATTATTTTGATGAAAAATGCAGCGATAACAAAATAAAGGAATCCGTCGCTTGTAAACAAAATAAGACGCCATTGTATTTTCAGCTGCATACACCGCGGTATGTTGGGCGTTTCAAGAGGGAACAAATGCGTCCATGCTTTCATTCCTGGGGGTTTAAAATTTGAAAGTGTGGTTTCTTTGATTGTTCATTAACCCCTATCCTGTGTATTTACAAACAAAAGAATTTAGTTATCAGAATCGGGGTCATATCCCTTTTTGAATGGTGTAAAATTCCATCACATTTATATAGACTAAACTCATTATAATTTGAGAAATAATAGCATTGCAATTATGTTCATTCTTTATGGGATGTCGTCTGCTTGGGCAGGATTGGTTCATATTGTGACGTCATTAAAACATCGTTATTTTTCTGGCGAATCTCTCGCATATCCCAGATGCTATGGAGGTGGTTTTATTTGTATTTTTATAAATCATCCGATTTGTAGTTGACCTACAACTTGTACGATGGCCATCTATTAGCTTACCAGTTTCTAGTAATATGTTATTTGCCATATTTGTGATTTTCTTTGAACCCGCACTTTAAAAAGGCACATGCAAATGAAGTATAAAACTATACAATCTATATCACACTCAAGAGAAAATGGCACAAATGATAAACACATGGCTTAGCTTAGTTATCTCTTTCACTCAAAAGAAACAAGTTGGCAGCAAGGGGAACAGGGAGAGCTACGCTGATACCTGCAGAGTTTTCTGATGATGGTTGCTTGCCCGTTGAAACCACGATGTTCGCATTTGGCGATACAGCATATTGGAAAACTGTGCAGAAATCGGCTCAACTGTACCTATTCTCTGTGCTAGAAACCTGCTTCTTACGGGCACATGACTTAAATATAAGAAAAGGCATTACTGGCAGTGGCAACTTTCATTCTTATAAATATCATCAAAGATTTTGTTTGCGAATACAGAAGCTGAAGTATAAAAACACAATTTTGATCAGATTAAACATTCCTGCCAGTACGACTGGCTCAATTGGGTGATTCCAAGGTGACTGTGCAATATTGATGCAGAAGATATTTCCAACTTTAAGATAAAATAGCAAGCATGATGAAAAAGTTTTGCACAAACAGATATATTCCATTGCTAATGTCACAACATTCATTTGGCAAGTTTGAAACTCCTGGGGGTATTTTCACAAAGAATTAAAATTTAACTTAGATTCTATGTACCGCCATATTGTGCTTTCAAAATCACAGGTACAATCCAACAATTTTATACTTTTAACTACTAAAAAATTCTCAAACCACAAAGATATTTATGGTTTTCTTAGAAGGCGCCACAGTGTGACACCCTTTAACAGTTGATTCTCCCAATAAATTTTTGAATTTTCCCCAACCGTTTTTCCATCGTTCGTTCGTACGAAGAATATCAAGGAGTACATCATCTAAATAGGAAGATCCTTATTTAGCCAACGGATTGTCTCATCATCGAGCTCTCGAAGTCCAGAAGCACCGTGAGGGATTTGTAGATAGGACAAGCATCGATGACATGATCCATAGTTTGGATCTCTCCACAGGCACAGTTTGGCGATGGATCAGCTCCAATTTTATGCAGGAAGTATTGTGTACGGCCAACTCCAATTCTGATACGGTTGAGGTTGACCCAGGCTTTTCTTGAGAGGCCGCTGCCACTTGGTTTTGCACAGGGCTCTGGGATGAACTCCTTCAAGTTGGTAGTAGACGAATTCCACTGGTCTGACCGGCGGTTTGCTATCCAGGTGGGTAAGGTGGAGGGGGGCTTCTCAAACGGCAGCTCAGCAGACTGTGTTGCAGGAACAAGGGGCAGGAACAAGGCATCTCTGTCATGCTTTTGGGCAAGCTTAGTGTACTGCACATCTCGTGACTCTCGTCTGAGCTGAAAATAAGATATAAAACAGGCCTTTAAAAAACTTTCAACACTTAAATGTTTGGAAAAGGTATATAGAGCCAATTCTTTGCTTTGTGATGATTTACATTCACCTAAAATTAAATTAAATTATAATAATATAATTGGGAGAATTAAGGAATCGATCACATCAGTTTTTCCCAATTGTTATCATTAATAATGGTCTTTTTCACTCAAACTTTCAGATTATCTTTAATTGTACATCTAACATTGAAGTCAATACCTTAGCACCATTATCTCTCATCTGAACAATGTAACCAAGTCCCTTTATGGCTCGTTCAGATATGATGCTACAAAACATTCAAAACCGCAGAGTATTTTTTAATATTGACATAAAGTTCAATATGCTTTACATTTCTGTATATTATAAAACAGAGCTCACTGAATTCGCGCAGTCCAAAACATACAGGTCATTTGTTGCCATTCACTTTACACATAAACCAAATCTGCATCATTTTTTAAAAATTTGTTGGCGGTTCACGTGCCGTACCTGAGCAAGTCTTAATTGCTTAAGAATGGAATCGATTTGTAGTGCATTTACCTCACTCAATTTTTCTCTATTATCAACTTATATATAATACACAGGTTTTAGGAACCGATATGAAGGGGGTGGGGGGGTGAGCATGAGACAGAGCATATCAAGTGTACTACATAATAGCAGGTCAACTTCATAAATAGTCATTACAAATATACGCAAAATACTGATTTTTTTTTACCCAAATCATTATGTCAGTTTGTAAACCCTGTAATTCGTTAAAATTGCAAGTGACATGATTCAGTTCTACAGCTTTGCCATTCAGGTTTGTGGCTACACCTCACCCCTCGATCCCCATCCCCCGCCCCAATCTCTCTCTATAATGGAGGGAAAAAATAACCTGAAATATTTCTTGCAGTTATGCTATCGGGTGAGTGTAGATATCATTTTGGAAATATACCTCTTCAGCTTGGACTCACGGTTTAGCTTTTGGGTGGAATCTCCTGTTTTATGCACTGCTTTCAGATCCAGGGTACATAATGCGCAAAGAATTCTAATGGATGAAGAAAGCAAAAAGAAAGGAATACAATTAAGAAAAACTTTTATATATTTTAAAACTGAAATGTTAACAATTAATTAAATAATGAATTCTGCCAGAAAAGTACTGCTTGGTAAGATTTATCAGAAATAATTTCTCATTGCTCACAAACATAATGTAAACACACCTTTGGATTTTAAACTTTTGTTGGCAATGCAAAACGTGATTCAGGATTTTTTTGTAAATTATCAATACAATTCTAGTTTGCTGATGAGGGTAGAATAAAAGCTCCTTGATCGACCTATGCTGGGGAAATAAAAATGTTTGAAACTCGCAAAATATGGTTGGTTATTGCAACATACCTGCAGGTTTTAGTGATCTGAAATTAATTGAATTATATATATATACTGGTATATATACTGTATATTTGAAACTACCGGTAAGGAAAAATACGCCTTTCAAATGAAATGATCAATTCTGTAGTGTCTAATTAGTCAGTGATCATGCACAATATAACAAATAAATTAATGTACAGAAATAATACAAGTACATGTACACATTTACCGATGACTTCAACTTTTTCATGAGGCTGCTGATCCTAATTAAGGAACATCCAGAAGGTTGAGAGAAAGTAGCATTTTCTGCATGGTCTCACGTCAATCTATTGTGGCCACAATATGTGCTTTGAATCCACTGCTTTGACGAAAGATGTTAAAAAGATGCGTACAATTAATGAGAAAATAAATAACGTTAAAACAAAATGAATGGTTGATAATGTATGCATGTGCAACACATGTATACGCCTACTACAAACTTCTTTGTACAGCCTGTGGGGAAAGAATTTTGTTTACCATTTACGGGTCTAACCGATTATTTCCAGATAAGGCTTCTGATTACGGTAGCCTATAGGAACACACCATGAACTGATTAGAGTTTATACCATTAAAACAATTTATGGTCACAGAAATTTGTGCACTGACATCTTCAAAGGTGAAGTTTTTTCCTGATACATTTGCTGTCTAAAGACTAAACTCTGTAGAAACGACTTGTTTAAGGTTATATGTATGTGACACAAGACACAATGCTTTATTCCTCTGCGCATCGATCGCACACGCAAAGCTCAATTTCCAGACATCATGGGCCCGGTCTTATAAAAAATTGCAATTGATTCAAATCATTTAGCTGCGCAAATAAACAATTTATTCTTAGGCTATAGCGCCTCTGAGGCTCTGTATCTGTAGAACAAGAATTACAAGATTAACTTATGTCTTATTAGTTACAGGTGTATGTTAATACATAATAGACCCTCCTGATCGAACCATGAATTTTAGACGTTTTATATGTTGGAAGTGGAACATGCAGATGCAAAAGTAGTCCGGCACTACATCACATCAACATTACCGCTTCAGCCAATTTGAAGTGCATACGTTACGTATTCGGTATAGTGAATCCGGGCTTGGTGGGCCAACTGATTACAACTTTCACAAAATCATAACTTTCTTATATTTTAATAGATCTAGGGTAGTAGGGCCAGTAGGGGGCCTAGACTATAGGCTATATTTAGTTAGACCGAAAATTTCTGTCTCGATCTTTCGTTCGTAATTATAGCCTCTGATTTGGGTAGGGTCGACTCCTCTCTTTACGACTTAATTAGATCGATCGAACCACCAAATTCCGGCCAAACTTTTGGAATAAAATGTCACTTTAGCGGATTCATATCTGATGCATTTTATTTTTGAAAATTAGGCCTAGGCTAAACATCGGTTCCACTTACCAGATTGACTCATTGATGCGTTTAACTTCCTTTTTAAGGGTCTTTTTTTCCCGATTTTCTTTCTTTGAAATTGAACTCGGCTCCGTGTTGAAACTGTTACTGCGCATGCGCTGCAAAAATTTCGACGAAGACTGAAATCAGGAAAAAAAGTGACCCTCTTAAACGCATCATACAGTCAATCCGGTAAGTGGAACCGATGTAGATCTAGAGTCTAGACTATATATTTAAGTCCAAAAGCGTTTGCAGAGCAGACCCTATGGTCGGCTTCTAGCTGTTTCTACAAAAACTGTAAGTCTAAAGAGAGGAGCCGACCCTACCCAAATCAGACTAATCAGAGTCAATGAACGAAAGAGACAGAAATTTTCGGTCTAAATAGATCTATCATCTATAGGTCGATCTAGTCAGATTTTATTGAAACTTTCATCAGTTTGCTTCGAATTGAAAAATAAGAGATCTCTTATTTTTCTGCTTTCTTTTACTTTTAGTTTGAGAGTAGATCCTAGTTGTATATTTGGGTTGGATTCCCCTTTAAAGTCATGTGTAGGCAAATGAATAAACTTTGCTTTAAATGATGACCCATTAACCAACCCACTCCAGCAAAGCATAGAGAGTCAATACTGCGTATGGACCTCGATCTAGCGCTGTACAATGTGCTAATAGTTAATATTGTGATGAAAAGCCCTCTAGATGGATTAATTTATATTTCTAATTTCTGCTTATAATTGCAGCTTCAAACTTGAGAGGATTTTTTATTCTTAGTCGGTGGCTCATGGAGTTACACCGCACTACGTTAATACGTGTATTGTCACTGTTGTATTGAATGAATGAAATTCCAGTGATCAGCTGTTCGATCAGCTGAACTGTGGCCTATATCTCTGATTAGACTGAAATACTTTCTTTCATTATCTATTTAGTGCGTACGCACAGATTTAAGACTGAGAAACTAGTGCAGTCTCATAGAATTTCTCAAGTGCGCGTACACTTTCACCTGAAAGTCACATGAAGGTTACTACGGCAGATTCCATATATGGGACCGTTAATTAAGGTCATTTTTTTGTGTCGGTAAAAGATGTTTGAAATAAGACAAAAATATGACTCACAGTATGTGTGATTCCTTGGAAGTTGTTTTTATTGACATTTATTTCATACATTCATAAAATACAGTGCAAATATGTGTTATTTACCTTAATGCTGGAACAAGTTCCCGTGAAGGATTTTTGGTTTCTACCACTGCGTACGGACGGTGCGTGCACAGTTGTTTTACGTTGCGGTCTATGGAGGTTTCGTATCGCGGAGACACAAATTTTGGGTAATTTTTGGGGCCCGAAAAAGTATAAATAGGGGTGCTTTTCGCCAGATTTGGTGACTTGTTTTTGGAGCCGGAACCTTCCCCTTTCTCTTAAGACTTGAAGAGTTACAGCTACTGAGCTAGTACAGTACAGTTCCCAGTTCTTATTAGACTTGAGCATATAGCTTCGTGAGTACTTCTTATCATTAATAGATAATACTGAATTCAATTCAAGGGTTTTCAGTACGTGAGATGGCTTATTCTATTTTTGGAACCAAATTGGGATTTTCGTCACCTTTGTTGGTTAGTGACGATTTTGGCATCTACATGTACGTCTCGTCACCGGTATGGTTGACTGCAAATTTATTAAACATTTTATAGCGTTTGCTCAGAAATGGTATGAATGTGAAGTGATTGGAAATTCTTGGAATTTAGACCTATTGTCTTTCTGGAATTCAATAGATGGAATATTTGTTATTTATTTAGAAAACATACAGCTATATGAGATCATTCATGAATACAATAATATTTTGAATGTAACTAGAATTAACAACATTGGTACTTATTTCTTTCTTATATTTTCTTTCATGCATGTAGTAAACAAGTAACCACCATGAATGCTAGGGTACTAAGATCAGGGGTTACGTAGTCAAGCATACACCCTTAATTTAGTGATTTAATTTACATTATATTTTATATTATATTTGATTATATTTATATTTAGGCTAATGAATTGTACTTAGGAATTACATGGATCAATTATAGATTGAGACATAGTGCAGCTACATGTAAATAGCACGATATGCATAATTAATTTGATGGCAATTGCTTGTAAATAACTAAATTTAAATCATTATTACATTGGACATAATTACCTATAACTTAAGACTTGGGTAAACAATTTTTATACAGACATATCGTAATGTACTTAAGTAGGTATAGACTGAAGTAGAACTGGTAGCCATAATTTAATGAATTATGCTAGTAAACAGGCATAAAAGAAGTTATTAATGTGTCCTAATTATGACATAAGTTTTACGCACTTAAGTCTTAAGTAAGACTAAGTGTATGGTTTGGAAGTTTGTTCTTGTTTAATGTCCACTCAGACAGTTAGGGACGTGGTTAGGATTTTGTATACACTCCTAATGCTTATATAGTTGGGTACCGTGAGAGAATATTCTTGAACCCGTAATAGTTAGGGGCCCAGGTGGGTCACGATGCTTTTTATTACATAGAATGATGGATAGAACAAGCCTTTCACCGACATCGTGAGTGGGGGTTTTGTATGTGCAGATAAGCAGGTTAACAAGGCCCGTTGAGAGGTTGATAGGTAGCTGTATTTCAGGAGAAAGTTATTTGATGTATGACTTTTATTATGGTTGGTGACTATACATGTAGGTATAGCAGGGACATGTTATTGACTACTGCAGGCAGTAAGATAGGATTTCTCACACGAGTCCGAGACGCCAGAAAAGCTCCTTTGATTTTTAGAATCATTGTGGATTAGTAGTGGACAGTTTAAAGAATGAATGGACTTCTGAATAAGAACACGACTCTACGGAGTATAAAAATGTAGAATGTATAGTTATTAGAATGGGGATTAAATACCCCCCCCCCCTTAATCTAATTCAAGGGGTTATTATTAAGTAACTCTAAGCGTAAATTACTAAGGCTACTAGTAAGTAAAAATCTAACTTAAGCTATAAGTTACTTGTATTAGTAATTAAACTCTTAGGTAAACAAATAAGTAGGATTACTTCTATTTACATGTACTTAATGTTCGTTATACTCGGTATTGAAATTAACTTATAAATGTCAACATTTATGCACATTATTGAGGCTTACAGAAATGTTCAAGAGTTTTATCATTAATAAAGTTCTGTTGAACTTTATATCATTTCGTGGAATTCAATTTCTTTTGTCGTATGATGCACACTGTGAGAGATTTGGAATGAAAGAATGATGAGCAGGTACTTTAACTTAGTAGAGTGAATTCAGTGATTGATTGGGTAGCGATCATGCTGTTTGTTGATGTGGAGTTAGGAAACAGATACGATTATAATGTAGGCTAAATAGGCTTTGGAAGAAGTTAAGTAGACCGCCCCTGTATACTTCAGGAAAACGAACCACCATCGAAGCTCAGGCTAGAATAATGAGTTAACATCTTCAGCTGATATAAAAGTTGACAGCTTATTATTCAATCTAAACGCTACAAGTGAAACCATGGGTGAGAACGTTGTATTGATGGAGAGAAACTGGTGTGATTATTTTATATAGTTATATATAGTTATATTTTTGGAGGTTTGAGAGGGTTTCACGTTACAATATGCAGCAATTTCACACGTGAATAGTCAATAGATCTACACTTATAACATACAAATGCACACAATCATGCCGATAAAACTGTAAGCAAGTTTGACAGTGGACTCGCGATTTTAATTTTTAAATTATTCTTTCTAACATCGGTGAGTTGAAAAAAATTGTATTTTACTGCTATTTAGCTTAATTTAGGTGTCATCAATTGTCACTAAAGACTGTACTCTGTAGTAAATTAAGTACCGATTTGGAGTGAAATCAGTTTACTAGTTTTGTACAGTACGTGGTGTTTGAAATTTTGAGATCAATAGAACAGGTTTTAATACACAGCCAGGATAGCGATGCAGATATGTGTGCCCCCAACCATGCATCCCATCAACAGGATCAAGATGTTACATAAAAATACATAAATGGGAACATACATGTAGTTGTAGTGACGCAGCCCGAGCCACTATGGCTCTCCCGCACCATGTGTGTCAAGGCGAGCGACGCCTCCGCGGCACTCGCCGGAGGTGTCTTGTTGGGGTAAAATTATGTAATAATCAGTTATATGTCGAACCAGAGCTAAATGTCGTTGGACGCACCTTTTGACTAGTTGAGGCACTCCTAGCTTCAAACCTTCGTCCCCGACTCTACTCGGCTCACCATACTTAACCTGTACGTCTTCGCATGGAGCTCCTGCTACGTATACGCCTTCCGTACGGTGTGCCCCAGGAGTTCGGTAGCGACGGCGACAGCTCATTTATGGTAGGAGTATCATAGTAGTTTTATTCCCTTTAAGTAAGTCCAGTAATTATTAGTAGTAGTTAAGCGTAACAGATATTTCTGGTACCGCTCGGCACCATGCACAATGGCGTAATCGCTTTTTTAGTCGAATCTGTGAGGGATATTTTTTAGTCGCACACGTGCGGGCCGCCATCTTGGCTGCATAGACCGCCGTGTTGTAGGGATTTTCAATATTTGAAACTTTATTCGTAGGGCCTCATAATTATATTAAGCTTATATTTTTTCATTTTGTACCGAGTTCTTGTTGTAGACTAGTATTTTAGGGACTCGTTGATAATTTTTACGGCCGTATTTCGATATTTAACATCGTTTTCAGTCAATTTTGTACTTTAAATTAGTCACTTTATTTCCATTCAAACGGCCGTATTTTGGGTCGTAGTAGCGAGCTTTCGATTTAGGCACCCGACGTGGGCTACGACGCGTGACGTCATATTTATCCACTGCGCATGTGCGAGCTTCTGGGCCCACGTTCCCTTCCAAATCACACGACGGGAGTCGGGGGCAATTTCCGTGAATCCCCGTCGTCGTGAAAACGGCAACGTGGGTGCAGTTTCCTCAGTATCCCTGTTGTTATCATTCTATCATTTTTTTTCTGTCTAAATTTCCTTATGTTTTCTTTGTTTTCATCATTCTATCACTTTCTCTTTCCTTATGTTATTCTTTGTTTCTTCCTTCTATCACCTTCTCTAATGTTATTCTATGTTTTATCATTCTATCACTTTCTCTTTCTGTCTTTCCTTATGTTATTCTTTGTTTTATCATTCTATCACTTTCTGTCTTTCCTTATGTTATTCTTTGTTTCTTCCTTCTATTACCTTCTCTTATGTTATTCCTTGTTTTTATCATTCTATCACTTTCTGTCTTTCCTTATGTTATTCTTTGTTTCTTCCTTCTATCACCTTATCTTATGTTATTCCTTGTTTTTATCATTCTATCACTTTCTGTCTTTCCTTATGTTATTCTTTGTTTCTTCCTTCTATTACCTTCTCTTATGTTATTCCTTGTTTTTATCATTCTATCACTTTCTGTCTTTCCTTATGTTATTCTTTGTTTCTTCCTTCTATTACCTTTTCTTATGTTATTCCTTGTTTTCATCATTCTATCACTTTCTGTCTTTCCTTATGTTATTCTTTGTTTCTTCCTTCTATTACCTTCTCTTATGTTATTCCTTGTTTTCATCATTCTATCACTTTCTCTTTCTGTCTTTCCTTATGTTGTTCTTTGTTTCTTCCTTCTATTACCTTCTCTTATGTTATTCCTTGTTTTTATCATTCTATCACTTTCTGTCTTTCCTTATGTTATTCTTTGTTTCTTCCTTCTATCACCTTCTCTTATGTTATTCCTTGTTTTTATCATTCTATCACTTTCTGTCTTTCCTTATGTTATTCTTTGTTTCTTTCTTCTATTACCTTCTCTTATGTTATTCCTTGTTTTTATCATTCTATCACTTTCTGTCTTTCCTTATGTTATTCTTTGTTTCTTCCTTCTATCACCTTCTCTTATGTTATTCCTTGTTTTTATCATTCCATCACTTTCTGTCTTTCCTTATGTTATTCTTTGTTTCTTCCTTCTATTACCTTCTCTTATTGCAATGACGACCTTCTATTCGTCATTGCCTTGTTTTCGTTCACATTCTGCCCAATTAATATACTTATCCTTATCGTCCGGAAATCCCATTCGTTTTGCACGTAGTGCTTGTTATTCCTAGTTAGGTGCTTTCCTCAAGTCCTTTTCCTTTCAAATTTCGTATGCGTAATCTCTGATATCTCATCAAGGTCACCTACTTTTCGATTTTCGAAATCACTCATGCATAACCATCCAGGCGCCATTTTGTCCGTTTCTGGTCCATTTTAAGGCCTTTCTTCATTCCTTCCTATCTCCACTATCCTAGATCCTACAAACTTCTAACAAATTCCTTTAGATAGTCTAAGAGATGTTCTTTCATCTGCGACATATAACTTGACCTTCAAAATGCCATCTTCATAGTCAAAATTCAAATCTGAAACCGACTCCGTCAACAATCTCTCAAATTCTTGAAAAATAGACCCTACAAATCTAAAAATTGCAATAACTTTCTTTAACCAATTCCGTTCCGTCTCATCTTCTCGCAGTATCTTTATTTCATAATTGCACATAGCCATGCCAAATTTTACGCTCCAATGACTATGCAAAACATAAATAGCGCCCTCTAAAGTTCTGGGAATTGGCTTTCTTTCTGTGGCCGTATCTCCATCATGGCTTGGCAGACCCGTACCCTTTTTTGGATTTAGATACTCGAACATATGCCCTTTCCAGCCATACACAAAATTATGTACCCTAACACTGACCGACTTTGCGAAAAATGCCCTCCAAATTCGCCATTTTCAAGAAAATTGAGAAATAACTTCAACTTGCTCTAAATTGGCGATCTTTATACCTACATCAATGAAACTTGGCAGACATATGTATCCATATACGTGACAACTGTCTGCCAAGTTTGGTAAAATTCGAACGTGTCAGCGCAAAGTTATCGCCAAAATGATGAATTTACTATGCATTACGTAATAGCGCGTTTAATGCGTGCAATACATTGCGCGAAGATAACAGTGGTGTCAAACTGACCGCAATAAAGTGCCCTTTCGAATGATACCAAGTATAGTATATGTTCACACAGAAAATTGTGAATAAATCGCATTTAAACAAAGGTCACTACACGAATTCCGCCGAGTTTCCGCCCGAATCTAACACGTATCGGCTATGACGTCATTTTTTCAGACTGCTTTTCGCCCCTTAAACGTCCTTTTTTTCCTTGAAAATTTGCAGTGACATGCCGAATTGCAATACGCAGGGCACCTCGTGGCCGGATTTTTGAAATTGGTCAATGGGGCCATTTAAGACGCCATTTTGTCCTATAAATCTATTTTACATCACGTGTTTCGATAGGATTATCATAGAAAAACAGAGAGTTGTTTACAATAACAACCATGAAATCCTCTTTCTAATGATACCAAATACGGCCCATAAAGAGACATAAAGAGAGAGAAAAAACAATTTAACTCCGGTCATAATACAGATTCTGTACGTTTTCCGCCCATGCATTACACGCATTGTCTATGGGGCATATCGGGTTCACGCTTTTGGCCCCAGAACGATCTTGATTGCAATGACGAACATGCACCAAATCCCATTGGTTTTTGCACGCAGTGCTTGCGAGCCCTTTCTAGGTTCTTTCCCTATCCCAATTTCTTTCAAACTTCGTAGGCATAGTCACCATCCCATCAAGGTCACTGTTGAGGCCTTTCTTTCGCCCTACCTATCTCCAATATCACAGAAGCTACAGACTTCGTACAAATTGCTCTGGATAGTTCGAGAGAAGCTCTTTCGTTGGTATTGTTTGGTTTAATCTATCAATTTACATTGTTTCTCTTAATATTTCATTATCAGCAGGGCCTATATGTTTCCTTATCATATCATTTCCTATATTTCCTCATATTATTTTTTGCTTTCATTCACCCCCCCCCCACCTCACTTTGAAAAACGTTCATACATTTTGTTCTGCACCCCCCAAAAAAAAAAAAAAAAAAAAAAATGTGTTTGCTCATTACGCCACTGCTCCCTCGTCCCTCACAATTCGACCCCTCCGGTCAAGAAAAAAAAAATCGCCGCCCCTACATGGAATCCCTCCGATCACGAAGTCGGGGGGCCGGGGAAATGCTCTTTCGTTTGACACGTATAAACACGGCGTCATTGCACGCACATCGTTGTGACACGATTGCATTTCTAGTGTTATTCCTTGTTTTTATCATTCTATCACTTTCTGTCTTTCCTTATGTTATTCTTTGTTTCTTCCTTCTATCACCTTTTCTTGTGTTATTTTTTTTTATCATTCTAACTTTCTTTTTCTGTCATCCTTATGTTATTCTTCGTATCAGATTTTCGCGCATTGTGAATTTATTACCTGATTTAATCACCTGGGCCCCGTATAACAAAGAGTTGATATCAATCGTAACTTATTTGCGATTGATATCAATCGCAACCATGTACATAAGAGATAGGAGAATGCAAACTTGCGATTGATTGGAGGACTTACGATTGATTTGGATCAATCGTAACTCTTTGTAAGACGGGGCCCAGATCTCAAAAAATGGTCACGTGACCGACGAAAGCACCGTCGTGAAAAATCGAAAGCACTGCCGCGAAGGGAACGGACGTGAGCTGCGCAACGTCTCCACGCTCCAGTACCTCTAGTAGCCGACGTCCGGTGCCTAAATCGAAAGCTCGCTAGTCTTGCCAGGATCGAGGACGGGGGTGTATTAGTTTTCGGCCATCTCCACCGAGCCCTATACCGCGAAGCGAAATTCGACTTTCGCGGTGTTTTTTCGGTGGAGGTATATGGCCGTTTAAGCATATAGCTATAGGTAGGATATTAGGTAAGCCATCTCTATACCGAGCACTATATACCGCGAAGCGAAATTCGACTTTCGCGGTGTTTTTTCGGTAGAGGTATATATGGTTGTTTAAGTAAGAAACTATAGGATTATGTAAGAAACTAAGTAGGATTATTTAGTTAGCAATTAAAGAGAAGGTGGAGTTCTGCATGGTAATGGTGAAAAAAAACATTGAAACAGTTCCTCTTCAAAATCACACTGATTGTTAAGTAGTACAAATAAATGACTCTTGCTAAAGGAATTTGAACGAAATTGTGTAATTGCAGCATGAGAAATGAGCAAAATAAACGTTGAATATTTCATCGGTCGGGTGAGTCTCAAACCGAATTCAAAATTACTGATTATGTCTGTTTGGCTCCCTCTTTGGGCAAGAACCAGACTTCATCCTCTCCGTGGGCGATTCATTCGAGCCAAACCCACACTACACAAGCAAGCGAAAACGCTCTTTCAGCTTACAATCAGCCGGTTGTGTTATTTAGTTACATGTACATTTCTTCAGCTTGCATGCGCACCGCACATGTGACGAGGAGTTCTCTCGTGTATCAATAAAATCAACGCATGCACTCATTTCTTATCATCAAAATACTCCACAAAATAATAAACAGCCACATACTAATAGCTTTCTGTGGAATAAAGAATGTACAACGATCTACGCTATATACCAATACGTGACGATACACAAGTCCAGATTCTATGGAACGCCATCGCCGCCATAATTATATCGCACGCGAGCTTGCGGTACTGAGTAGTAGCTTGCGGTAGTTATAGTTGTAGTGCTTGCGGAACTGAGTGGTTACTTGCGGTAATTGGTCGGCCAATGACTGTGCAGGATTATCGTTTACGTACACAAAACGAGATAGACAGTACCGCATGTTAAACGTGTGTACGTATATTTAACTCCGGCAAATCAGAGCACTTGTTATAGCGGGCCGCCGGGCTAATTAGCCTTGTCGCTGCGCGCCGTGTCGCGAATTTTGTTATGCAAAGGTACATGATCGAGGCGAGTACACTAAATGTGTTAGTGTTACAGTATAGTTCGTACTATTTATAGTATTTGTAATGCTAGGATTCCACTGGGCCAGCGCCAGTTGGTGCCAGTTCGCGCCAAAGATTATGTGATTGGCGCGTAGTGGCTCGCTGTGGCGCCGAATTAATGTCCGCTCGGCATGTGTCGCCAAGTGGAATAAACTGGGTACCATATGGCGTGCGCCAAATGCCACCCGGCTTGCTCCAAAATGTTGCGCCAGTTTGCGCCAGTTCGCGCCATTACACGGCCATTTGATTCCAAAATTCACCCTGTTGGCGCCATTCGCGCCAATAGACGGCTACTTTGCGCCACTTGGTGATTAGTTTGTGCCAAAGGTCGCCAAATTGGTTTGAACTTGCCGCCGCTTGGCGCTACTTGCCGACTATATAAATACCGGCCATCGGCTACCTGGTTCAGACCCTCCTCAGCTGCTGTATGAACAACATCTCTACTAAATATTTACGATTTTGATGTGTCTGAGGCTTTTGATAATGTTGGAGTGATGATGCTGCTCCATCAGAAGATGATGAGAGATGCTGAGGTGGCCACTGCCTATCAACTTATGCTGGCCAATCCTGAAGAAGAAGAGCCTCCTAAGAAGAAAAGGAAGCACAACTGGTGGTTTAGACCCATGCTCCACCCACAGTTGAGGGCCGAACGTGGACAGTACCACACTTTGATGGAAGAGCTGAGGGAGAATGACAGGAGGAATTTCAAGAACTACACCAGGGTGTCCCCAGAGATGTTTGATGACCTGTTGGTAAGGCTTACACCACACTTGCAGAAGAAGGACACCCACTTCAGGAAGGCCATTCCCCCTGGTCTCAAGTTGTCCGTCTTCTTGCGCCATCTCGCCACTGGGGCCACCTATGCCGAGCTGTCTTACAACTTCCGAGTGGGCAAGGAAACCATCCAGAAGTTTGTCCCTGATGTAGCCAGAGCGATAGTGGATGAGTATGCTGCAGAAGTCATCTCCCTCCCCACAACCAATGAAGGCTGGCTTGAGGTTGCAGGTGATTTTGAAGCCAGATGGAATCTTCCTCACTGTCTGGGAGCCTATGATGGACAGCACATCCGTCTCCAGATCGATGTGGGTGGGGTTGGCCATCAGTCTGATGCCCAGATCTACAACAACAGTGAACTGAAGGAGTGCATTGAAGCTGGCACTTTAGGCATCCCAGATCCAGCTCCTCTTCCCCATGATGATGAAGAGCACCCTATGCCGTACTTCTTCGTGGGAGACGATGCCTTCGCCATGAGGACGTACATGATGAAGCCATATGGCCGTCGTAACATGGACCAACAGCTGAAGATCTTCAACTACAGGCTGTCCAGGGCAAGGCGTGTGGTTGAAAATGCCTTTGGTATTCTGGCTCTGCGGTTCCAGTGCTTCCTTGGCCAGATGAGACAGGAACCAGACACAGTCCGCCTGCTCGTTGAAGCTGCCGTCATGCTGCACAACCTCATCAGGAAGCGCTATCAGGCACTGGACGTCCGCATGTTGGACCAGGAGGATGCCCAGCACAACCTCATCCCTAGAGCTTGGAGAACTGCCGCCACCACTGAGGATTTGAACAGGCCCATCAGGGGAAACAGGGACACTGAGATTGCCAAACGCCAGAGGGATACGCTCAAGTATTACTTCAACAGTGCGGGAGCGGTTGCATGGCAGGATAAGATTGTCTAGACAAGAGTTGTAGTACTTTTGCACAGGAGTAAAGACTGTTTTAGAAAACATTGATTGTGATATTGTATTTCACTATGGACTGGTGTGATGCATTGGTTAACAAAGTGCTCTTTGTCATATTGTATTGTTGTATGAAAACATTTGTCATATTGAATTGTGTTATGAAAACCTCAACTTTATTACATTGTAATAAAGCCCAACACTCATGACAATTATTTCTTTGTGTTAATATGTCCTATAAATGATAAAGGTGTAGTACTGAAATGTTATTTGTAGAATGCAAAATTTATTAATGTTTAGCAGTTAAATAAGAAAATGTCTACCAAATATTCCTAAATGTAATTTATTTCCTAAACTGCTAAGTACTTTTGCTGTTTGGTAAATTATTAAATAGCAAAAGTAAATAGTAATTTAAGAAAAAAATACATGCATTAATATTTGGCAGTATTTATTATTTCACTGTTAAACATTTAAGTCATTCTACCAATTGGCCCAGAACAATATATTATTCACAACACCTTTGTAACAAGACAACAATAAATCACAAATGACATTTTTTATGGTATTTTAATGACATAACAAAAATATGCATACATCACACACTTACAAAAAACAGTCACCCAACTGTCCAATCACATTCATGAACACATTAAAGCTCCATGAATAAGTGTCAATCATAGTAAGAAACACAATGCTCCTTAAGTGTCAAAAATAGTGAGAAACACAATGCTCCATAACTGTCAATAAAAACACTGCTACTCCTGTTCTGAGTCCTCACTGGACGGTTCTGCCTGTGTGGTGCCGGTTCTGGAGGGGGCACTGGCGGTGGGTTGCTGGGCTGTGTACTCCCTCATGTAGCCACATAACTGGCTCCCCCACACTGAATTTGTTGGAGGATTGGCCTGCCACTGCCAGGGGTTGGGTTGCCACATCTGGCCAGATGCATCAACCTGGGCCTGGAGAGGAGGCTGTCCAGAAGAAGGCCCAGGTTGAGCGAACTGCTGCCTTGACTGTTGCTGCTGGAACTGGGGTGCGGTCTGCTGTTGTGGCTGCTGCTGCTGTGGCTGGAACTGGGGTGCTTGCTGGGGGGTTGGCTGGGGAGCTTGCTGAGGGGCTTGCTGCTACTGCTGACCACGCCTCTGGTCCACGTCCCTCAGAGCAGCCTGCACAATGTCATTGACGGCACCAGAGGCTTGGTGATAAATTTCATCTGGCATTATCCTGAGGGAGGAGGTGACGTACCTGCCAAAGTCTATGCGCTGCTGCACCTGGGGCTCAACATGGGCTTGACCCTGGCCTGCCAGGTAGTGTAGGATGTCCCTGGTCTGCTCCTGCTACTTTCGATGATGTCACGGAGTGGGTCTCTGGGCAGGGGAGCAAGAGCAGGTGCAGCAGGACCAGGAGGCGGAGGCCAAGCTGGAGGGAGCACAGCCAGCAGCAGCAGCAGCAGGGGCTGGACGGCCAGCATCAGCAGGAGTTGGGCTGTGGCGGTCCCCATCTTCATCCTCAGCATCCTCCTCGAGGTCGCTCTCAGTAGTGGCGGCTGTTGCTGTGCGGGCTGCGGCCAGTGGTGCTTGAAGCTGCTTTGGTAAATGACAAAGCATATTAAGTATTACTTTATGAGGTTGTATGTTGAAAATATACGTGATTCATTTGCCAATTATTATGAGGAAATATTTTCAGAAATTTCTAGATGTCAAATTGCATGTTCTATCTTGACAATTGTCAAATAAATTCTAATAAACTTAACAGTTTTAGGTTTATTTACAAAGAGTTATTTTAAAGTGTGAAGAGTATGATTGGTTGCATGTTCAATCCAATTTTACATGATGTTATTCAATGTTGTACTTGGGATATATAACTTTACTTTTGATATATTGGCTATTATTTGTTCTCATAATGGAAATGACATCAATAATTTTGTCAGCCAGCGTTATAACAGTTTGGACATAACATTAAATACTTCCAGATGGGGTCGAGCGGATGTTCACTTCATAAACAAACGGCATCAGGAACTCCCACCGGTCCCACCTCTGCAGACTGTGGAAGCTCCAGCCCGCCTGCCCCGACTTCCGATACTTCTTGCGAAGCTTGCCCAGGTCCTTGCGCAGCGTTTTGTACCAAGTGTGGACGTCTTTGACGTCCACCCCAGCTGGTCGGCCAGCCTCTTCCAGGCCTCATCTTTCTTGTCAGGTTGGGCCCACATGGCATCCCGCTTGTTGTAGAGGCCCGGGCACCCCAGCAAGTACTCTTTGGCCTCTTCCTCCTGAGCATCATTGAGCTTCACGGTCTTCCGCCTCGCCCCAGAACCGCCCCTCTTCCTCTTCCTCCTGTTGGTGGGTTCTTCCTCTTCCTCCTCGGGAGAGGAATGTCCAGCTATAAATAGACAACAAATACCCATATTTAAAATAAATATAAATTATATGGCACTGCTGTAAGAAATAAGTAATAACATATTACCAAGACCACTCTAAATAGTACATTTTTTATAAACAAACCCTTCATCCAAGATGCACCAATCAAAAAGAGACACCATTTATGCTCCCACTAAGTTTTTTGACATAACAAGTGCCAACACAGTACAGTGCTAACACAATACAATTACAGTCCACAAAAGTCCATAAAGTTACCATAGGAGGCAGTAGATAATCTGGACCTATATGATTACTTACCAGGACTTGCTTGTGCAACCTCCTCTTCAGCCTCGACACTGGTATGGTGACTGGAAGGGGGTGTAGGTGAAGCTGGGGAGGGCTGGTCTTGCTCTTGGGCTTGGGGTGGAAGGTCTGAAGCAGCATCTTGGACAGGTGCGGCAGGTCTTGGAGCGGAGCCTCTACCAGCTTGAGCCAGCGCCACCACGCGAAGGTCTTCATCATTCAGGCCCTCGTCGTCATCTTCGCTTGCAGGGGGCCTCGCCCTGGAGCTCAGCTTGAGCTTCTTGGGCTGGGGTCCTTCTTCTTGGACTGCTCAGGCTTGTCCTTCTTCCCCTTGCTACTGCCTTTCTTGCCTTTGGGGGGCATCTACGTTGAAAATTGTGTGAAATCTTGTAGAAATTGTGAAGGAAATACTGCGTGGAGGTGTTGTCGAGTCGAATCTTGAAAGTTGTGTGAGAAAGTCCTGTGTGTGTGTATTACGTTTTTACAGACGTGTATCAATCAGATATGATTATTTACGTCTGGGGACCGACCTTTAACGTCACCATCCGAAAGACGTCCTGCAATGCCGCCCTGCTTTTATAGGCGGCAAGTGGCGCCGAATGGCGGGCAACCAGGTGGCATTTGGCGCGAAGTAGTCACCAATCGGGTGCCGTTTGGCTCGCGCCACTGCTGGCGCGCTTTGGCGGGCTATCCGCCTCTGTTGGAATTATTTGGCGCGTAGTGGCGCAAACAAGGTGCCACTTGGCGCCAAGTGGCGCCATGTGGCGCGAAATCTCATTGGCGCAACTTGGCGCGCGCCATTACATTCCAGTGGATTCCAATAGGCGGGTTGTTTGCGCCAAAGGGCGATATGTTCGCGCCATTTGGTGCCACTTGGCGGACACTTGGCGCTGATTGCTCGATGCAAGTGGCGCGACGAAAATTTCAAACATTTTGAAATTTTCTTGCCGCCACATTCAAATTTGGTGCCGTTACGGGCCACCACGAGCCAGTTGGGAGGCAGTTTGAGCCACTAGGCATTATTGGCGACACTAGGCGCCACAGTAAATTGCATTGGCGCAAACTGGCACCAACTGGCGCTGGCCCAGTGGACTCCTAGCATAAGACTGGTCTGTATCTTTTAATCATACTTTATCACTTCTCAAATGGGAACAATTCTGGCATTTCACCATCAGAAAATCAAGTTTAGGTACAATTTGAACAAAAAAAGGAAAACAGATGTGGCGCGGGACGGAGCTAGAAGTGTATTGGGGTATTTCTTAGATATCCCGACTTGGCCTGTCAATTCATTATAATATATATTTTGAATACGTCTTGTCGCAAGCGGGGAGGGAGGGGCCGCGGATGCACCCCGCAGCCCCCTTAGTCACGGGTTTCAGGCCTTTTTTGCATTTTAAGGGCGTGGGCTGAAAGGGAACTCAAAGGAGTTGATTGGGAGTAGGTCTTTTTTCAATATTGTTTAATTTTATTTATGCCTTTTTGTTTAATTATTTTATTCCCAGGCAAGAAGTAAAAACAGACATTGAGAAATGATTGATTGAAGTTAATACGTACATGTAGAATCAAAGTACGATATAAAGGAAAATAAAGAGTAAACTGGCCAACGCCTGAGGATGGCCTAAAAGAATTCGTGAATTCTGTCGAGAAGTTATCTATGTGGGCTAGTGAACGCAAATTGAACAAATAGTACAGAAGGGAATAGCAATAATAATAATTATTGACATCCAGAAGCCTTATACTTTTTAACCCGCCCGCCCTAATATCTCGGCCGTGAAACGGCCGATCGCCGCGAAAATTTGCACGCATGTCAAGTGAAGTGTATAGAATACTATGATAAATTAAAATTTTGAAAAATTCACTCATTTGCATATTTATGGTAATTTATGCAAATATAGAAGGTCATAAAATTCACCTTTTTACCCATAAATCATATATTCTTTATATTTAAGCATTCTTTTTCACTACATGTATTCGTTAGAACATTTGAAACAATAAAACGACAAAAAAATTGGAAGAGCTAGGTTATTCCTTAAGTTATCTCTTGTTTTGATAATTTCTTATGTATTTCATTGTTTTTTAACTTATGTATTTTATTGTTTTTGTTGTTTTATTTAATTTTTTAACTATGATTCAACTATTTTGACTCCCAAAACAAACAACTAAACTTTAAACAAGATCCAATAACCAATGTTTTATCTTTTATGACCAAATGTTTTATCTTTATAAATGTAACAAATGTTTTATAGACACCCCAATTATGGTTTAACGGATAACGGAAGAAAAGAAAAGAGGATTTTCATTTATATAACAGTTCTTACCTAGAAAATATAAAGCTACATAATGAGTTCGAATTTGAGTGTGTGAGTAATCTTGTAACTCAGGGTGGGTAACAAAGTTAAAAAGGAGTTAAACAGGAATTGAAAATGAGGTAAAATGGGGTTTACATGTATACTTGAGTTTTAGTATAGAGGGCGCTAAACAAAATAATATTTTTGTGAGATAATAAAACATACTTGATAATTTGGAATCCAAAAATTATAATCCTTTATTTTGTAATATTGCTTGACAAGAACAGATTACCGTTTACCAATTAATTGCATATGAGCCCTTGACATTTGAATCCTTTATTGAGATGCTTGAAAATGTTAAACTTTCATTATTTCTCAGATTATCGCATTTAATCCAATGGGAAATTGTTTATGAAATGTCATTTGTTAATCTTTAATTCAACTGATATTCCATTTCATATAATTAATTGTAAAAAAGGAGATTTAAACTTATTTTTTTTTGCCCTAAATTATGTTGAGACGCAGATCTCTGCAGATGAGCGCATGGAATGCACACGAACCCAGCGTAAGCCAGGCACGGATCTAGGGGAGAGATGGGGCCCAGGGGGCCTTGCCCCCAACAACAAAAGAGAGAGGGAGAAGGAAAAGAAGGAAAGGCAAAGAGGAGAGAAAGGGAAAGAAAGAAGAGGAAGAAGAAAAGAAAAGAGTGGAAAGAATGAGATCAGGGGACCGAAAGGGCCCTGCCTCACATGCTGCTGCCCCCCCCCGCAGCAAAAAAAAAAAACAGAGAGAAGGAAAGAGAAAGAAAAAAGGAAAAGAGGAGATAAAGGGAAGGAAAAAAAGAGGAAGAAAACAAAAGAAGGGGGATATCAGTTGCGATTTTCCCGCCAACCAGTTGTGGGTCGGGGCAAAATGCCCTTGCCTCCTGCCCCCTCCCACCTCAGCAAAAAAGAACGAGAGAGAGGGAGAGAGAAAGAATGGATAGGAAGAGAAGGGGAAGGAGGAGAGAGTCAAAGAAAATAAAAAGGAAGAAGACAAGAAATAGGGAAAAGAAGGGAAGATAAGTTGCGATTTGTATCGCTTCTTCTTTCGTCATGAGACCAAGCCCCAAATACGCCACTGGTCACCACTGGCGTACTGGGGCTTCGGGCAGTTGACCCCCAACACAAATCCAAACGTGGTTTATTTCTAAATCGATATCAGTGATTTACAAAGTTTGCTGAAATGACATAATTTTTCGGGATTTTTCCTCACTTTTTAGTAAATCATACTTTTGTTTGCGTTTGTTGGAAAATTACAAATTCCCAAATTTACAGTCAGGCAAGAAATATGCTTATTTAGAGGCCAATATGGCAGGGTCTGCAGAACGACGGGGCTCGGGGGCTCGAGCTCTCTCCCCCACTTTGTTTGAAAATTATATTAAAGAGAAATAGAAAGAAAGATAGAAAGAAAGAAAAAATAGTGACCTGCAAGTGTCACAAATAAAGTATCAAAATATGCTTATCTGACCGTAATTAAATGCCTAAAACCCCACTGGGGGTCTTTCACAAAGATCCTAAGTTGAATCTATCTCTAAGTTGGACTTACCAATTATGGAAAGCCGTTAGCATCTATGAAAATATTTTGTAAAAGTTATTTTAAATGGCATAACATGCTGATCCAAATCATTCATATTTTCTATTATCAAGGAGATGTCATGTTCTGGATGTTGAATTTATAAAAAGTCTAAAATACTTCAATTTTCGCCTTTGAATATATTTTATTTTAAGGCTACCAATTGCTAAGTCCAACTTAGAGATAAGTTCAACTTAGGATCTTTGAAAAACACACCCATGGTCTCCACCTAGATCCCTAAGGCGGGCCTCTGGTTGCTCATCTGACGGTATTTTAATCCCTTAAACCCCTGATGAGCTTATGGGGGCTCCGTCCCCTGAACCCCACGCCAATTAGTGTCCTGCCAGTGTCATGAATAAGGTATCAAATATGCTCATATGACCGTAATTAAATGCCCATACCCCCCTGAGCTTCCGGGGGTTCCGCCCCTTAACCCCCACCGGGGTTTTGCCCCTAGACCCCACGCCAATTTACGCTACGCTCTACCTGATCGTAAATACTTTAGCCTCCCTACCCACTTTGAAAAAAAAAAAACGTTCAGCGGGGCCTGCAGGTAAAAGTGGTGGTGATGCGGATTTTTATTTTCTGCCCCCCCCCCCCAAAAAAAAAAAAACTGTTTTTGCTGATCACGCCACTGCTGAAAAGCATTACGTACCAATATTTGGCTCGCATGATTTTAAATATTGTAAATAGTCGTCAATGAAAGTTGACCATTTCCCTTTTTCTCTTGAAACTTAAATATGGTCCAATACCATCAGAGTCATATATTTTGAAGAAACAAACAGTAAAATTAATTGTAGGTGCCCCGCCCTTTTGCAAATAAAGTTAAGACATAATTTCTTTGACTGCTCGGAAATTGTTGATATAAAGTGGCATCTTACGAAAATCCTGACAAAGTTTATGACTTAGAAATGAAGAATTGTAAAGAATTAAATTCCCTTGCTGGGAATGGGAACGATTCTGACATAGAGGTCGGGGCCGCCACAGTATTGTTAAAAGTTAGTTGAAAACTAATTTCCTCTATTTGTGAACTATGCATATTAATAAATGATCAATTATCTGTTGATACACAACAAAATTGGTATAGCGTCATCTGCCACCAACTTTAATTCAATTTCAACTCAATTCAAATAAATTTAATTTCAAAACTCAATCAAAACATGAAAAAATGCTTACATAAAATTAATATCAAATGACATTTAAAATATTCTAGAAATATTTAAAAAGGAAGAAAGAAAAAAATTAAAAAGAGAAAAGAACACATGCACTGCTCGAAATGATGAGCTTTCATATACATAATAAAAACACAGTCGAGCTGTACATGACTGTGTACATGTGTCAATGCTCCAACACCCAAGAGCGGTCGAAGATTCCATAAATTAATACATTTAGTAGTTGCATATTTTCATATGCTGTTAAGTAAAAAATTGAGCACGATGACGATAGTCAAGACGAGGTCAGGGACAAGCACAAGGGCACGGATGAAGACAAGGAGAAATTAGCTCCCGCCCTTTTCGCTCTCTCTCTCTCTCTGTGCAACTGACAATATTAACATTCCTTTCTATTTCCCGAAATTTACATAGGGGTGTCAACTTGGGGTGTTATCAGGGTATAAGGTTAGGGGCACATGAAACCCTTTGCATTCTAAGGGAGGATGTTGAAATTTAAAATGAATAACAAGTGGGGAGGAGGGGGTCGAAATATATTTCCTAGCAAAGGCGCACTAAATATTGTCATGGAAAGGGGTAAATGCATCGATTTGGAGGACAGCGTAAAATTATTCAAAAAAGGATATGTATATACATATTTTTTATCCAATTCAAATGTCTATTTAAAGGTATAGAACAGTTTGGGAAATGCCCCCTCTAAAAAATGAAATGGAAGCTCTTATTACCAATCATGTGAAAGAATATGTTTTTGACTAATACGTGATGATACAAATTTTGCCGGGAAATCGCCTACTAACTGATATATTTGGAAAATTATCATATTGATCCGGCCTGGATAGATATCGTGAATGCACTTCAACATTGAATATTTAGGCATATATTTCTGCTTTTTGCAAAATTAGGATGAAGTATTGCCATCTAAACCTCTGAAGGCAATATTTAAACAATGTTGAATGGATATTTTGCACCAAAACCCCTTGAACCGTAATTTTACTTCTACCGGTCTATATCTTTAACTTGGTACCCTCTCTTTGCGTTCCCTATTATTAATTTTTAATTTTTTAAATTTGTTAAGTGTCTATTTTCAGTTGTGCCCTCCCTTTGAATAATTTTGTTAATATCATATTTTTAAATTTCAATTTGAGTTGCCCCCTTTTTAAAAATTTATCTCAAGTTGCCCCCCCCCCTAATTTTCAATTAACAAATTAATCCCATTCAAGCCCCTTATTAACTCACTTTTAACTCTTTTTTTTAACTCCTCCCCCTACTCCTTTATTAAACCTTGAAACGCCCCTAAATACATCCAGTCTATTTCCTGAAATTTACATAGGGGTGTCAACTTGGAGGGAGAGGGAATCAGGGCCAAGGATGGGGGCACAGGAAATTTGGAGGACAGCTTGAAATTTAAACAAGAGGATAATTATTATGTATATACGTATTTTATTCAATTAAAATGTCTTCTTTTCCCTCTTTTTATTTATCTTCCTCTATATTTTTTCCCGGCCTTTCTCTCCTCTTTCCCTTTCCCTTCCCTTCCTTCTCTCCCTCTCTCTCTCTCTCTCTCTCTCTCTCTCTCTCTCTCTTTGCTGAGTGGGGGAAGGGGGGGGGGAGAGCCTTTCGTCCCCCGATCCACACCATGTTGGCTGGATTAATCGCAACTGATCTCCCTACGATTCAACCTTTTCTTTTCTTTATCTTTTTGTTTCCTTTTAGCTCTTCTCTTTCCTTTTCCCTTCCTTATCTCTTTTTGTCGGGAGGCAAGGACATATTGCCCCGATCCACAACTTGTTGGCGGGAAAATCGCAACTGATATCCCCTTCTTTTTTTCTTCTTCCTCTTTTTTTCCTTTTTCTTTCCCTTGCCTTCCTTCTCTCTCTTTTTTTTTTTGGGGGAGGCAACAGCCTGGGAAGCAAGGCCCTTACGGCCCTCCCCCGATCTCCTTCTTTTCTTATTCCTCTTCTTTCTTTCCCTTTCTCTCCTCTTTCCCTTTCCCTTTCTCTCCTCTTTCCTTTCCCTTCTTTTTCTTTTCTCTCTCTTTTTTTTAACGGGGAGAGCCCCCGCTAGGGACAAGACGTACTAAAAAAAGTGAATTGACAGGCCATCTAAGAAACACCCCCATACACTTCTAGCTCCGTCCCGCACCGCATCTGTTTTGCTACATGTATGTTGGTGTTCAAAATTGTACCTAAAAATTGATTTTCAGAGAGTAAAATGCTAGAATTTTCCCAACCATCGGAGGGAGGAGGGAGACCGTCCCCCGCTCGGGCGTTTCGTGCCCTCGAAAGGGTTCACCTCATGTAATGTCTGTACTCCCATCCTACTTACGGGCCTTTATTTATTATTGTTATTGATGTTCGATAATATATATTTGAGTATATCTCGTAATAATGTTTCATTATGCTAATGAGACGTGATTTGATGGATGGGCTTTACCTTCCAATTGTTTTTACACAAAATGTGAAAATTCTCTTTTCTTAAAAGTTTATTAGATAACTGTTTGTAAATTACTGACAAGCATTGAAACATTTATAGTCTTACCCATACACTAAATCTCATTATATTGTATTCTTATGATACAGTAAATAATTATTCTGATGATTCATAATCAATATTCACTTCAAAATGCTTATTATATTCAGAGGATTTCATTTTCGGGGGTCTGCAAATGGGCCACCCTGCCTATAAAATAATGTCCCAACCTCAATTTTCATCATATCGAATTGCGTAATGCTGAATTGCAATGCAGGCGAGACCGCCGAGAGCGTTTCACTTGTTTATTTTTTAAATTGATTTATAAGGTGTATTTTTCATTTGTGCCCTCCCTTTGAATAATGTTGTTATTATTACATTTACACTCAAATGTCTATTTGTTGCCCCCTCTTTAAATTTAACTGGTATTTTAATATTTTTAATTTTTGATATCTTTCAAGTTCCGCCTTCTAATTTTAATTTAAAATAAATCCTTTTCAACCCTTTTTAATACTCAAATCTATTTGAGTTGCCCCACTCTTTAAATTTATCTTTTATTTTAATATTTTT
>CP137673.1:16557740-16596129 GCA_037976565.1 Mesocentrotus franciscanus
TTAATATTTTTCCTAATGAAATATCTAATCAAGTTGCCCCCCCCGAATTTGTAATTATAAAATTATTCCCTTTCAATCCCCTTTTAAATTTCCTTTTAACTATTTTCCCTACTCCTTTATTAAACCTTGAAATGCCACTCAATACATCCCTTTCCTTTTCCAGAAATTTGCATAGGGGTGTCAACTTGGAGGAGGTGGGGGGTGATCAGGGTATGAGGTTAGGGGGAACAGGACTGCCCCTTGCATTCTAAAGGAGGATACCGACAATTAAAATAAATACTATGGGGGCGGTAATCGGATTCTACTCGAATGTTGGCCCCCTCTCTTTGAATTTATCTTTTATTTCAATATTTTTCTTTCTTTAATATCTTTTCAAGTTGCCCCCTCCTAATTTTTTAAAACAAAATAGGTCCCTTTCAACCCCTTTTAACTCACTTTAACTCCCTTTAATCCTTTCCCTCTATTAAACCTCGAAACGCCCCTAAATATACAGGCCCCATGTCCGTGTTGTTGAACATGCAGTCATGCAACGCCGTTGCGCGGGGCCTGTAGGAGACTTGTATAGTATACTAGTGATACAGGCCCCGCAACTGCGGGGCCTGTATCACGAGTATGCCTGGAACCAAATGATATGGGCATACTCGTAATATAAAAGTTAAACAACAAATATTGCATGTCGAGCGATTACAAATTTGTAGACTTTTTTGTTTTGTAATATTCTTTATTGTATTCACTCAATAAATAATATTAATTCATACAAATTGTAATATATAACATATTGAAACCAATTACAGAGTACAAAATACAGTAATCTCAATTATATTGAATGAATTAATATTGTTATAACCCCCCCCCCCCTCTATATTTTGTTCTGCAGTACTAGTAGACGAACACGTGGTGGATATCGATATCGATAAATATTATGCATATCTGCGATCACGACTGTATCACCGATCTCTAGCTAGCCTAGCTATAGAGTATAGAAATAAAGATTGGTTTGCGCGCGCTGCATTGTCTGCATGTAATTTCTATGACATGCAACGAGGGGTATGATTGGTCAAAAGGATTCAGGGTTTTTATACTCATTCTCATGTAATCGCTGTGTCCGGGTTTCAAAGTTGCAGCTTCAAATATATAAACTTATATTATAGGGCCCGTTATATATCTCCCCCTCTCTTCTACTTCTGTTGGTAAGACAGGAATGGTATACACGGCATTATTTAGGCAAATTGGAAGTTACTGTTTTTTATATAACGGAACATAAATTCGAATCATCATCATAAATGACACTGCTTTATTTGTTTGTCTATTTTCCAATAGCCATCGACAATTTTTGTTATTGTTATAAAGTTCAATTTTTGCAAAAATTAGACATAGGCCAGCCCTACAAATTATTATTTTACTTTTAATTTTTGGAGGGAGGGGGGATGAGAATAGGCTAGAAAAAGTGAATCATAAATTTTTGGTTTCTTGTACAAATTATAATTGGGACTATATCGGTAGGACAGTTGCGCTGTAATGGCACTCGATTTGGACAGACCTATCCATCCGTACCATTTACCCACTTTTCATTTATGTTATTACATTTATTAATATGTTGTTGATTGCTTTTGAAAGAACCATAATATATTAAAATCATCATCATAAAGGACTTCGTTTTATTCGAGTGTATAGTCTGAGAATACTGTCCAATAGCCATGGGAAACTTTTTGGTTGTTATAAATATATCTAAAAATTTATTCACTTTTTGCAAAAATGAGAAATATGTAATCATAATATCCTAACTTTTGTGCGAGGGGGATATGAAAAGTGAATGTATCATTTCTTGTAACGTTAGCAGTAAAATGAAAAAAATGTTCAAATTCAGTATTTTTGTTTACCCAATTTGTACCTTCCCTTATTTGCCTTATCATATTATATTTTATCATATCATTTGGACGGTTGGACCCGTCGGTAGAACAGTTGCGCTGTAATTATAATGGCACAACTAAACATGCACCTATTCATCCGTATCTTTTACCCACTTTTTTATTTATGTCATTACATTAATTGATATGTTGTTGATTGTTTTTATAACGGAACATTGTATTCAAATCATCATAAAGACTTCGTTTTATTTGTGTGTCTAGTCTAAGAATACTGTCCAATAACCTTCGGAAAAACAAGTTTGTTATTATGGTCACTTACAAATAAATATATTAGACATAATATATAGTTGATTTTTTTCGGGGGGCTGGGTGAGGTGGGATATGAAAAGTGAATGTATTATTTCTTGTAACGTTAGCAGTAAAATGAAAAAAATGTTCAAATTCAGTATTTTTGTTTACCCAATTTGTACCTTCCCTTATTTGCCTTATCATATTATATTTTATTATATCATTTGGACGGTTGGACCCGTCGGTAGAGAGTGGTGGTGATGCAGATTTTTATTCTGCCCCCGAACGTTTTTGCTCATTACGCCACTGCCCCTGAAAGGTGAGCCCCCTGGATTATTTCCCCCCCCCCCCATCCCAAACTGCGTCCGGCGCGCCTGTATACAGTCATATCTTATAGCTTCCCCTTTCTCATGCTGTGTCCGGGTTTCAAAATTGTGGCTTTATAATTATAAAAATGTAATAGGGCTTGCAATCTTTACACAGTCTTGTTTTTGTATTTCTGCAGATTCAGGGTTAGGTAAATTTTTGGTGATATTTTTTCACACGTTTTAATTGTATCAGAACAGACTGCAATTAATGAGCAATCTTTAACTTCATCTTCATTTCATTGTATCATCACTACTAATTATGGCATCCTCATGGAAGATTAAAATAAATTTCTGTGATGAGGATGACATGTGGAGGGTTTGTGGTAGATTAAATACTAGTAGGATTTTAGATTGGAGAGAGGAGGGAACTTGGATGAGGAATCTTTTTTAAAGTGTCCCCGTCTCCACGAAGCCGCAGAGCTTCTGCACCTTTTCGATTTCACTCCTTATCGGGCGAAAGAGGCTATTAAGAGGGTAAATGGATCGCCGCACCTCAAAGCCGGAGGAACGGCTTTTCAATCTGAGGAGGAAGCCAAAGCCGAATTCCAGACGGCTCGCCAGCACCCGGAGGAGTCTCTCCGGGAGTGGGCCGGTCGGCTCCGAGGGCTGGGTGTCCAGGCTTTCGGACGTGGAGGTAATGGTAATGATGCCCAAGTGGCGTTGCAGCTTTGCCAGAGTTGCACAGATACGGCGGCCGGATTGACTGCTTTAAATCAGCGCCCACAGTCAGATGACGAGGCTCTAGCAGCCATTAGGCTGGCGCAACACACCCAACATTCACCCACGAGATATATGCTCCTCGGCATCATGTGCGCCAGAATGTGGACAGCTATGACGAGGTGGAGGAGCCAGAAGTTTATCAAGTTCGGCTCGCCCTCCCATGGATCGGTCCCCGGCAGTTCCGGCGGAAGACCGTAAGATAATAACGACCCCCTCCGAGATCGAGACCAGGAACGACATCAGCCGCCTAAAGATGGACATGAGTGGCTTAAAGGAAGAGTTCTGGTACACCAGTCTTACAACACGCGTAGACAACCTAGATTGTGTCTTGGCCGAAATACTAAAGACTGTTAAGGCTTTGGAAGTTTCCAAGCTCTCCCGGGCTCGCTCTCCATCTCCCGGATACAAGGTCAAAGATCCGTCTGTGTCTTTCGCGGCTACTTGTGTTCCGGAAAACCCGGAAGACAAGGCCGATCTCCGATCTGGAGAAAAAGATATTCCGGAAAACCCGGAGGGATCGGAGAGCGAGGCCAATCTCCGATCCGGGGAAAAGGAGGCCTATAATTAGTGAGTACGTGTAAGATTAATGTTAGTGACCTGCCGGACTCTTCGGCTAGTACCCCAGGTAATGATAGGGACCTGCCGGACTCGTCGGCTAGTCTCCCAGGTAATGATAGGGACCTGCCGGACTCTTCGGCTAGTACCCCAGGTAATGATAGGGACCTGCCGGACTCCTCGGCTAGTCCCCCAGGTAATGATAGGGACCCGCCTGACTCTTCAGTCGGCTCCCAGATAAGGTGCCGGGTAAGGCACCTGTGAAGCAGGTTAGATGTCGGGTTGTGGGGAGCCAGGGGCTCTCGATAGAAGGGGGTAAGGATCTCTCCCTTTTCCAGCCGACTTGTAGACTCCCATTTTGGATTCCTCGTATCGTGTTTGATCGGGGGAAAGAACTTGATGTTTATGTAATCAATTGTATTTGACAGCCCACCCACAGGCTCCCATTTTGGATTCCTTGGATCGTGCTTGATCGGGGAAAAGAACGTGATTTATTTATAGCAACCATATTTATTTATAGCAACCAAATTTATTCATAGCAACCATATTTATTCATAGCAACCATATTTATTCATAGAAATGGATGGATAAAATACATACATTTTCAACATTATTATAAACATTATTCAATTGAGTACAATGAAATTGGTAAATTATGAATATAAATACATGTAGATCATTAATACAAGGAACATTACAAATCATTCAGGTATATCATATTACAGGTACGTAACTACAATTAAAGAAGGGAAAAAGCTGCAGAGATCAATCTAGTATACTTTACATCCAAATATTAAAATAGAGACGTTAACGTATGGGTATAAACTGTACTGAATAATTATTGCAAATTGATACTCTGAAGCAAAGATAATATATAATTAAAAGAAACTAGCTGCATGTGTCGGGGTACAAGTTCAAAAGAATATGGAATAGTTGAGAATGTATATTGCACTAGTCACCTACTTATTGTAACTTGTACACACACCAAGGGATACAACTATTCTTAAATGGGTTTGTTTTACACCTGGGCAGACTCACTTGTTTTCTAAGGTTATATTTTGTCTCTCGTTTTGGTGGGAGAACATAATTTAGTTTGTGTTCTGGTTTCTGTACTTGGTTAACTAATTGCAAGCACATACTCTGTTTATGATTAGCTAGGGAAGCAAGCACATACTCTTTCTATGATTAGCTAGGGAATCAATGTAACAGATTCCTCTCATCGGCTATCAGAAAAGATTCTGCTTGGGTTAGCTGAGGAAGTTACAGCCGATTAAATCTGACAGGCTATTAATCAGACAAGTCACGGCTTCTGAAGACTCCTGCCCTACCCACCTCCAAGATATGTGGGATGGGTCAGAAACTCTTTTGATGCCTGATGAAAAGTTGCATGAATATCAAGGTGTCTTTGCCAAAGCAGAGTTCAACCTTGGCAAGTTTAACTCTATCACTCACCAGATAGACACTGCCACTGGGATGCCCGTCCAATCAAATAAAAGATTCAAAGAGGATGCTGAAAGTCGGAGTGGTACGGCCTTCTATGTTTTGATTAGACTGTGTTTAGACTTAACGTAAACTAATGTTACTAGGAAAGGTGTCTTCCCTTTAGCAAACATGGAGGAACGTCAGGACACCTTAGCCGGAAATGTGCGAACTCTGCCTATTGGCAAATTCGACATAGAGAAAACGGCTTTTATTACAGAACAAGGTTTATTTGAGTTTCGGGTTGTGTAATGCTCCAGCTACATTTACGAGAGCAATGAATGTGATGTTACACTGTCTCAATTGGGACATAGCCCTAGCATTCCTCAAGGATGTTTTGGAAGTTCTTGCAATGACCATCTCAAATTCTCAATAATCTTCAGAAAGTCCGTGATCATTTATGATCATGCTCATTATAGTGCCAAGTATTTTTCATAATAGTGGCCACTTACCCAATGTGGCTTATATCGACCGTGAGGTCCCCCCTTTTGCCGAATTACTTCGGCTCCGAGGGGAATTTTTGCGGTGGGTAGTAGCTCGATTTGTGGGGGAGGGTGAGAACCGGGTCCGGGTACATTTGCAACTGAAGCTCTCTTCCTCGTTGCGGGCAGCCTTCTTCTCCTGGGGCTCCCCACCTCTTCTCTCTCCCTCTTCTTCCTCCTCTCTGTCACCAGAGAGGTTTCAGTTGTATCGTCTAAAGCGTAAACCTAATAAGCGTGCCTGTTTGACTGCGTTGGCTGTTTAACTTTAAGAGACGGTCAGTTAGCACGCTGGCTTGAAGAACTAAGCCATTATAACATGCAAATTATTACCGTATTATTATTGTACACGCGCACATAGGAATTAGTCTCAGTTTGCTGAGGAAGTAGATTATGTGGGGCCAGGGGCGGATCCAGCCGGCGGCAAGGGAGGGGGCCTAAATTTGAAAATCGTGCCGGTCGATTTTTCGCTCAGTGGGGGTAGTGAGCAAAAAAAAATTTGGCACCCGAAAATTTTTTCCCTCCGGGAAGGGTAATTTTTTCCACCGCCACCCCTTGGGCGCCAGGGTGTTTTTACCTGTTTTTTTCTAGGGAGGGCCCGGGCCCCGGCCCCTGGATCCGCCACTGTGTGGGGCCATCGCCCCAATTTGTATCTACTAACATTCCAGGCCGAAAGGCTCAGAAGCCGGGCAGAACGGTTCCGAAGTCGGGGCTTTGTTAGTGCTATAGGTGTAGTGGACACAAATAAATGAGACAGTTATGTAAATTCCACAACAGTGGACAATTCCAATAATAACAGAAGTTCTTATATTAATGCCACAACAGTGGACAGTTCCAATGATAACAAAAGTTTTGATTTGCTGCAATCCCAAAAGGATGACAAGTTCAGTCTATGCATGTATGATTATTAGGTAAAGAGAAACCCAGTCAGAACACAATAATGCTTTGGAGGAGAAATTCTTCTGGATATCCAGGAGCCTTTTGCCTCTGCATGAGAAATTCCACTGGATAACCAGGAGCCTGTTGGCTCTGCATGAGAAATTCCTCTGGATAACCAGGAGCCTTTTGGCTATGCATGAGAAATTCCTCTGGATAACCGTGAGACTTTTGGCTCTACATGATGGTGTTATTTGCTGCAATACGATTGAGTGTGATGGGTGCGAGAAATGGTATCATGATCTTGCCAGCAGACGCGGTGGCTATTGTGATCTATAAGTCTGCCCCTGTGTGCCGAGTGGCACAGAGAAGGTAGATCTTATTTGGTTCAATTGTTTTCACTTTCTGTTTCCTTCTGTTTCCTTGAACATTTCAGGGTCTTACAATGTATATTCCATGTAGCCGTGTTGCTGGATTCCCATTTATGCTACCGATGAGTGTTTATTTTGGTACTATGGTGTCTATCTAGTTTTTATGGCTGGTCTGTGAGTAGAATTGAAAACATTATAACTATGTGATTGACTAGTTAAATTACATATGTAGTTGTATATTTCATGCGCCGTCCGGACCGTCCCTATGTAGCCGTTTGGCTCTTCCCCTATGTAGCCGTTTGGCTCTTTCCTATGTAGCCGTTTGGCTCTTTCCCTACGTAGCCGGTTGGCTCTTCCCCTATGTAGCCGTTTGGCTCTCATATGGGATTGCCCAGTCTCTGGATACTGTCTGTACCGTCCGGACTGCACTGGCGGAGCCATTTGGCTCTTCCCCTTTTCTGCACACTTGTTGCCATTCATCGTTTTCTTGTACATTCATCACTCTTGCACTTCCATGGTAATTTAATGTTTTCCGTAGCCGGTTTCGGTGTGCAGTATTGGTAGGGTTGGGTGAGGGCGCCCGCCCCCAGGAAAGGCCAAGACTTCACCGGTGCTAGCAAGCAGAGTCCCTGATTCGCTTGTTGGCGGGAACGGCGCCACCCCGCCCTACGGTACGGGAGTAGCTTTAAGTTAGTTTTAGTTTTAGGTTAAATTTTAAGTTTAGTTAGTAGGGCTGCAGTTTAGTTTTAAGTGAGAAGTAGGCTTCAAACTCATTAAATGGGGAATAATGTAGTGACGCAGCCCGAGCCACTATGGCTCTCCCGTATGGCAAGCCGTTTTAACATTTATTCATATTTCTTGATATCAAGAATTCTATTCTTGATATCAAAGATAATTCTTGATATCAAGAAATCGAATTCTTGATATCAAGAATTCAATTCTTGATATCAAGAATTACCATTGCTTTACAACGTAAAATTATTTCTTGATATCAAGAATTGTTATAGTGAATGATTTCGAACGCAAAAGTATTACACGAATTCATACTGAGCGCGCCGTTTTAACATTTATTCCTATTCTGATTTCGAACGCAAGAGTTAATTGTGCAGGAATTCATCCTGCCTGACCGGTGCGGTGTGGGTTGTCGAAAGTCAATGTATCGCGAGAATTCAACTGATGCAAGAATTCATGTTGCCAGTTTGCAGTGCATTTACCGTCTCTGTGATATTCCTTGTAGAATTTTTTATATTTTATACTGTTCAAACATATGTTTATTTAGACCATTGGTTAAGGTTACATTGAAAATGTTTGATGCGATTTTTTCCAGTTTAATTACTTGTATAAAACATACAAAAACGTATCTTTAAAAAACGTAAAACGGCAACATATCACGAAATCATTTCGTGATATGTACGTTGCCGGTTTACATTTTTTTTTTAAGGACGCGTTTTTATTATAATGTATTACAATTACAAGTAATTGAAGTAGATCTATAATATAATCACACAGTTTTTTAGGGGGCATTATATAATATTGCTTAAAAAAAACATGGCTAAACAGTACCAAAGAAATATTTTCTACAAGGATATTCACATAGACATTCAATGCACTTCAAACTGGCAACCAAGCTATCTCGTAATGACCACTATAATAACACAGGAACCAATGTAAATCAGGTGGGGTACATCACGACCCCACCTTGCAGCTCTGCGTGAGAGGTGGCAGCTGTACTCTTCATCATCTTACGTAATAGTGTAACCAAAGTCTTACTGGGGCTCTGCCTGAAAGGAAATGAGAAGTAGGAAATGTATATTTTACTTGTTTTAAGATATCTTCATGTCCAAAAGTCACTTATAATTTAGATGAAGACCATAATGAAAGTTCGAACGAAGCAAAATGACTAAGAATTGGCGATATAACAACAATTTTAATTGTGAAAATTAGCACTCTCCTTTCCTCTCTCCCTCTATCATGCTTATCTCTCTCTCCCTCTCTATCACCCCGTCAAGTTCTCGGCAGGGGGATTACATTGTATAGCGTTAGTGATTCTTCGTCATATATTTTTTAAACCCAACGATTCATCCATGTTGTAGCGTCGATTCAACATGGCGAACAGAAAGTACGCATGCGCGGTAGCAATATTCGCTCGAAATTGCTACCGCGCATGCGTACTTTCGCCATGTTGAATCGACGCTACAACATGGATGAATCGTTGGGTTTAAATATATGACGAAGAATCTCCCCCTTTTTCCCATCGAAGACTTCTTCAAATTATAATTTCAAGTGGTCGGCCAGATGCCCAGAGGAGTCGAGAAACCTAGTAAGTAAAAATTGTAATGAATCACTTTGCATATTTTGACATAATATCGCCCCAATCGCTGTAAATTTCGCGTTCCGGTTCACGGGCTGAAGCTCCGACGCCTTCGGCGTCGGCGTCGGAGCTTCCTGGAGTTATACAAGCTAGGGACTACTTTTGTCAGCAGGTGTTGAAAGTCCGAGCTCACAATCATTAGATCATACATATTAAACATACATGTCAACTTTTCAGAACAGAAAACAGTAACTATAGATTTAGTACATTTTGTAAATAAATTAGGTAACTCTAAGACTTACCCATAGTACTGTAGATTAGCAGAGGAAAACAGAGTACCGTATTCAAAAGGATAGTACTGCTGTAGTCTCATGTACAAGTGTAACGGCCTAAACGCTGCATATGCTAGCTCCCAATATCAGTACGTACATGTACACATTGTAATAATGTATTGTGTAGGCCTACGGCCTTGAGTATTACACACACAGCTTTTTTCAAAGCGAGATTAGAGCATGTTTAGTCTTGATCGATATTGCAGACCTTTGCATGTCAAGATGGTGCACAATCTGATAATGACTAATGATTGGGAGGTTGGTGCGCGCGCATGTCGATATGGCGCAGCTTTTAATTTCTCCCGCAAAACTCCATCTGAATTTGCGAATTCACGACAAATTTGTGCATTTTTCTTCTCAAATAGTGGAAGGATAATCACATTATCTTCTTGTCGTCCTGCAAATGTGTTTTTGGATGTCCTAATTATCTCGATCGATGGATATAGTGCTGTCATATATCGAGTGATTAACTCACTGTGAGTGTGTGACTGTACATGTGTACATAGACTGTAGCATGCACTGCACTGCCTGCCGAATTCTGTGCGTGAACGTTGCGTCATGCGTTCGCTAACATCACTGTTGCTAATCTGTTGATCAGGTAGGCCAATTCGTTTACCGTTTCCAATTCGTGTGGAGATGTGGAATTGTGGATGTATTCCGGGTGATCGTGACGACCAACCCTGTACCATTATACTACCCACCCTTCGTCCTTCTTTGATGTTGCAAGTGTTGTTATCGCAGCGTATGATGATGTACATGTAGTCTACCTCTGAGTACCTGTATTCTGTATAGACCCTATATATGAATTATGACTATGATTATGAATGATGTATCCAACATATGCGTGCATGTTATCAAGATCAAGTATGTACAAACTGTTACCAAGTACATTATAAGCCAAGTCTAAGTATGATGAACTACAATGTGCCATCATCTCTCTTCAGAAACTCTTTGATGATAATTCTTGGCCTGCTATTATGCATCTTGAGAGCAGGTGATGTCGAAGTGAATCCAGGCCCTAGATTACCCAAATTTCCTTGCGGTGAATGCAAGAAAGCATGTACTGACTACAGAGGGGCCAAATCTAGTATATTATGTGAACAATGCAATACCTGGTTTCACGTTGTCTGCATTGGTATGTCTGATGACATGCTCTCCTGCCTGTCTAGATCCGATACTCCTTGGGAATGCACCAATTGCGGTTTACCCAACATATCAACCAGCCTGTTTGACTCTACCATCATCGACGACAGCCTTTCTGATTCTGATACCGACGCTAGCAGTACTAGTAGCACATCTTCTGATCCAGGTTCGCCATCAGCTCAGTCATCTCCATCGAAATCTGCCAGGACATCACAGTCAGCTACAAACCTGCGCACCCTGGAGATCAACTTCCAAAAGATCTTCAATAAGAGAGCAGAGTTCTGGAGCATTATTGACGCGGTTAAACCTGACATAATCTTCGGTTGTGAAACCTGGCTCACACCTGGTGTCAACTCCTGTGAAATATTTCCACCTAATTTCAATGTTTACAGAAAGGATCGCAAGGACGGATATGGAGGTGTTTTGCTCGGCATTAATTCCAGCCTTATCAGCCACCAGTTGGACATCTCATCTGATGCTGAGTTCATTGCTGCTAAAATACTGAGCGGCAAACAGAGTATCATTGTTGGTGCCCTATATCGCCCTACTGATAATAACCAGTCTTATCTGGATGGCTTAAACCAGACCATTGAAGATATCTGTACCATCAACCAAGGGGCAGCTATTTGGATTGCAGGTGACATTAACCTGCCAGACATTTGTTGGCCCACCAACCAGATTGTCGGCCACCAGTACAGGAAAGGTATCAATGAATCATTCCTTCAACTGCTAGCTAAAACCGGATTGGAGCAACTTGTGGACTTTCCCACCCGTCTTGACAACACTCTTGATGTGATAATAACCAATCGACCTTCACTTGTCAATCGTTGCGAAAGTATGCCTGGGCTAAGTGATCATGACATAGTCTATGCAGATTGGAACATCCTGGCTAAGAGGCGGAAACCAGTCCGCCGTAAAGTCTACCTGTGGAAGCGTACCGATTTCGATGCCATTCGTCTCGAAACTGAAGGCTGGACCGACAACTTTGTTGTAACCTACTCACCATCCACTCCAGTGGAAGCTCTTGCAAGTGAAATTGAACTTCATCTTGAGAACACTCTTCAAAATCTAGTTCCTTCCAAATTCACTTCCACCAGATACAGTCAACCTTGGTTCTCCACAGCTACCAAAAGAATCTGCAGAAGGAAGGCCAGAGCCTTCAAGAAGGCTAGAAAGACTAACAGAGCACGTGATTGGAAGCGATTCAGTCATCTGAAGAATCAGGCTCAAGCTACATGTCGTCAAGCTTACAACCAGTACCTCACCGACATTATCTGCAGTGAACCTGGAGGTAATAACAAGAGGTTAGGCGCTATTATCAAAGCCAAGCGCTGTGATCAGACCGGCATAGCACCTCTGAAGGAAGGGAATTTCCTACATAGTGACCCGAAAACCAAGGCCAACATCCTCAACCGTCAGTTTGCATCTGTCTTTTCCAACGATAGCAATACTGTAATTCCTGATCTCGGACCAAGCCCTCACCCTACAATGAGCGACATCAACATCAGTAGCACTGGGATTGCCAAACTCCTCTGGAACCTCAACCCACATAAGGCTTCTGGTCCAGATGGTGTCCCTGCCAAACTGTTGAAGGAAATTGCTAACGAGATTGCGCCAGCCATCAGCATCCTGTTCCAGGCAACCCTTGATCAAGGCACTATCCCTGCTACATGGAAGAAGGCCGTGGTGGTTCCACTCTTCAAGAAGGGGGCCGATCTTCACCTGCCAACTACAGGCCGATATCTCTTACAGCCATCCTGTGCAAGCTGTGCGAACATGTGATTCACAGTGCCATCATCAACCACCTGTCTGACCACAGGATTCTATCTGACGCACAACATGGGTTCAGAAAGAGGCGCTCATGTGACTCTCAGCTCATACTGACCATTGACGATCTGGCCAAAGGAATCGAAGAGAAAGGGCAGACTGACCTGATACTACTGGACTTCAGCAAAGCCTTTGACAAGGTCTCCCACAGATTGCTCCTACACAAGCTGGAGCACTATGGTGTATGTGGAACAACTCTACTTTGGGTCAAGGACTTCCTTAGTCATCGAACTCAACAAGTTCTGGTAGACGGCCAAGTCAGCACACAGGCAGATGTTACGTCTGGAGTCCCGCAAGGCAGCGTTCTCGGACCACTTCTCTTCTTGGCGTACATTAACGATCTCCCAGACTGCGTTAAGAACTCCACAGCAAGACTATTTGCTGATGACTGTGCGGTCTACAAGAGAATCACATCACCTCAGGATGCTGTACTACTTCAGGACGACTTAGATGCCTTGCAGAAGTGGGAAAGAAAGTGGCTAATGGAGTTCCATCCTTCCAAGTGCCAAGTTGTTTGCATAACAAACAAGCGCAAGCCTACATCTTCAACCTACTCCATCCACGGATTGATCCTTGATGAAGTTCACTCTGCCAAGTATCTCGGACTTAACGTTGACAAAAAGCTGTCATTCAACACACATGTTGACATCACCACCAAGAAGGCTAACTCCATCCGAGCTCTTCTCCAACGCAACTTCAACAGCTGCAGTCGCAAGATCAAAGAGGCAACATACAAGACCTATGTGAGACCAATAGTGGAGTTTGCAACAACAGCATGGGACCCACACACTCAACGAAACATCAGGAAGCTAGAACAGGTCCAAAGAAGCAGCGCAAGATATGTCACCAGCACTTATGACCGCAGATCAAGCGTAACTGCATTACTGAACGATCTACAATGGCCAACTCTCCAGAGTAGGCGCTGCCAGAGTCGACTTGCTATGCTCTACAGAATCCGCTGGGACCTGGTAGATATCAAGTGGAAACAACACCTCACTGAATCTACGTCGATCACAAGGGGTCATGGCTCACGTTTCTGGACTCCATACTGCAGCTCACAAGTGTACTCTTCCTCCTTCTTCCAACGCACCAGCAAAGAATGGAACTCTCTGAAGAAAGATCCACGAGAGTTTGTCTCACTCGATGCCTTTAAAGCGGCATTGAGGAATGGCACCGTCTAGCATGCAGACAAGCTACTTTTTAACTGCACATCACTATACAATGTAAATACCTGCACCAGAAATTCTTGTCTGCTCACTATTGGCTGTGCGCGCATCAACCCACAGTGCGTTAATCTTCATTTCATGAAGCCTGCACTTTTCAGGAAGAAGAAGAAGATTTGAGGGGGGGGGGCAAAGAAGTTCCCCATTTTCACCTCTGATAATTGCCCTATTTACTATGACACATGCTCATATTTGATCCTAATGGTTTCTATTGGTTTCTACTGTTCTCTTTTTTTTTTAGAGACGTCATATAATGACGTAATAACGTCGTCCATACGACAAAAAAATAATGACAAATAATAGTCTTTGAAAGACGTCATATGACGTCCACACGACAAAAATGATTACGGAAGAAAATAGTCTTTTTAAGACGTCATGATGTCGTAATAACGTCATCCGCCATATACGATCGACAAAAATTAATGACAATTAATATTCTTCGAAAGACGTCATAATAACGTCGTCCATACGACAAAAATTAATGACAATTAATATTCTTCGAAAGATGTCATTATTACGTCGTCCATACAACAAAAGTTAATGACAATTAATATTCTTCGAAAGACGTCATAATTACGTCGTCCATACGACAAAAAAATTATTGGAAAGAATAGTCTTTTAAAGACGTCATAATGACGTCGTATAAACGTTGTCCATACGACAAAGAATATATTGGAAAGAATAGTCATTTGACGTAATAACGTCGTCCATACGACAAAAATTAATGACAAATAATAGTCTTCGAAAGACGTCATGATTACGTCGTCCATACGACAAAAATTAATGACAAATAATAGTCTTCGCAAGCCGTCATAATTAAGTCGTCTATACGACAAAAATTATATTAGCAAAAGTAGTCTTTAAAAGACGTCATAATGTCGTCGTTATAACGTCGTCATTACGACATAAATAACATTGGAAAACTTAGTCTTTTAAAGACGTCAAAATGTAATGACGTCGTCAATATGACAAATTATCTTGGAAAAAGTAGTCATTTAAAGACGTCATAATGACGTCTTAATAACGTCGTCATTACGACATAAATTTTATTGGAAAAGTAGTCATTTAAAGACGTCATAATGACGTCTTAATAACGTCGTCATTACGACATAAATTTTATTGGAAAAATAGTCTTTTAAAGATGTCATAATGTTGTCGTAATGACGTCGTCAATACGACAAAAATTATATTGGAAAAATTAGTCTTTTAAAGACGTCATAACGACGTCGTAATGACGTCAATACGACACAAATTATATTGGAAAAATTAGTCTTTTAAAGACGTCATAATGACGTAATGACGTCGTCTATTGTCTTTTGAAGACGACATAATGACGTCGTAATGACGTCGTCCATACGACGTACGACGTGTTTACCACTTTACGACCAATTTATGACGTCTTTAAGACGTCAGTCTGCTATCAGGGTGCAGGCTTATGAATTTATAATACAGTGGAAGACACTTTCTTTGCAAAAATGCAAGTTGATTTTTTTTTTTTTTTTTGGTTGTGTAGTTTTTTAAACATTTAATTTAGTAGTCGAAAGGTATATTATAGTAATATCAGATTTTCTTGAGTTTGATACGTCTTATTAAAGGAAATCCAACCCAGATAGACAACTACTCTAAAAGAAAGCAGAAAAATCTGAGAAGCAAACTGATGAAAGTTCCAATTAAATCTGACTAAATATAAGAAAGTTATGAATTTTTGAAAGTTGTAATCACTATACGTATGCCTGAAGCGGTAATGTCAATGTGATGTATTGCCGGACTACTTTCCCATCTGTTCCAACATATAAAATGACTAAAATTTAAATTGTTTAAAAATTCATGGCTCAGGAGGGTCTATTTCTTTAAAGGAGTCATGATGATAAGCTATCTATATAAAATTTTGAGTAGTGCCCCAAGGGAGAAGGAACTTGCGAGAAAAAACAGAAATTAATGATATTTTTGTACACTGCAAATGGAGAGTTATCCACGTCCTGACCACACTACCAATTTAAGAAGTTATTTACCATTTCGATAAAAAAAAAGTATGATAGCGTCTCCCAATTGATGAAGGGCGTTCATCAATTGGGAGACGCTATCATACGTTATTAGGAAGTTATTAATGCACGAATAGCGCCTTTTGAGACGTTTCTGTTCCTTTTTTTAAAACATTAAACACATTCAACATTATAGTCCTTGATTTTATCTGATTGTAAAGATTTTAAGATTTGAGGTGTAAAAAAAAAAGTCTCCCAATTGATATCATGGTGTAGGGTACGTTGTGATTTACAAAATCCTGTAATTGGTTCGTGTCTCCCATTCGTAGTTTTCGAGTAAATGGCAATTTTATGTGTAAAACTGTCAATAACGCGAATATACTGCCATTCGAGACGTTTTTGTTCGTTTTTTCCACCGAAAGGCAAATAACTTACTAAAAAAAGTATAATGGCGTCTTCTTTTTTATATCTTGATGTGAGGCACATCGTGCTCTAATTGCAATTTTATGTTTAGAACTGTCAAACGCGCGAATAGTGCCTTTTGAGACGTTTTTCATCCAAATGGCAAATAACTAAAAAGTATGATAGCGTCTCTAATTGATATCATTGTGTAGGGCATGTCTACAGAGTGAGTCAGAAAAAATGTCCCACCTCAAAACACAGCCTAAGTTCAATTTCCAAGTATGTAGGTCAAAGGTCATAGCTCATTAAAAATACACATCTGGTTTCCGATCGATAACTTCAGTAATGTTTGACGGATTTTAATGAAGTTTGATATGAAGGTTCATGGTATCAAAATACAGGCTAAGTTCGATTTCCGAGTATGTAGGTCAAAGGTCAAAGGTCATAGCTCATTAAATACGCAAATCTGGTTTCCGATCGATAACTTTAGTAATGATTGACGGATTTTAATCAAATTTGATATGAAGGTACATGGTATCAAAACACAGCCTAAGTTCAATTTCCAAGTATGTAGGTCAAAGGTCATAGCTCATTAAAAATGCGAATCTGGTTTCCGATCGATAATTTCAGTAATGTTTGACAGATTTTAATGAAATTTGATATGAAGGTACATGGTATCAAAACACAGCCTAAGTTCAATTTCCGAGTATGTAGGTCAAAGGTCATAGCTAATTAAATATGCGAATCTGGTTTCCGATTGATAACTTTAGTAATGTTTGACAGATTTTAATGAAATTTGATATGAAGGTACATATGATCAAAACACAGCCTAAGTTTGATTTCGGAGTATGTAGGTCAAAGGTCATAGCTCATTAAATATGCGAATCTGGTTTCCGATTGATAACTATAGTAATGTTTGACAGATTTTAATGAAATTTGATATGAAGGTACATAGGATCAAAACACAGCCTAAGTTCGATTTCGGAGTATGTAGGTCAAAGGTGAAATGTCATAGCTCATTAAATATGCAAAAACACCTAATTATATATGTGAAAATGTGGTTAACTTCCTTGCCTAGTAATATAATAGTATAGTCTAATGGAGGTAACTTTTTCTGACGTATATAAGCCATTTGTATTGAGGACGACGTGCCTTACACCATGATATAAACCGGGACGCGCTATCATACTTAATTAGGAAGCTATAAGCCATTTGGGTGAAAAACGAACAAAAATGTCTCAAAAGGCCTAATACGCGCCATTTTCAGTACTAAACATAAAATTGCCATTTTCTCAAAAACTACGATTGGGACAAATAAACCAATTCCATGTAGGTGTTAAGGAAGATATGCCTTATACACCATGATATAAACCGAAAGACGCTATCATTCTTAATTTGGAAGTTATAAGCCATTTGGGTGAAAAAGGAACAAAAACGTCTCAAAAAGCCTAATACGCGCCCTTTTCACCTCTAAACACAAAATTGCCATTTACTCGAAAACTACGAATTGGACACATGAACCAATTACATGTACGTGTTGAGGACGACGTGCCTTACACCATGATATCAACTGGGACGCGCTATCATTCTTAATTTGGAAATTATAGCCATTTGGGTGAAAAACGTCTCAAAAGGCCTAATACGCGCCGTTTTCACCTCTAAACATAAAATTGCCATTAACTCGAAAACTACGGAATGGACAGATGAACCAATTACATGTACGTGTTGAGAGCGACGTGCCTTACACCATGATATAAACCGGGACGCGCTATCATACTTAATTTGGAAATTATAGCCATTTGGGTGAAAAACGAAAAAACGTCTCAAAAGGCCTAATACGCGCCTTTTTCACCTCTAAACATAAAATTGCCATTTACTCGAAAACTACGGATTGGACAGATGAACCAATTACATGTACGTGTTGAGGACGACGTGCCTTACACCATGATATCAACCGGGACGCTATCATACTTAATTTGGAAATTATAGCCATTTGGGTGAAAAACGAAAAAACGTCTCAAAAGGCCTAATACGCGCCTTTTCACCTCTAAACATAAAATTGCCATTTACTCGAAAACTACGGAATGGACAGATGAACCAATTACATGTACGTGTTGAGGACGACGTGCCTTACACCATGATATCAACCGGGACGCGCTATCATACTTAATTTGGAAATTATAGCCATTTGGGTGAAAAACGAAAAAACGTCTCAAAAGGCCTAATACGCGCCTTTTCACCTCTAAACATAAAATTGCCATTTACTCGAAAACTACGGATTGGACAGATGAACCAATTACATGTACGTGTTGAGGACGACGTGCCTTACACCATGATATCAACCGGGACGCGCTATCATTCTTAATTTGGAAATTATAGCCATTTGGGTGAAAAACGAAAAAACGTCTCAAAAGGCCTAATACGCGCCTTTTCACCTCTAAACATAAAATTGCCATTTACTCGAAAACTACGGATTGGACAGATGAACCAATTACATGTACGTGTTGAGGACGACGTGCCTTACACCATGATATCAACCGGGACGCGCTATCATTCTTAATTTGGAAATTATAGCCATTTGGGTGAAAAACGAAAAAAACGTCTCAAAAGGCCTAATACGCGCCTTTTCACCTCTAAACATAAAATTGCCATTTACTCGAAAACTACGGATTGGACAGATGAACCAATTACATGTACGTGTTGAGGACGACGTGCCTTACACCATGATATCAACCGGGACGCGCTATCATTCTTAATTTGGAAATTATAGCCATTTGGGTGAAAAACGAAAAAACGTCTCAAAAGGCCTAATACGCGCCTTTTCACCTCTAAACATAAAATTGCCATTTACTCGAAAACTACGGATTGGACAGATGAACCAATTACATGTACGTGTTGAGGACGACGTGCCTTACACCATGATATCAACCGGGACGCGCTATCATTCTTAATTTGGAAATTATAGCCATTTGGGTGAAAAACGAAAAAAACGTCTCAAAAGGCCTAATACGCGCCTTTTCACCTCTAAACATAAAATTGCCATTTACTCGAAAACTACGGATTGCACAGATGAACCAATTACATGTACGTGTTGAGGACGACGTGCCTTACACCATGATATCAACCGGGACGCGCTATCATTCTTAATTTGGAAATTATAGCCATTTGGGTGAAAAACAAAAAAACGTCTCAAAAGGCCTAATACGCGCCTTTTTCACCTCTAAACATAAAATTGCCATTTACTCGAAAACTACGGATTGCACAGATGAACCAATTACATGTACGTGTTGAGGACGACGTGCCTTACACCATGATATCAACCGGGACGCGCTATCATTCTTAATTTGGAAATTATAGCCATTTGGGTGAAAAACGAAAAAACGTCTCAAAAGGCCTAATACGCGCCTTTTCACCTCTAAACATGAAATTGCCATTTACTCGAAAAATACGGATTGCACAGATGAACCAATTACATGTACGTGTTGAGGACGACGTGCCTTACACCATGATATCAACCGGGACGCGCTATCATTCTTAATTTGGAAATTATAGCCATTTGGGTGAAAAACGAAAAAAACGTCTCAAAAGGCCTAATACGCGCCTTTTTCACCTCTAAACATGAAATTGCCATTTACTCGAAAACTACGGATTGCACAGATGAACCAATTACATGTACGTGTTGAGGACGACGTGCCTTACACCATGATATCAACCGGGACGCGCTATCATTCTTAATTTGGAAATTATAGCCATTTGGGTGAAAAACGAAAAAACGTCTCAAAAGGCCTAATACGCGCCTTTTCACCTCTAAACATGAAATTGCCATTTACTCGAAAAATACGGATGGCACAGATGAACCAATTACATGTACGTGTTGAGGACGACGTGCCTTACACCATGATATCAACCGGGACGCGCTATCATTCTTAATTTGGAAATTATAGCCATTTGGGTGAAAAACGAAAAAACGTCTCAAAAGGCCTAATACGCGCCTTTTCACCTCTAAACATGAAATTGCCATTTACTCGAAAAATACGGATGGCACAGATGAACCAATTACATGTACGTGTTGAGGACGACGTGCCTTACACCATGATATCAACCGGGACGCGCTATCATTCTTAATTTGGAAATTATAGCCATTTGGGTGAAAAACGAAAAAACGTCTCAAAAGGCCTAATACGCGCCTTTTCACCTCTAAACATGAAATTGCCATTTACTCGAAAAATACGGATGGCACAGATGAACCAATTACATGTACGTGTTGAGGACGACGTGCCTTACACCATGATATCAACCGGGACGCTATCATTCTTAATTTGGAAATTATAGCCATTTGGGTGAAAAACGAAAAAACGTCTCAAAAGGCCTAATACGCGCCTTTTCACCTCTAAACATGAAATTGCCATTTACTCGAAAAATACGGATGGCACAGATGAACCAATTACATGTACGTGTTGAGGACGACGTGCCTTACACCATGATATCAACCGGGACGCGCTATCATTCTTAATTTGGAAATTATAGCCATTTGGGTGAAAAACGAAAAAACGTCTCAAAAGGCCTAATACGCGCCTTTTCACCTCTAAACATGAAATTGCCATTTACTCGAAAAATACGGATGGCACAGATGAACCAATTACATGTACGTGTTGAGGACGACGTGCCTTACACCATGATATCAACCGGGACGCGCTATCATTCTTAATTTGGAAATTATAGCCATTTGGGTGAAAAACGAAAAAACGTCTCAAAAGGCCTAATACGCGCCTTTTCACCTCTAAACATGAAATTGCCATTTACTCGAAAAATACGGATGGCACAGATGAACCAATTACATGTACGTGTTGAGGACGACGTGCCTTACACCATGATATCAACCGGGACGCGCTATCATTCTTAATTTGGAAATTATAGCCATTTGGGTGAAAAACGAAAAAACGTCTCAAAAGGCCTAATACGCGCCTTTTCACCTCTAAACATGAAATTGCCATTTACTCGAAAAATACGGATGGCACAGATGAACCAATTACATGTACGTGTTGAGGACGACGTGCCTTACACCATGATATCAACCGGGACGCTATCATTCTTAATTTGGAAATTATAGCCATTTGGGTGAAAAACGAAAAAACGTCTCAAAAGGCCTAATACGCGCCTTTTCACCTCTAAACATGAAATTGCCATTTACTCGAAAAATACGGATGGCACAGATGAACCAATTACATGTACGTGTTGAGGACGACGTGCCTTACACCATGATATCAACCGGGACGCTATCATTCTTAATTTGGAAATTATAGCCATTTGGGTGAAAAACGAAAAAACGTCTCAAAAGGCCTAATACGCGCCTTTTCACCTCTAAACATGAAATTGCCATTTACTCGAAAAATACGGATGGCACAGATGAACCAATTACATGTACGTGTTGAGGACGACGTGCCTTACACCATGATATCAACCGGGACGCGCTATCATTCTTAATTTGGAAATTATAGCCATTTGGGTGAAAAACGAAAAAACGTCTCAAAAGGCCTAATACGCGCCTTTTCACCTCTAAACATGAAATTGCCATTTACTCGAAAAATACGGATGGCACAGATGAACCAATTACATGTACGTGTTGAGGACGACGTGCCTTACACCATGATATCAACCGGGACGCGCTATCATTCTTAATTTGGAAATTATAGCCATTTGGGTGAAAAACGAAAAAACGTCTCAAAAGGCCTAATACGCGCCTTTTCACCTCTAAACATGAAATTGCCATTTACTCGAAAAATACGGATGGCACAGATGAACCAATTACATGTACGTGTTGAGGACGACGTGCCTTACACCATGATATCAACCGGGACGCGCTATCATTCTTAATTTGGAAATTATAGCCATTTGGGTGAAAAACGAAAAAACGTCTCAAAAGGCCTAATACGCGCCTTTTCACCTCTAAACATGAAATTGCCATTTACTCGAAAAATACGGATGGCACAGATGAACCAATTACATGTACGTGTTGAGGACGACGTGCCTTACACCATGATATCAACCGGGACGCGCTATCATTCTTAATTTGGAAATTATAGCCATTTGGGTGAAAAACGAAAAAACGTCTCAAAAGGCCTAATACGCGCCTTTTCACCTCTAAACATGAAATTGCCATTTACTCGAAAAATACGGATGGCACAGATGAACCAATTACATGTACGTGTTGAGGACGACGTGCCTTACACCATGATATCAACCGGGACGCGCTATCATTCTTAATTTGGAAATTATAGCCATTTGGGTGAAAAACGAAAAAACGTCTCAAAAGGCCTAATACGCGCCTTTTCACCTCTAAACATGAAATTGCCATTTACTCGAAAAATACGGATGGCACAGATGAACCAATTACATGTACGTGTTGAGGACGACGTGCCTTACACCATGATATCAACCGGGACGCGCTATCATTCTTAATTTGGAAATTATAGCCATTTGGGTGAAAAACGAAAAAACGTCTCAAAAGGCCTAATACGCGCCTTTTCACCTCTAAACATGAAATTGCCATTTACTCGAAAAATACGGATGGCACAGATGAACCAATTACATGTACGTGTTGAGGACGACGTGCCTTACACCATGATATCAACCGGGACGCTATCATTCTTAATTTGGAAATTATAGCCATTTGGGTGAAAAACGAAAAAAACGTCTCAAAAGGCCTAATACGCGCCTTTTTCACCTCTAAACATGAAATTGCCATTTACTCGAAAAATACGGATGGCACAGATGAACCAATTACATGTACGTGTTGAGGACGACGTGCCTTACACCATGATATCAACCGGGACGCGCTATCATTCTTAATTTGGAAATTATAGCCATTTGGGTGAAAAACGAAAAAACGTCTCAAAAGGCCTAATACGCGCCTTTTCACCTCTAAACATGAAATTGCCATTTACTCGAAAAATACGGATGGCACAGATGAACCAATTACATGTACGTGTTGAGGACGACGTGCCTTACACCATGATATCAACCGGGACGCGCTATCATTCTTAATTTGGAAATTATAGCCATTTGGGTGAAAAACGAAAAAACGTCTCAAAAGGCCTAATACGCGCCTTTTCACCTCTAAACATGAAATTGCCATTTACTCGAAAAATACGGATGGCACAGATGAACCAATTACATGTACGTGTTGAGGACGACGTGCCTTACACCATGATATCAACCGGGACGCGCTATCATTCTTAATTTGGAAATTATAGCCATTTGGGTGAAAAACGAAAAAACGTCTCAAAAGGCCTAATACGCGCCTTTTCACCTCTAAACATGAAATTGCCATTTACTCGAAAAATACGGATGGCACAGATGAACCAATTACATGTACGTGTTGAGGACGACGTGCCTTACACCATGATATCAACCGGGACGCGCTATCATTCTTAATTTGGAAATTATAGCCATTTGGGTGAAAAACGAAAAAACGTCTCAAAAGGCCTAATACGCGCCTTTTCACCTCTAAACATGAAATTGCCATTTACTCGAAAAATACGGATGGCACAGATGAACCAATTACATGTACGTGTTGAGGACGACGTGCCTTACACCATGATATCAACCGGGACGCGCTATCATTCTTAATTTGGAAATTATAGCCATTTGGGTGAAAAACGAAAAAACGTCTCAAAAGGCCTAATACGCGCCTTTTCACCTCTAAACATGAAATTGCCATTTACTCGAAAAATACGGATGGCACAGATGAACCAATTACATGTACGTGTTGAGGACGACGTGCCTTACACCATGATATCAACCGGGACGCGCTATCATTCTTAATTTGGAAATTATAGCCATTTGGGTGAAAAACGAAAAAACGTCTCAAAAGGCCTAATACGCGCCTTTTCACCTCTAAACATGAAATTGCCATTTACTCGAAAAATACGGATGGCACAGATGAACCAATTACATGTACGTGTTGAGGACGACGTGCCTTACACCATGATATCAACCGGGACGCGCTATCATTCTTAATTTGGAAATTATAGCCATTTGGGTGAAAAACGAAAAAAACGTCTCAAAAGGCCTAATACGCGCCTTTTTCACCTCTAAACATGAAATTGCCATTTACTCGAAAAATACGGATGGCACAGATGAACCAATTACATGTACGTGTTGAGGACGACGTGCCTTACACCATGATATCAACCGGGACGCGCTATCATTCTTAATTTGGAAATTATAGCCATTTGGGTGAAAAACGAAAAAAACGTCTCAAAAGGCCTAATACGCGCCTTTTTCACCTCTAAACATGAAATTGCCATTTACTCGAAAAATACGGATGGCACAGATGAACCAATTACATGTACGTGTTGAGGACGACGTGCCTTACACCATGATATCAACCGGGACGCGCTATCATTCTTAATTTGGAAATTATAGCCATTTGGGTGAAAAACGAAAAAACGTCTCAAAAGGCCTAATACGCGCCTTTTCACCTCTAAACATGAAATTGCCATTTACTCGAAAAATACGGATGGCACAGATGAACCAATTACATGTACGTGTTGAGGACGACGTGCCTTACACCATGATATCAACCGGGACGCGCTATCATTCTTAATTTGGAAATTATAGCCATTTGGGTGAAAAACGAAAAAACGTCTCAAAAGGCCTAATACGCGCCTTTTCACCTCTAAACATGAAATTGCCATTTACTCGAAAAATACGGATGGCACAGATGAACCAATTACATGTACGTGTTGAGGACGACGTGCCTTACACCATGATATCAACCGGGACGCGCTATCATTCTTAATTTGGAAATTATAGCCATTTGGGTGAAAAACGAAAAAACGTCTCAAAAGGCCTAATACGCGCCTTTTCACCTCTAAACATGAAATTGCCATTTACTCGAAAAATACGGATGGCACAGATGAACCAATTACATGTACGTGTTGAGGACGACGTGCCTTACACCATGATATCAACCGGGACGCGCTATCATTCTTAATTTGGAAATTATAGCCATTTGGGTGAAAAACGAAAAAACGTCTCAAAAGGCCTAATACGCGCCTTTTCACCTCTAAACATGAAATTGCCATTTACTCGAAAAATACGGATGGCACAGATGAACCAATTACATGTACGTGTTGAGGACGACGTGCCTTACACCATGATATCAACCGGGACGCGCTATCATTCTTAATTTGGAAATTATAGCCATTTGGGTGAAAAACGAAAAAACGTCTCAAAAGGCCTAATACGCGCCTTTTCACCTCTAAACATGAAATTGCCATTTACTCGAAAAATACGGATGGCACAGATGAACCAATTACATGTACGTGTTGAGGACGACGTGCCTTACACCATGATATCAACCGGGACGCTATCATTCTTAATTTGGAAATTATAGCCATTTGGGTGAAAAACGAAAAAACGTCTCAAAAGGCCTAATACGCGCCTTTTCACCTCTAAACATGAAATTGCCATTTACTCGAAAAATACGGATGGCACAGATGAACCAATTACATGTACGTGTTGAGGACGACGTGCCTTACACCATGATATCAACCGGGACGCGCTATCATTCTTAATTTGGAAATTATAGCCATTTGGGTGAAAAACGAAAAAACGTCTCAAAAGGCCTAATACGCGCCTTTTCACCTCTAAACATGAAATTGCCATTTACTCGAAAAATACGGATGGCACAGATGAACCAATTACATGTACGTGTTGAGGACGACGTGCCTTACACCATGATATCAACCGGGACGCGCTATCATTCTTAATTTGGAAATTATAGCCATTTGGGTGAAAAACGAAAAAACGTCTCAAAAGGCCTAATACGCGCCTTTTCACCTCTAAAAATGAAATTGCCATTTACTCGAAAAATACGGATGGCACAGATGAACCAATTACATGTACGTGTTGAGGACGACGTGCCTTACACCATGATATCAACCGGGACGCGCTATCATTCTTAATTTGGAAATTATAGCCATTTGGGTGAAAAACGAAAAAAACGTCTCAAAAGGCCTAATACGCGCCTTTTTCACCTCTAAACATGAAATTGCCATTTACTCGAAAAATACGGATGGCACAGATGAACCAATTACATGTACGTGTTGAGGACGACGTGCCTTACACCATGATATCAACCGGGACGCTATCATTCTTAATTTGGAAATTATAGCCATTTGGGTGAAAAACGAAAAAAACGTCTCAAAAGGCCTAATACGCGCCTTTTTCACCTCTAAACATGAAATTGCCATTTACTCGAAAAATACGGATGGCACAGATGAACCAATTACATGTACGTGTTGAGGACGACGTGCCTTACACCATGATATCAACCGGGACGCGCTATCATTCTTAATTTGGAAATTATAGCCATTTGGGTGAAAAACGAAAAAACGTCTCAAAAGGCCTAATACGCGCCTTTTCACCTCTAAACATGAAATTGCCATTTACTCGAAAAATACGGATGGCACAGATGAACCAATTACATGTACGTGTTGAGGACGACGTGCCTTACACCATGATATCAACCGGGACGCGCTATCATTCTTAATTTGGAAATTATAGCCATTTGGGTGAAAAACGAAAAAACGTCTCAAAAGGCCTAATACGCGCCTTTTCACCTCTAAACATGAAATTGCCATTTACTCGAAAAATACGGATGGCACAGATGAACCAATTACATGTACGTGTTGAGGACGACGTGCCTTACACCATGATATCAACCGGGACGCGCTATCATTCTTAATTTGGAAATTATAGCCATTTGGGTGAAAAACGAAAAAACGTCTCAAAAGGCCTAATACGCGCCTTTTCACCTCTAAACATGAAATTGCCATTTACTCGAAAAATACGGATGGCACAGATGAACCAATTACATGTACGTGTTGAGGACGACGTGCCTTACACCATGATATCAACCGGGACGCGCTATCATTCTTAATTTGGAAATTATAGCCATTTGGGTGAAAAACGAAAAAACGTCTCAAAAGGCCTAATACGCGCCTTTTCACCTCTAAACATGAAATTGCCATTTACTCGAAAAATACGGATGGCACAGATGAACCAATTACATGTACGTGTTGAGGACGACGTGCCTTACACCATGATATCAACCGGGACGCGCTATCATTCTTAATTTGGAAATTATAGCCATTTGGGTGAAAAACGAAAAAACGTCTCAAAGGCCTAATACGCGCCTTTTCACCTCTAAACATGAAATTGCCATTTACTCGAAAAATACGGATGGCACAGATGAACCAATTACATGTACGTGTTGAGGACGACGTGCCTTACACCATGATATCAACCGGGACGCGCTATCATTCTTAATTTGGAAATTATAGCCATTTGGGTGAAAAACGAAAAAACGTCTCAAAAGGCCTAATACGCGCCTTTTCACCTCTAAACATGAAATTGCCATTTACTCGAAAAATACGGATGGCACAGATGAACCAATTACATGTACGTGTTGAGGACGACGTGCCTTACACCATGATATCAACCGGGACGCGCTATCATTCTTAATTTGGAAATTATAGCCATTTGGGTGAAAAACGAAAAAAACGTCTCAAAAGGCCTAATACGCGCCTTTTCACCTCTAAACATGAAATTGCCATTTACTCGAAAAATACGGATGGCACAGATGAACCAATTACATGTACGTGTTGAGGACGACGTGCCTTACACCATGATATCAACCGGGACGCGCTATCATTCTTAATTTGGAAATTATAGCCATTTGGGTGAAAAACGAAAAAACGTCTCAAAAGGCCTAATACGCGCCTTTTCACCTCTAAACATGAAATTGCCATTTACTCGAAAAATACGGATGGCACAGATGAACCAATTACATGTACGTGTTGAGGACGACGTGCCTTACACCATGATATCAACCGGGACGCTATCATTCTTAATTTGGAAATTATAGCCATTTGGGTGAAAAACGAAAAAAACGTCTCAAAAGGCCTAATACGCGCCTTTTTCACCTCTAAACATGAAATTGCCATTTACTCGAAAAATACGGATGGCACAGATGAACCAATTACATGTACGTGTTGAGGACGACGTGCCTTACACCATGATATCAACCGGGACGCGCTATCATTCTTAATTTGGAAATTATAGCCATTTGGGTGAAAAACGAAAAAAACGTCTCAAAAGGCCTAATACGCGCCTTTTTCACCTCTAAACATGAAATTGCCATTTACTCGAAAAATACGGATGGCACAGATGAACCAATTACATGTACGTGTTGAGGACGACGTGCCTTACACCATGATATCAACCGGGACGCGCTATCATTCTTAATTTGGAAATTATAGCCATTTGGGTGAAAAACGAAAAAACGTCTCAAAAGGCCTAATACGCGCCTTTTCACCTCTAAACATGAAATTGCCATTTACTCGAAAAATACGGATGGCACAGATGAACCAATTACATGTACGTGTTGAGGACGACGTGCCTTACACCATGATATCAACCGGGACGCTATCATTCTTAATTTGGAAATTATAGCCATTTGGGTGAAAAACGAAAAAACGTCTCAAAAGGCCTAATACGCGCCTTTTCACCTCTAAACATGAAATTGCCATTTACTCGAAAAATACGGATGGCACAGATGAACCAATTACATGTACGTGTTGAGGACGACGTGCCTTACACCATGATATCAACCGGGACGCGCTATCATTCTTAATTTGGAAATTATAGCCATTTGGGTGAAAAACGAAAAAACGTCTCAAAAGGCCTAATACGCGCCTTTTCACCTCTAAACATGAAATTGCCATTTACTCGAAAAATACGGATGGCACAGATGAACCAATTACATGTACGTGTTGAGGACGACGTGCCTTACACCATGATATCAACCGGGACGCGCTATCATTCTTAATTTGGAAATTATAGCCATTTGGGTGAAAAACGAAAAAACGTCTCAAAAGGCCTAATACGCGCCTTTTCACCTCTAAACATGAAATTGCCATTTACTCGAAAAATACGGATGGCACAGATGAACCAATTACATGTACGTGTTGAGGACGACGTGCCTTACACCATGATATCAACCGGGACGCGCTATCATTCTTAATTTGGAAATTATAGCCATTTGGGTGAAAAACGAAAAAACGTCTCAAAAGGCCTAATACGCGCCTTTTCACCTCTAAACATGAAATTGCCATTTACTCGAAAAATACGGATGGCACAGATGAACCAATTACATGTACGTGTTGAGGACGACGTGCCTTACACCATGATATCAACCGGGACGCGCTATCATTCTTAATTTGGAAATTATAGCCATTTGGGTGAAAAACGAAAAAAACGTCTCAAAAGGCCTAATACGCGCCTTTTTCACCTCTAAACATGAAATTGCCATTTACTCGAAAAATACGGATGGCACAGATGAACCAATTACATGTACGTGTTGAGGACGACGTGCCTTACACCATGATATCAACCGGGACGCGCTATCATTCTTAATTTGGAAATTATAGCCATTTGGGTGAAAAACGAAAAAACGTCTCAAAAGGCCTAATACGCGCCTTTTCACCTCTAAACATGAAATTGCCATTTACTCGAAAAATACGGATGGCACAGATGAACCAATTACATGTACGTGTTGAGGACGACGTGCCTTACACCATGATATCAACCGGGACGCGCTATCATTCTTAATTTGGAAATTATAGCCATTTGGGTGAAAAACGAAAAAACGTCTCAAAAGGCCTAATACGCGCCTTTTCACCTCTAAACATGAAATTGCCATTTACTCGAAAAATACGGATGGCACAGATGAACCAATTACATGTACGTGTTGAGGACGACGTGCCTTACACCATGATATCAACCGGGACGCGCTATCATTCTTAATTTGGAAATTATAGCCATTTGGGTGAAAAACGAAAAAACGTCTCAAAAGGCCTAATACGCGCCTTTTCACCTCTAAACATGAAATTGCCATTTACTCGAAAAATACGGATGGCACAGATGAACCAATTACATGTACGTGTTGAGGACGACGTGCCTTACACCATGATATCAACCGGGACGCGCTATCATTCTTAATTTGGAAATTATAGCCATTTGGGTGAAAAACGAAAAAACGTCTCAAAAGGCCTAATACGCGCCTTTTCACCTCTAAACATGAAATTGCCATTTACTCGAAAAATACGGATTGCACAGATGAACCAATTACATGTACGTGTTGAGGACGACGTGCCTTACACCATGATATCAACCGGGACGCGCTATCATTCTTAATTTGGAAATTATAGCCATTTGGGTGAAAAACGAAAAAACGTCTCAAAAGGCCTAATACGCGCCTTTTCACCTCTAAACATGAAATTGCCATTTACTCGAAAAATACGGATGGCACAGATGAACCAATTACATGTACGTGTTGAGGACGACGTGCCTTACACCATGATATCAACCGGGACGCTATCATTCTTAATTTGGAAATTATAGCCATTTGGGTGAAAAACGAAAAAACGTCTCAAAAGGCCTAATACGCGCCTTTTCACCTCTAAACATGAAATTGCCATTTACTCGAAAAATACGGATGGCACAGATGAACCAATTACATGTACGTGTTGAGGACGACGTGCCTTACACCATGATATCAACCGGGACGCGCTATCATTCTTAATTTGGAAATTATAGCCATTTGGGTGAAAAACGAAAAAACGTCTCAAAAGGCCTAATACGCGCCTTTTCACCTCTAAACATGAAATTGCCATTTACTCGAAAAATACGGATGGCACAGATGAACCAATTACATGTACGTGTTGAGGACGACGTGCCTTACACCATGATATCAACCGGGACGCGCTATCATTCTTAATTTGGAAATTATAGCCATTTGGGTGAAAAACGAAAAAACGTCTCAAAAGGCCTAATACGCGCCTTTTCACCTCTAAACATGAAATTGCCATTTACTCGAAAAATACGGATGGCACAGATGAACCAATTACATGTACGTGTTGAGGACGACGTGCCTTACACCATGATATCAACCGGGACGCGCTATCATTCTTAATTTGGAAATTATAGCCATTTGGGTGAAAAACGAAAAAACGTCTCAAAAGGCCTAATACGCGCCTTTTCACCTCTAAACATGAAATTGCCATTTACTCGAAAAATACGGATGGCACAGATGAACCAATTACATGTACGTGTTGAGGACGACGTGCCTTACACCATGATATCAACCGGGACGCGCTATCATTCTTAATTTGGAAATTATAGCCATTTGGGTGAAAAACGAAAAAACGTCTCAAAAGGCCTAATACGCGCCTTTTCACCTCTAAACATGAAATTGCCATTTACTCGAAAAATACGGATGGCACAGATGAACCAATTACATGTACGTGTTGAGGACGACGTGCCTTACACCATGATATCAACCGGGACGCGCTATCATTCTTAATTTGGAAATTATAGCCATTTGGGTGAAAAACGAAAAAACGTCTCAAAAGGCCTAATACGCGCCTTTCACCTCTAAACATGAAATTGCCATTTACTCGAAAAATACGGATGGCACAGATGAACCAATTACATGTACGTGTTGAGGACGACGTGCCTTACACCATGATATCAACCGGGACGCGCTATCATTCTTAATTTGGAAATTATAGCCATTTGGGTGAAAAACGAAAAAAACGTCTCAAAAGGCCTAATACGCGCCTTTTTCACCTCTAAACATGAAATTGCCATTTACTCGAAAAATACGGATGGCACAGATGAACCAATTACATGTACGTGTTGAGGACGACGTGCCTTACACCATGATATCAACCGGGACGCGCTATCATTCTTAATTTGGAAATTATAGCCATTTGGGTGAAAAACGAAAAAACGTCTCAAAAGGCCTAATACGCGCCGTTTCACCTCTAAACATGAAATTGCCATTTACTCGAAAAATACGGATTGCACAGATGAACCAATTACATGTACGTGTTGAGGACGACGTGCCTTACACCATGATATCAACCGGGACGCGCTATCATTCTTAATTTGGAAATTATAGCCATTTGGGTGAAAAACGAAAAAAACGTCTCAAAAGGCCTAATACGCGCCTTTTCACCTCTAAACATGAAATTGCCATTTACTCGAAAAATACGGATTGCACAGATGAACCAATTACATGTACGTGTTGAGGACGACGTGCCTTACACCATGATATCAACCGGGACGCGCTATCATTCTTAATTTGGAAGTTATAGCCATTTGGGTGAAAAACGAAAAAACGTCTCAAAAGGCCTAATACGCGCCTTTTCACCTCTAAACATGAAATTGCCATTTACTCGAAAAATACGGATGGCACAGATGAACCAATTACATGTACGTGTTGAGGACGACGTGCCTTACACCATGATATCAACCGGGACGCGCTATCATTCTTAATTTGGAAATTATAGCCATTTGGGTGAAAAACGAAAAAACGTCTCAAAAGGCCTAATACGCGCCTTTTCACCTCTAAACATGAAATTGCCATTTACTCGAAAAATACGGATGGCACAGATGAACCAATTACATGTACGTGTTGAGGACGACGTGCCTTACACCATGATATCAACCGGGACGCGCTATCATTCTTAATTTGGAAATTATAGCCATTTGGGTGAAAAACGAAAAAACGTCTCAAAAGGCCTAATACGCGCCTTTTCACCTCTAAACATGAAATTGCCATTTACTCGAAAAATACGGATGGCACAGATGAACCAATTACATGTACGTGTTGAGGACGACGTGCCTTACACCATGATATCAACCGGGACGCGCTATCATTCTTAATTTGGAAATTATAGCCATTTGGGTGAAAAACGAAAAAAACGTCTCAAAAGGCCTAATACGCGCCTTTTCACCTCTAAACATGAAATTGCCATTTACTCGAAAAATACGGATGGCACAGATGAACCAATTACATGTACGTGTTGAGGACGACGTGCCTTACACCATGATATCAACCGGGACGCGGTATCATTCTTAATTTGGAAATTATAGCCATTTGGGTGAAAAACGAAAAAAACGTCTCAAAAGGCCTAATACGCGCCTTTTTCACCTCTAAACATGAAATTGCCATTTACTCGAAAAATACGGATGGCACAGATGAACCAATTACATGTACGTGTTGAGGACGACGTGCCTTACACCATGATATCAACCGGGACGCGCTATCATTCTTAATTTGGAAATTATAGCCATTTGGGTGAAAAACGAAAAAACGTCTCAAAAGGCCTAATACGCGCCTTTTCACCTCTAAACATGAAATTGCCATTTACTCGAAAAATACGGATGGCACAGATGAACCAATTACATGTACGTGTTGAGGACGACGTGCCTTACACCATGATATCAACCGGGACGCGCTATCATTCTTAATTTGGAAATTATAGCCATTTGGGTGAAAAACGAAAAAAACGTCTCAAAAGGCCTAATACGCGCCTTTTTCACCTCTAAACATGAAATTGCCATTTACTCGAAAAATACGGATGGCACAGATGAACCAATTACATGTACGTGTTGAGGACGACGTGCCTTACACCATGATATCAACCGGGACGCGCTATCATTCTTAATTTGGAAATTATAGCCATTTGGGTGAAAAACGAAAAAACGTCTCAAAAGGCCTAATACGCGCCTTTTCACCTCTAAACATGAAATTGCCATTTACTCGAAAAATACGGATGGCACAGATGAACCAATTACATGTACGTGTTGAGGACGACGTGCCTTACACCATGATATCAACCGGGACGCGCTATCATTCTTAATTTGGAAATTATAGCCATTTGGGTGAAAAACGAAATAAACGTCTCAAAAGGCCTAATACGCGCCTTTTCACCTCTAAACATGAAATTGCCATTTACTCGAAAAATACGGATGGCACAGATGAACCAATTACATGTACGTGTTGAGGACGACGTGCCTTACACCATGATATCAACCGGGACGCGCTATCATTCTTAATTTGGAAATTATAGCCATTTGGGTGAAAAACGAAAAAACGTCTCAAAAGGCCTAATACGCGCCTTTTCACCTCTAAACATGAAATTGCCATTTACTCGAAAAATACGGATGGCACAGATGAACCAATTACATGTACGTGTTGAGGACGACGTGCCTTACACCATGATATCAACCGGGACTATCATTCTTAATTTGGAAATTATAGCCATTTGGGTGAAAAACGAAAAAACGTCTCAAAAGGCCTAATACGCGCCTTTTCACCTCTAAACATGAAATTGCCATTTACTCGAAAAATACGGATGGCACAGATGAACCAATTACATGTACGTGTTGAGGACGACGTGCCTTACACCATGATATCAACCGGGACGCGCTATCATTCTTAATTTGGAAATTATAGCCATTTGGGTGAAAAACGAAAAAACGTCTCAAAAGGCCTAATACGCGCCTTTTCACCTCTAAACATGAAATTGCCATTTACTCGAAAAATACGGATGGCACAGATGAACCAATTACATGTACGTGTTGAGGACGACGTGCCTTACACCATGATATCAACCGGGACGCGCTATCATTCTTAATTTGGAAATTATAGCCATTTGGGTGAAAAACGAAAAAACGTCTCAAAAGGCCTAATACGCGCCTTTTCACCTCTAAACATGAAATTGCCATTTACTCGAAAAATACGGATGGCACAGATGAACCAATTACATGTACGTGTTGAGGACGACGTGCCTTACACCATGATATCAACCGGGACGCGCTATCATTCTTAATTTGGAAATTATAGCCATTTGGGTGAAAAACGAAAAAACGTCTCAAAAGGCCTAATACGCGCCTTTTCACCTCTAAACATGAAATTGCCATTTACTCGAAAAATACGGATGGCACAGATGAACCAATTACATGTACGTGTTGAGGACGACGTGCCTTACACCATGATATCAACCGGGACGCGCTATCATTCTTAATTTGGAAATTATAGCCATTTGGGTGAAAAACGAAAAAACGTCTCAAAAGGCCTAATACGCGCCTTTTCACCTCTAAACATGAAATTGCCATTTACTCGAAAAATACGGATGGCACAGATGAACCAATTACATGTACGTGTTGAGGACGACGTGCCTTACACCATGATATCAACCGGGACGCGCTATCATTCTTAATTTGGAAATTATAGCCATTTGGGTGAAAAACGAAAAAACGTCTCAAAAGGCCTAATACGCGCCTTTTCACCTCTAAACATGAAATTGCCATTTACTCGAAAAATACGGATGGCACAGATGAACCAATTACATGTACGTGTTGAGGACGACGTGCCTTACACCATGATATCAACCGGGACGCGCTATCATTCTTAATTTGGAAATTATAGCCATTTGGGTGAAAAACGAAAAAAACGTCTCAAAAGGCCTAATACGCGCCTTTTCACCTCTAAACATGAAATTGCCATTTACTCGAAAAATACGGATGGCACAGATGAACCAATTACATGTACGTGTTGAGGACGACGTGCCTTACACCATGATATCAACCGGGACGCTATCATTCTTAATTTGGAAATTATAGCCATTTGGGTGAAAAACGAAAAAACGTCTCAAAAGGCCTAATACGCGCCTTTTCACCTCTAAACATGAAATTGCCATTTACTCGAAAAATACGGATGGCACAGATGAACCAATTACATGTACGTGTTGAGGACGACGTGCCTTACACCATGATATCAACCGGGACGCTATCATTCTTAATTTGGAAATTATAGCCATTTGGGTGAAAAACGAAAAAACGTCTCAAAAGGCCTAATACGCGCCTTTTCACCTCTAAACATGAAATTGCCATTTACTCGAAAAATACGGATGGCACAGATGAACCAATTACATGTACGTGTTGAGGACGACGTGCCTTACACCATGATATCAACCGGGACGCGCTATCATTCTTAATTTGGAAATTATAGCCATTTGGGTGAAAAACGAAAAAAACGTCTCAAAAGGCCTAATACGCGCCTTTTTCACCTCTAAACATGAAATTGCCATTTACTCGAAAAATACGGATGGCACAGATGAACCAATTACATGTACGTGTTGAGGACGACGTGCCTTACACCATGATATCAACCGGGACGCTATCATTCTTAATTTGGAAATTATAGCCATTTGGGTGAAAAACGAAAAAACGTCTCAAAGGCCTAATACGCGCCTTTTCACCTCTAAACATGAAATTGCCATTTACTCGAAAAATACGGATGGCACAGATGAACCAATTACATGTACGTGTTGAGGACGACGTGCCTTACACCATGATATCAACCGGGACGCTATCATTCTTAATTTGGAAATTATAGCCATTTGGGTGAAAAACGAAAAAACGTCTCAAAAGGCCTAATACGCGCCTTTTCACCTCTAAACATGAAATTGCCATTTACTCGAAAAATACGGATGGCACAGATGAACCAATTACATGTACGTGTTGAGGACGACGTGCCTTACACCATGATATCAACCGGGACGCTATCATTCTTAATTTGGAAATTATAGCCATTTGGGTGAAAAACGAAAAAACGTCTCAAAAGGCCTAATACGCGCCTTTTCACCTCTAAACATGAAATTGCCATTTACTCGAAAAATACGGATGGCACAGATGAACCAATTACATGTACGTGTTGAGGACGACGTGCCTTACACCATGATATCAACCGGGACGCGGTATCATTCTTAATTTGGAAATTATAGCCATTTGGGTGAAAAACGAAAAAAACGTCTCAAAAGGCCTAATACGCGCCTTTTCACCTCTAAACATGAAATTGCCATTTACTCGAAAAATACGGATGGCACAGATGAACCAATTACATGTACGTGTTGAGGACGACGTGCCTTACACCATGATATCAACCGGGACGCGCTATCATTCTTAATTTGGAAATTATAGCCATTTGGGTGAAAAACGAAAAAACGTCTCAAAAGGCCTAATACGCGCCTTTTCACCTCTAAACATGAAATTGCCATTTACTCGAAAAATACGGATGGCACAGATGAACCAATTACATGTACGTGTTGAGGACGACGTGCCTTACACCATGATATCAACCGGGACGCGGTATCATTCTTAATTTGGAAATTATAGCCATTTGGGTGAAAAACGAAAAAAACGTCTCAAAAGGCCTAATACGCGCCTTTTTCACCTCTAAACATGAAATTGCCATTTACTCGAAAAATACGGATGGCACAGATGAACCAATTACATGTACGTGTTGAGGACGACGTGCCTTACACCATGATATCAACCGGGACGCGCTATCATTCTTAATTTGGAAATTATAGCCATTTGGGTGAAAAACGAAAAAACGTCTCAAAAGGCCTAATACGCGCCTTTTCACCTCTAAACATGAAATTGCCATTTACTCGAAAAATACGGATGGCACAGATGAACCAATTACATGTACGTGTTGAGGACGACGTGCCTTACACCATGATATCAACCGGGACGCGCTATCATTCTTAATTTGGAAATTATAGCCATTTGGGTGAAAAACGAAAAAACGTCTCAAAGGCCTAATACGCGCCTTTTCACCTCTAAACATGAAATTGCCATTTACTCGAAAAATACGGATGGCACAGATGAACCAATTACATGTACGTGTTGAGGACGACGTGCCTTACACCATGATATCAACCGGGACGCGGTATCATTCTTAATTTGGAAATTATAGCCATTTGGGTGAAAAACGAAAAAAACGTCTCAAAAGGCCTAATACGCGCCTATTTCTCCTCTAAACATGAAATTGCCATTTACTCGAAAAATACGGATGGCACAGATGAACCAATTACATGTACGTGTTGAGGACGACGTGCCTTACACCATGATATCAACCGGGACGCGCTATCATTCTTAATTTGGAAATTATAGCCATTTGGGTGAAAAACGAAAAAACGTCTCAAAAGGCCTAATACGCGCCTTTTCACCTCTAAACATGAAATTGCCATTTACTCGAAAAATACGGATGGCACAGATGAACCAATTACATGTACGTGTTGAGGACGACGTGCCTTACACCATGATATCAACCGGGACGCGCTATCATTCTTAATTTGGAAATTATAGCCATTTGGGTGAAAAACGAAAAAACGTCTCAAAGGCCTAATACGCGCCTTTTCACCTCTAAACATGAGTTGCCATTTACTCGAAAAAA